>OY735216.1:17891216-18138716 GCA_963457665.1 Thysanoteuthis rhombus | reverse complement strand
AGCCGCAAGGAAACCGTATGATCTGTCAATATAAAACAACATGAGTCAGTTGCACACCTCCCATATCCTTTCCGAGAAGCTTATTTTACTTACGTGGCAAACCGGCTGCAAAAATGAAATTTGACAAAAACGTTACAGTAGTCAATGAACAAAACTTTGAAGGAAAAATAATTTGAACTCCAGTTAAGATGAACGAGAACAAGTTCAGATGGATCTTTAATACCAGAATTGTTCGGAAAACCCTTTTAGAAACATAGTTGAGTGAATTAGTCACTTACAAGTGACTTATAATCGCATCAACTTTATTCTGGTCGTGATTTGCAAACTTCGCTACAGTTGAGGAGATACCTCATAGATCAACCTTCAGACATGAAGAATTGAGCAACGGAAACAAGCGGAAACAAGAACCCAGCCAAACAATGCAGTGCAAGACCCTATAGTGAAGCCGGCGGACGGGACACTGTTTGGCAAACACAAGTGGTGAACTCTCAACAGAGCCGAAGCAGGAGTTTATAGGATAGGAGACAATATTGTTAAGTGCACTGATGTAACAGATTATCAATCTGGTTGCAGAGCCAGTGCTGATTTTACAGAAGAATCATTCATTTTTTTTATAAATCTGGCACTGGATATCCAGCCAGGTAGATATTCTAGTCGAGTTGGGTTTAAAGACAAGTGAACCCTGTGACTGTGGTGAAAGAGTGCAAAACATTGAACACATTCAGTGAAACTGCCCACTCTCACCTGATTTAATTAACACTGACTGGCACAACAAGCTGTGATTTTATATATATATATATATAATATAATATAATATATATATATATATATATATATATATATATATATATATATATATATATATATAAAATTTTAAACATGAATATCAAAGAGCTAATTTAGATTTGTTTCATGTTAACTACTCGTTCAGACTGGTACTGAATTTGATCGGTTACAACTGAAATTTTAGTGTTAAACTATTCGAAAATCAAAGTATTTTTCTTTCCACTCATTTTGTTCATAAAACATGTGAAAATCGAAACTATTCTTTCCTAACCTATCTATTTAAAGAAATTTATTTTATTATCATATTGTCTCTGTTCCAGCTTTGAGACCTCTGCAAATAAATAAATATCAACTTCAAATATATATATATGTATTTGGAATTCATTGGTATTATATATATATATATAAAGTCACACTTCACCTTGAAACTCCATTGCTCAGGTTGGTGGATTATTCTCCAGAGAGGCCCCACCATCTATGATCCTACTGGTGTGGAAATCTAAAAAAAATCCTTGTATGCAAAGCCAAGCCATTATTTTTATATGTACACGTACACAGCTCAGTGGGAGGGGGTGAATAGAGTTGAAAAATTGGTTGCATCAATCTTACAAGTTGGGAAGGTCTGCCCACCTGTTTTGAGAATCTGCATTCAAAAACACTGACCGCCATTGCTGATAAGAAATACTATTGAACCCACCAAGCAGGTCTTGTGTGTAGGTGGGTGTCAACATGGAGTGGAGCAATGAAAAGCTATAACAATTAATCTGTGAACAATTATAGAAATATACTGAAGATATTATCTGTACTGAAAGCAGAAATAAAACTGGCATTCCAAGAGAAATTATGAATCACCACCACCTATATTATTCTTTGTCATGTAAATTTAGCACAATCTTAAGTTTCTATTCTGAACAGGTAGAGCTGGGCTAAGTGCTGATATAGATCAATAGATACATAAATAGATACATAAATAACTTGAACCCAGCAAAAGTGTTTAAACTGGTTTGTTGTGGGTAGTGGTGAAGTGATAACAACAAAAACAACAACAATTATATGCTCAACAGATGAGATATAAGTGAAAAGTTGTTATTTTTTTTCTCTCAACCTCCAGGTGATCAACATCTTTTGGCAGCATGTTGTTTAATTATAAATATTCCTTATTTTTATTCAGAAAGGAAGAGGTGAAGAGAAATTCAAGTAGTTTGTTCAAGGGGTAGAAGAAGAAAGAAGGGGAGAAAGGGAAGTTTATTATTGTAATAAGAGGGTAGGAAGAGAGAGGAAGAAAAGAAAGTTTTGTAATTTACTGAGGGGGTAGGAAAATTCTGAATCTTATCCATGTCTGTATAACAATTAGATAAAATCAGAGCAGCAACAAAGATGGGAAGGGTTAAGGGAGACAATGAGAAGATACATAGGTTGAGAGAAATGCGAAGGTATGAGATAATACTCGAGTTTAGTTTTAGTTTAGGTGTCAACCACCGAGGAATTTCCCCCTTGGGTACAGTTGGTGTATATAAATGTTAGAACCCATGAATAATCTTAACCCCCACAAAAGTGTTCAAGCCGGTCTGTCATGGGTAGTGGTGATTCATAGCAGTTACAACAATAATAGTTGCTTGCGAAAAGGTGTTGTTTTTTTCTCAACTACCCAATCACCAACGTCTTTTGTCTGCAAGTTTTGCTTGGGTGATCAATTAAAAATTAGAAAAAAGAGTGATCAAGCAATAAGTTACTTCTCTTGCTTTAAAATGTCCATATTTTCAAAAAACTAGGGTGGACACAAACTAAGGGACCCATTTAGGATAAACTTGCATTGAAAATTGAGCCCCCATTAAAACCTCATTTTGGAGGGGTATTTTTTTTTTTTTTTTTTTTTTTTTTAAATTCACTTACTCATTGAGAGGAATGTATGTGTAAAGTGTAAAGTTTCCACCATGAACTATTGGGGCTGGGCAAAGTCCAGATTCAGAGATACATAGATTCACATAGAACTCGGAACACATAAATAAGCTAAACCCAACAACAGTATCTAAACCAGTGTTGTGGGTAGTGGTGATTAATTATTAGATATGACTTGACATCACAGTCAATAATTGAACAACTGTAGCATCAAAATTTGAAGACATGTAAAAAAAAATTCCATCATAGAATAAATATGGTCAGAATAAATTCTATTTATAATCTCACAGGTGTTTTCCACTGGAAAACATCTAAAATAGAGTAAAGAAACTCCTAGATTCTTCAGAATATAGGAGTTATTAACAGATTTGTCAGAATAAGGCAAAAAAGGTCAACCAAGCTTCTTTTTTTTTTCCCCTCCAAAGAATTAAAAAAAAAAAAAAACTGTTTTAGAAAGAGTGTAGTGGAGTACTGATGCCAGTTTTCAAGTCTGTGGCCAAAACAGTATGTCCAGGAACGCAAACACATTAATGAACACATAAACACATGTACATATAAAAGAAGGATAGAACCCATCACTGCCTTTGGTGGCTACGGTTCTTTAATAGTCAGGAAACAAAGATATGAACATGATTTATTATATCATCTTCATATGAATGTGTTTATTTGAAATGGTATGGATGTTATCTATTGCAATATACAGTTGTTAGATAAAATTCATTTAACTGGGTATGTACGGGTTTTAATTGACTAAGGTGATTAATTAATCCTCAAATTGTTACTGTGTATATCCAAACTGCTTTGACCAAATACAACACTCAAACGACAATCAATTTATGATCGATTATTAGTGACACCTAATATTTAAGTTGCTACTATATAAAGTACATAATGATACTCTTGAAAAGGAAATGATTACAAATCTGAAATAAGTACTCATTAAATACTTTGAAGTAGTTTTAGCAACTTTAACTTTCAGAGAAAAAAAATTCTCGATTGCTGCTTTGCTGGTAAGAGTAAACATTAACTATAAAAGTAAACATTGACTTTGAAACAGTCCAATTCTTGATAAATGAAAATTTGTTTTCCGTTTCTTCTGATAAACGCTTGGGCTTCTTCATAGCGAATTCGAGAATAGGATGTCGATTTTCTGCTGGATATTTCTAATCATTCATAGAATTTTTTTAAATAATATTTTTATGTTATTCTGTTTTGTTTTTTTTGTTTTTTTTAACACTTTAAACAGCTTTTAGATAAGGACAATGTCTGTTAGCGGAAAAAATAACATGAAATTTGAATCAACATATGTTTAAGTAGGTATAATTTTTTCTTTTTTTTTTCTTTTTATCAAATGAAATATAAATATTTTGAGACAATAGATATGCAGATTCATAAGTATAACCGCCCCCCCCCCCAAACTATCCTCTTGATAGAAAGGTTTTTGATGCAACTCAATTGATGAAACGTTTTGACGATGATCGTAATGATTTTCTTCAATTATTTCTACAGTTCAGCGGGATACCTGGATCCAGCATCTCTGTCATCCTATTACTGTAACATCTTTTATCCCTGTTCTAGAATACCATCCATTACTTGCTGTGAATGTCACATAGCCCACATTATATCTCATTGATAACACGTGGAGATTGGTCCAGAATGTAAGATGATTCAGTTGACAATAAAAGAAATGGAACAAAAAGAACAGTTTCATCATATTAAAGTTTTGAAGCCGGATCATTAAAATTTTTTTTATTGAATACATTACTGGATGGTCACAAATAATTCAAGCGTGTTAATCAAAACTTGCATTGACCAAACCGCCTTAGGTGTTTTGGTTAATTTCCAAAGAGTGAGGGAGAATTGTAATAATAATGATGAAGGTAGTCATGAGTAGAAGCGAGATGTAACAGTTCAAAAGATGGTGTCCACCACACGTAGGTGAGTTTACCACCATCAAGAAATTGGAGAAGAAGATGAAAGTCATAGTTCTGCCATGATGCTCTCAGAATGTAAACATGATGGCAGCCTTTATTAGAAAGGAAAATTTTACGCGCCATGTTTGAATATGGACACAGATAAACAAAGTTTATCATAAAAACATATGAAAATCTTTGGGCGTTTATTAGCAACAAATGAGACTTCATAAAAAATATGTGTAAATCTGAAAAGGAAACATAAACATTAATACGATCATTGATAGAGTAAGCCTAATTTGTAAGTAATTAAAGGAGATTGGATCTTAGCAAGTGTGTGTGTGTATGTATGTATGTATGTGTGTGTGTGTATATATATATATATATATATATATATATGTGTGTGTGTTTGTGTAAATTAGTAGCTTGGACAAAGGGAAAGATAGAATTAAGCGCTCAAGCTAATAGGTAGGATCTCTGTGTAATATATTGTCACAGCCATGAATTGATGAAGCAGAGATAACTGAAATGCTTGAAACCATGAGGCTTGGTATCTCAAAGCCCAGAGAATAATTATGGAGACAAGGTTATCAGTGTTATGCCTGCTGCCAAGTTGTGAAACAATGTCGCATACCCGAATTTATGATCACCAAAATGAACTTGGGGGGCCATTCTCGGATATTTTTTTCTTGTAAACATCAGAGGCTCAAAGGAAAATATTTTTCATGCTTAAATATCTGAACAACATAGCAAAATATACTTTTGCTGTAAATGTCAGAGGCACAAAGCAAAATATTCTCAATTCTAGTTCCATTAAGATTTACTGTTTTTTTTTTCTTCTTTTCTGTTATTTCCACAACACATACTACAGCACCATTTTGTTGAGCTCCTTTAGAATGGTAGTAAGTTTTTTTGTTTTTTTTGTTAGGTCAAGGTATTATAAAGATTTTTAAAAAAAATTGATATCATATTCTTGTCTTGAAGTATCGGCTTATAATTATAATAAATGATTGCAGCAAATCAAACAATAAAATCATAGTAATTATATAAGCTGTGGTATTTTGAAACTCTTTTGAAGGGTTTGTTTATGTGAGCTTCACTTTGCTCCACATAATTATCTAACAATACACTGATTAAAACATGGCGAAGATAGTACTTGAACATTAAGCACATTTGCTATTTATTCGTATTATTTTGTATGTGACACAAGGTCAAGTTTAGTGTAGGGATCTTCATGTATATGGGTTGGTAGAGAGAAAAATTGTCCAGTTCCTTCAGTACTTACCTTTAAGCATGCTTTAGGGATTAACCCTGGCCCTACCCCTACTAGTGCAGTGGAGAGGTGAGCCCTTTAGAACTCGACATTATACTTTTGGGGGTGACAGGGAAATCCTATGCAAGCTAAAGCTCTGTCGAAGTTACAACATATTAGAATTTCGGCTTTCTATGTCTGCTTTCAAGTGTTCCAGAGCCAGAAAAGGCCAAACTGAAGCGATATTCTTGTCATAGAAGTTATCAGTATGTGTTTATTCTTGCTTCCACTAAATTTTTATCTTTTAAGCGTTTTCATTAGTTGTGCTTTCCATTTTTATTTTCTTATAATTCTTTAATCCTCATTTATTGGCAATATTCTTCTCCAGCTACGTCAGTTGTGGAGAAAAAAGTGCTATTTATTAACTTATTTTGAGCGATCCTTACACGATTGAATACTAGAACAAACAAATCAGTTATTGAAAAGTCATAATGTATTTGTGTTGAAATTTTCTAATTCACGGTTTTTCATGGTCAAAATAATTTACCCTGCTATAATATAGATAGAAGGTATATATATATATATATATATATATATATATATATATATATATATATATATATATATATATACAAACATAATTTACACTGTTCAATTAAAGGGTTGTAAAAATATGAGATTGTCTATTGTGAAATAACAATGAAGATTACGTCTCCTTTAGACTTCATATGCGATCAGACGTTAAAACAGTTTTAGTTGAGGTAAGACTCAAAAAGCAATTAAAATTAGGATACTTGAATTATCAAGAATGAATTACCTAATAAAATAGTTTCATACCCCTTAGTGCTGATCATTCATAAATACATAAATAATACCGTCATTTTTGACGGGTATGTGTTAGTTATACATATATTAGCCCTATTCTGTCATTAAAGCTTGTCGAAATTCCTGACTACTGACTATTACTTTCCTTCTGATTTTCAATGTATTGCTGTAGTAAGATCACTCACAATGCATTGCTTTAGGAAGATTGTTTTCAATACATTGGAGGGGGGGATCAATAACTTTGCAGCCAGACCTGCTGACAAAGGATGCTTGTATAAAGTAAGTAACTTGAGAAACTACATTGAATTTGTTTTCATTTGCTTGTTTTTCTAGGTTCATCTATTCTTTCTTAAATAACCTTGTGCACCACTTTCCTAGATTCGCTTGTCAGGAATTTGTAACCCTTGGCGTTTGTTTACAATAAATTATGGTAATTCCATTTGGCCATTGAATTAAAATCTCATGAATGACAAGTTACTGTGTCATTTCCATTAAAAACCCATAGAGAAATTCTAGCAAGTTCCCCTTTCACTTCACTTTGATTATCCAGACTCACTTGGGAAAAAAAAAAGTTTTCACGCTGTTTAAAAAAAGAAAAATTTACAAGTCTGTCTTATTCCGGGAAATCGCTTACACTTATAAGGGTACACTGCTGCCTGACTTGTCGTTATTAGCTGAATTTTAATCAGAAATTTTCTCTTTTATGATTTTGATCTATATGAATAATAGAGAAGTTTAAAGTTAAGTGCATTGACAAAGGAGATTAATGCATTTGATGTGTAAAATGAATGCTTTTTTCATCATTAGGCCTGTTGATTTACCTATGTACTGTTGTAAAATCATTAGAAATGCATCTACATCGTGTATAATAGCCTTGGTCTGTTAGTAAAGTTTACTTCAATTCCTGACCACTGACAATCCCTTTCCTCCTGATTTTCAATGCTCAAACAATCAGACTGACTGAATCCTGAAACTTACCGAAACAAATTTGGTGTTCTATCAATATGGCCTATGATAGCTGCTGCTGATCTCAAGCTAAGATGTTTTTGTGCAAAAAATTTAGATCATCAAGTATGCTGCTGATCTCAAGTCAAGAAACTGTATAGTATAATCATGGTCATGGCGTTATAGATGGAAGACTTTTTTTTTTTTTTAGCTCATCTGTCATATGGTTGACTGTAAACCCAAGCTATCACTTGGAATCACAGATAATATTATTCAACAGATTTTGTTATCAAAATCAGTCAGTCTGAAACACTTTATTTCAAGTGAATTAAAAATTTATATTTCATGCAATGTAAAGGTGTTTATTTATGAATTTAGCGAAATAACAATGAATGTAAGTTGTCAAATTTTTATATCATTTGATCAATGTTATCATTCGGTTATTGTTATCAAAATGACCCTGTCACAATAAGCAATTTTCTCTGTAATCACAAAATCATTCAATTCCACACACCTTATTTTAAATGAATAAAAAATTCTTTCTTCAGATAATGTAAAGTTGTTTATAACAATGAATGTAAATTGCTCCAATCTTAGTACAATATTATCAGCCTGTTATTTCTATCTGAAAAGACCATCCCAAAGTGATCCCAATAGGTGGCTTTTCTCCATATTTGCTTGATAGATCCTACCTGTGATATCATGGGTTATATAAGCCGCATGTGTGTGTGTGTGTGTGTATCTATCTAAACTCGTACAATCAGTTTCTCTATTGTTCAAGTTCATTTAAGGCTTTGTTTTAATTCCTCCCTTACAGCAATTTCCCGCTTATCCTTCTGCTACAATACATTAATTGGACCCACTTCAACTGAATTACCCAATGGCTGCTTAGTCTTTGTTATTAGTTTTCTACTTGAGATAATTTAACAATAATGCTGGCATTACTGTAATCCACACTCCTTGTCGGGTTACATGACAGTGAATCTCATTTGTAGCCCATCGCTAGATTTAATTAATCATCTATTTAGTTTCAAATGATAAAGAAGGGGTAATTTGAATTTTAATATCAGACTTGTTTTAGAATTCTGATGTCCAAGATTGGTTCTTATTTTGTGCTTCTTACCTGTTTTTCATGTCTTTGATGGACTATTGTTATACTCCGGCAGGTAAAAATGATCATTTCCTAATATTTTATTGTTTTTTGTGCTTTGTGGCATGTAGATTTTGAAGATTTACCCTTTTAAAAAAAGAGAGAGAGAAAGGGGGAAATATTCATTATACTGAGGGGATAAAGAGAGAATGTTTACATTTTTATTGGAAAATCTATTTTTTTCTATTTCCATACACAAATTGGAGGGTACATTTTATGTAATGCAATAGCATTTTTTTTTTAAATCTTTCTTGTATTTTATATTAGTTCACATAATTTTGAACAAAATTCAATCATCTGTACCTTGTTATTAACCTCTCAAAACTAAAAACAGATTTTATTTTTGGCCAAATGAATTACAAAAATGTTCGAGTATATTCACATAGTAGTAATATTACATTTTTGAATTTCCCAGATGAAGCATTGTAAATTATCACTCATTTTTCTACCATTTTCGTATTAATTCCATTGACTTTTTATCACTATTCTCACACTGTCACTTTACGACTGTAAAGCAGCTATCATATTAAGACAGACTTCCCGAGGTAAAGGAGGCTTATTCTTCATTTCGTTATCCACACTGCTTACTCATGGCTGTAGAACGACAGTCTGAGAACTATGCTAAAATGTAACTGAAATTAAGATTTAAGAAAGTAAAGTAATTGGATAATTAATAATGAACTTCAAGCTTGGTCCACAAAAGAAAACTTAAAAATAAAGATCTGTGCTTTATAGAAATGTTATTGTAATTTCCTTTTTATCTTTAAACTACTGCTGCATTTAATTATCCACTTTTTCTATTTTCCTTGCTCCCTTTTTATGATAATTTGCTACAGTATTGTCTTTAAATATTGTGAGGCTGGTTCTGTTTTATACTGACCATTGTCTAAAGGACACGCTACAAAAATGTTCAAAATGGTCGTTTTACCTTTCTTTTCTTTTCCTTTTTTTTTTTTTTTTTTTTTTGCCCGAGTTTTATCTTTCCATTAAAATATTTACTTTTGATTCGCTATGTATTGTCAATATATCAGCACAATACCTGTCAAATATGCCAGGATTATTTATGCATGGATCAGGCACTTCTGCCCAGGATCAGAGAATCAGTGCATTCTGCCTAGGGTCAAGATGAGCCCCCCCCCCCCCCCCAATCACCGGCCTCCTGCTTAGGATCAGAGTATGGTATTTGTGTACCATGAAAAGTATCACACACACACACACACACACACACACACACACAATACATGGCAACCTATTGTGCATTATATAAGTAGATACAAATATAGAAGTCTTCCATTACTTACCGTTACTGATTTTTGACTAGTTTATCTTTCAGCTTAATTTCTGTTGCTTATCATCACATCTTCTTAATCTATCATTCTACAGCTATTTGTAAATAGCAACAGATAAGAAAGTAAAGAATGATCTCAGGGCGAGACTCAAGCATTTACCTCGGGAAGCCTGTCTTGAAGTTCCAATCTAGCTTATTCGTTATTTGCGATCCGTGCTGTTTGAATAGTTGCAATGAAAAGCAACTGAAATCAAGATGAAGTCAAAAATCAATAATGGTTGACAATGCCTCATCTAATGAAAATATTCCTCCATAACAAGTTAGAAATTTTACTCATTTATTGAACTTGTATTTTCTTCTGTGTGAATTTTGTATAGCAATGATTTCTATAAATTTTAAGGCTAATTTGGGCCTCAGGAAGTTATATGATTCAATAGCATTTAAAAAGATTTCTTTGTACAACATATTCGTTCAATTTAGTTTTAAAACATAGTTTTTATTTTTCTTTAAATGATCCGCAAACATGTTGATGTATATTCAGGGCGTCTTGGAGTTATGTAATGCCGTACAATTTAAACAGATTTCTTTATACGTGTTTGTTCTCTTTAGTTTTGAAACCTAGTTTTTATTTTGGGTCAAATGATCTGCAAACATTTTTGTGTATATTCATACACATGATTAGTCTTTAATCTACCAATGTGTTGTTTGAGATGAAAGAACATTATCAAGTATCTAGCCACTGATTGGAATTGAAAGCGTGTTTAGATAAATAGCGTCTATATCTAGAAATGTACTTTGCAGCTAGCCAACCGTTTGACATCAATTTATAAGTTGCTATTACAAATAAAAAATATTACCGTTGCCAAGAGATTATAAAATATTTCTATAGAAGTGATCGCTCTTAACAAAGTTGTATTGATCCTTTATCTGTTTTTGACTAGTATTTTTTTTTCATCTTAATTTCAGTTCCTTTTTATCACAACTACTTAGACTATCAGTAAACTGCATGGATCAGAAATAAAGGATAGTCTCTCTGTGAGACTTGAACTCACATCTCTTTTGCCTCAGGAATGCCTGGTGATCTGTAGCTGCTCATACTGATTGAGGTACAAGAATGGTTGACAATGCTTCAACTAAGAAATCCAGACAAGACTGCTTGATGTAAAAGCATCTGAAGTTGAGATGAAAAATATCGTCAAGAATTAATTTTGGTTGACAATGCTTGTAGCTTGAGTATTTTGTCTCCTTTCTCTCTCTGAAGATCTATTTTGCTTATCTATTAAAAAAAAGATCAAAATCAAGATAATATTGTTGGACTTCTTCCATTCTGTATCTCTGTCTCTCCAGAAATCAATCAGATTTAATGAATTACTAATTATAATTTCAGTTGTAGGAAAATCTTTCGTTTGCCTTGAAGAAGTTATATATTTTTGCCTGTATCTGATTTGATTTTTACTTTTTCCTATTTTTGTCTCCTCTTTCCCTGAAAATCTATTTTACTTATTCCAATGTCTAACTGATAATTTGGGAATAGAGAAGTGTGAGAGTAATCTTTTTTTTTTTTTCCTTTCAATTTACCTTCAATGAAAATGACTATAGCTTGACATGACCTCCAGCTACTGACCACTCTCTCTCTCTCTCTCCTTCCTCCCCGCCAAATTAGTAGAATTAAAAGTTAAGAGGATAAGCATATTCTTAAGTTTCAACAGAAAGCCGAACAATTGTGTACCACATCTACAAATCGGAATTTTTTGAAAAATTGATTTATCTTTCTGGGAAAATTATGTCAAAACTTCATTTTAATGGGAAAGTATATAAAAAGAATACTTATAAACATTGCATTTGCCTTTATTGGGAGAAAAGGCGCATTTGGAATTTCAGTCTTTTAATTTCGATGAACTTGACCTTGAAGCTTATGAAGTTATAGTACAGATAGTATGCAAAACACTGTGTTTAATGCTTAGTGATTTCATTGATAGTCTAGAAGTTGGTAACTCACTATTTTGATCAGTGAAGTTTACTCACCAAAAAGATCAGGTATACCATGTTTATTAGTGTACTAATTATGGTATGAACAGTGCCTTACCAATCTGGCCACCAAGGCCCACTTAATTTTCAAATCTAGCTATAGTACCAAATTTAGATTTTACTGGTTACACCATGGTCTGATCAGTAAGGCACTGTCGATATTTGCTGGGCTCAGGATGTGAGTTCAAATCTTGTTCGAGGATAATTATTTATATCCAATCCATGCTGCTCACTTAACGGCTGTAGAATGGAAAAAATGAACTGAGCCTTTCAATAAAAAGTAACAAAAATAAGATGAAAGGAAAACTACTCAAAAACTGGTAATGTTTTTAACTCGAGTTTTTTAAAAATATATATATATATATATATATCACACACACACACACACACACACATAAGTATGTGTAACATGTATATATGTAGAGCTGGCTGTTTGTACTGTCTCTGGCTGAAAAATTGCTATTGAATGTTCTATTTGTATTCTATACTGTTTCCAGAGGAATATTTGTTTTAGAAAAGAAAGATATTTCTTCACAAGATCCAAGATTTTTTGAATCTTGGCTTCATGAAACATTCCCCTCCCTCAACCAAAAAGTCTAGTTTAGATTTATGACAAGAGATTGTGTAACATCTGCTTTTATATATTTGAGTATATGTAACGGTTGTTATATTAGGTGTTTACTATACTTCATTCTATTTGATTAGAAGTGCTCAGCTACCTTATAACATGGAAGAAATAATTCTGTGATTTACAAATTTTACTCATAAGGATAATTGTTTTGAATTTATTAAAATTACTTGGCAACCTACTTTATTTTTTTCCAAACTAACAGTAAAAATAAAAACTTTGGTAAGGCCTCGTTTAGATTAGAGCCTTTTTTAGGTAACCTGGTCGCAGAAGAAATAGTATTTGGCAATTTTTTAAGATGTTTGAAACAAATGGTCTGAAATTCAGAAAATGATGAACATTGGACTTATACTCCTAAAAAAAATGAATTGGTTATTTTAATAATGTGTTAATTACACCTTATTTGTAAGAAAAAAGTAATTTGTTACATAGAGTTCGTAAGGTTTATCCTCAGATAGCATACCTTGGGCCCGAATGATTTCCAACTAATATTCAAGGTCAGCAACACAAGACCAAAGTAATGAAAAGAAGGCTATAGGACTTGGGTTTTTTTGGGTTTTTTTTGCAACACCCAAGATTCAAAGTCTGTGAGGTCATTGTTGAGCCTTTTCGTTGTCACCTATCTGTTTCACTGTCCCTCATTTTACTTGGACAGTTCTCCACATCCACTTCCAGCTTGCTAGGCCCATCAAAACTTCACCTGTTGACTGGTTATTGATTGTACATTGGATACATCTATTTAGAACGGTTGCTTTTTTTTTATAGATTTGTTTTTCAACATTTTTTTCTCTTTTCACTTGAATAAACTGAGAGGCTCCTTGATATCAATTGAACAAATAATGTGTTTATTACAGAAATTTGTATATTTTAGAACAAATTTTGATTGCTTGCTTTCTCTGATACAAAATGTATGAACATATTTTGAATCGAGGAATAGCTTAAACCTAATTAAACAATAACTTCCTGATCATTAGTTAATGTGATGCAATTAATTCCATCTAATTTAACTTCTTTGCCTTAAAATTTGTTTATGATTGTGTTTAGGTTGTATTTATAGAATCTTACTCAATTTGTTTTTGCTATTGAATTATTTTGGATATAATGGGTTAAAGTTTCAAGTACAGTTGTAAGAAAGAAATTTCACTTACAAATGTCAAGAGAGATAGTATTATTAATTGGTTCAGTGAACTCATTGTTATTTTCGATAGATTAATTCAGGCTACTAACTATGACCAGCTTTATTTAGGGTTATTTTATTTGCTATAAATAATTATGTACTCACCTTGTATGCAATTGAGATACAATTCAACTCAAATTCAGAGTCTAAGTCTATATCTGATAATGGCTAAATGCTGCATTACCACAATACTAAATCCAACAGTGTGGCCATGTTGCATTCTTGGTACTTCTTGTGGAGTTGTTTGTGTATTAAAAATTCTGGAGATACAATGGAGTCTCTAGTCAGAGAGTTATCAGTAATTTCTAGGAGTATAGATATGAACGAGAAAATGGACTGAGATGAAAAAGAGTGCATACCATTAAAATTTCTCTTTACCTTGAGTGGACTGAAAATTGAAACATATGTAGAAAAATATAACTCTTGCTTATTGTCTGTATCAACTAGTTCCCCTTAATTACATGAAAAGTTATTGGGTCAAAAAGCATCATATGTAAAGAGGAAAAAAATCCTCCAGCATCACTTTCCTGATGAATGGATTTCAAGCCCACCCTGAGATGCTCTCTGTCTCATTCTGTCTTTTTTGTTTTGTTTTTTTTGCTGCTCTGCCATATATATATATATATATATATATATATATATATATATATATATATATGTATATATATATTGTCTTTTTATTCATCTTCTGTCAATGTTACTTAGCCATATATCAATCAGATGCCATAGCCAGACACACACCAGAAAAAGACAGTCCTCTGTGTTATCTTGAAAGCTTTATCTGCTTTACGGGCTGGGATATCCTGCGGATAAGAGATCATGGATTTGAGCTATGTATCTATTGAAGGATACATTATTTGGAAACCATCACCATCAAAATTTCATGGGGAAATGTTCCATAGCTCCTGAGTTACGCAGTCACATACGGACAGACATTCAGTGAATTATAGTATGAATGTGAAAGAAGCTTTCTTGGGAAGTGTTGTTAGCTCTGATAGTTTTTTTTCTTCTTTTTGTTTGATTTTGTTTGTTTTTTTTCTCTCTTAAGACCTTGAAACCTTGAGAATCAGTTTTTGAGAAAAAAATAGAATTTTCAATTAGTAACCTATATAATCTTGAAACCTTGTACAAAGCTTTGAATAGTACGTACCGCATTCAAATAAATACATTTGAAAAAAAAAACTATACTATTACACTATGTCTAATGCAGTGGTATTATCACTAGGTGGCTGTCCCCTGAAATTCAAAATGGACAACTATAGGGCTTGAATGGGTTGCAGTGAGCAATAGAGCCCTAAACACCCTTGTAAACCATACATCTTATAGGCTGGCTAATATAGTAAATTTGTTTTGTTTTATTGTCTCTAATATTTACCTATATTTTCTGATATGTGCCTTTTAATAAAATACTGTCAGAAGATATAAGATTTTTCATATTATCATAAATATTATCTAAGAAGCAAATAAGGAAATCATGTTTTTTTAATCTATTAACTCTTCTTTTCTGAGGATAATAACTTTTGAATTTTAGATTTTTCAAACAGTCTAGTCTATGTTATTTTTTCTTTTCACCTGACGTTTTACTGTTTTTCCAACAATGATTGTGCAAATTATTGTGGGAGATTGGTGAATATTTCGAAAAGCTGGTCTTGGCCATAATTGTCAAAAACAAAGTTGTTCTTTCATGGCTTAGAAACCTGATAAACTTGTTCTTGTTGCTATGAGGAAGTTCTCTCCGGAATCTCGATGTTTTTTCTCAGGATTCTTGCGCACATGGCATATAATTGTGACTGCATGTAATTTCCGTGAATTAATAGCCTCCCACCACACGAAATCTATAGATAATCCCATTCCATCACTTTCAATAAACCTGAATTATTGTAAAACACTTAAAAAATTAATCAATTGATACCATGATGATTTCACCTACTTGTAATATAAAATGTCAGCAGTAAAAAGCTGATAACCGAACCCGATATTGCATTGCTTTTTGTTGGCTTATTGCATCCATGTATATTAATTACCATGGTTCTCTTTGGGGTTGAGGAATGTTGAGATTGCAGAATGAGCTAGCATAATTGCTAGGTTATAAGGGCTTATGAAATGCTTACGCTTGAACAGATACCGTAGGCTTCACTATGGCTTTGTGCAGAACAGTGTCTGACTGAATTGGAAAAATCTATTATTATAGGTTTGGTTAAGAGTTTACATGTATAAAAGTGTATCCTATACTTCAATGAGTTGCCAAAATAGTGTTTTATCACCAAATATGCCAGACCACAAAGGTAAATGATTTACCTGGGTATTTAGAGGACTACCTCTCACTGTAACTCATTCAGTCTTAATAAAACATCCATGTTGAGCTTTAACAGATAAGCCACCAATTCATAATAAGAGTGCATTAGATGCAGTGTATTATTTAGTTAAAAAAGAAATCAAATGACCTTCTTATATACTGGTATATATGGTAATTCATCAATTTAGTTAAGCTGTATTCAAAAAATTATGTACTTCAAAAATTACCGGTATTTACTAAGCTTAGTTTAGTCTGTCCAAAGGCCATAAGTGTGGAATCTGAGAGAGGATTGAACTCACTATAGCAGTTGTCAGTGAGACTAGCTTGCTAACTACTGCTCTGTGGCAAGGTTCCTAAGAATAAGTATTCATTAAAAAAAATTGGTGTCCATGTGCTCATACAAAAAATCAGAGATAAAAAAGATGAAAAGGACGTTTAAGGTTGTTTGCACATTAATGACATAACCTGCTTTGATTGTCCAGGTATACATTGAAAAAATTGTTTTGAATATTCCAGGTGATTTTTATATACCATATTTACTCATATAAGTTCCACTTTTTTATACCAATTTTCTTATTTCCAAAGTTGAGTGGTGACTTTTAGTCGGAGTTGAGAATCCGGTACATAATCAGAACATCCCGATGGGTGTTGCAATTAATTATATAACTAGCATTACAAGGGAAATTATGAATCATCACCACTCGCGTAAACATTTTTTACCTCATAACTAAAGCAAAGGTGGTGATAAAATTCAGTTACTTCGATGAAAATGCTATCAGTATGGTTTGGACCATAAATTTGTGATCTAAACAAAAAAAAAAAAGAAGAAAAAAGGTCTAGTCACTCAATAGAAACCGTCACATGACCAATGTCTTCAAGCGGCATTCCATGTTAGGTGTGATCAATCAAAGTATTTGAAAAAGGGGTAACCAATGAAAAAGTTACTTCTCTTGCATTTTGTTGGGCCGTGATCACTAAAAAAAGTCTGAATTTGAAGCATGAATGCTGCCGGTCACAAACTAAGGGATGAATTTAGAATAAATTTTCATTGCAAATCCCCCCCCCCCCCCGAACACCTACGAGTTTTTAAAAAAAACATTTCCTTGTAAAATTTCAAGGGCTGGATGAATTCCTGATGAAGATATTTCTCTCTTATATGAATTCCCGGCTTTATGAACTTTAAATAGAATTTTAAACTCAATGAGCATTATGAAGTTTTTTTTTTTTTTTTGTTTTCTATTCTGATACAGTAAAAAGTTGTTCATAGGCGAAATTTGTGTGTGTCTCTTGATATAGAATGAGTACATAAGTTCTTCCTTGCCTTTGTGGTGATGTGTAGTATTGTCATTACAGAAAAGAAAGAGAATACGTCATCATCACTGAAGGATTGATTAGAGTGATTAACACATTGTTACTTTTAAGTAGTTTTTTATGCCTTTATTCTTCCTTCTAGTGTTTTATATGTACTCTATCCCTTTTCTTTATTGAAATAATTGCTTGAACATTGTTTCATTATCCTTTATTCATACAACAATTGAAAGATTTAAACATAATTCTTCATCTGTCAGAACATAACCCCGTTTAATGCAGTGTTTTCTATAAATAATCATATCTCCTTTTATGTACTCCTGCTTTACAAACTATCAACAGAAACAAAATTGTTTTGTAAAGGCGAGGTATACCTGTACATATTGATCTCAAAACACATGAATAACCTATACCCAGCAACAGTGTTTAAACTGGTCGGTCTTGGTAGCTGTGATTAATGTCACCTTTGTCTTTGAAGAGTGTTGTGGAAGCCGATGAAACCTGGACTTAATTTGACAAAGCATAGTTACGCAACATCGGGTGTAAATAACACTTGATTACATAGACTAATCATGATGTTTTACTATAAATATTTTACTCTCTCCCAAACATTGTCAAGCAATTAACTGTGAATGTTAGAAACCTCTGTCACTGCAGTTTTATTGCTAACTCAATGAAATTTCCAATTTATTGTGATTGATGGCAACTTGGTTCTCTCTGCAAGTTGGAGCTTTTATCAGTCACCACTACCCACTACAGACTGGTTTAATCACTGTTGCTGGGTTTAGGTTATTCATCTGTTCTGACATATATATGTATGTAAATATCTATCTATCCTGACTTTGACCAGCCCTTACTGTTTTTTGTAAAAACTTGAAATCTTGCACATGCACTCCTCTCGATGAGTGAGAAAAACATCTTGTTCTGCTTTTTTTTTCTTTTCTTTTTTTTTAATTATCCCCACTAGATAGGTTTTTATTGGGGGGTTCAATTTATGATGAGATTTTCGGCCAAATTGATCCCTTATTTTGTGTCTATCAGCATTCATGCTCATTATTTGCAAATTTGTACTTTTTAGTTATCACAGCCACAAAAAGAAAAGAAGGGTAACTTATTTATTGATCACCCCTTTTTCTAGATTTCAACTGATCCTCCTTGAGTGACTTCAAACTATATTGGTGGTATTTTCATCGTCACTTAATTCTATCACCATCACTGCTTGATTTATAAGTTGAAACGCAGCATATATTGGTGGCAGGGATTCATAATTTCCCTTGGAATACTAATCTTTCAATGGATTATGTTACAATGAATAACTATTACTTGCCACTTTCTGCAGTTAATGGTTTTACATAACTACAAATGATATTTAGTAGAAACTGATATCACATGATGCTGCTTTCAAACTTCAAGATTTACAGTATGAAGAGGAAAATGGTAATAGAACTGGTTAAAAGGTTCTTTTAGTGCCTAAGTAGTTAGAGACTGTCAAAAATTGGAAGAAATATTAGAAGAAATTCCAAAGACGAAGATGGTACATTGGAGAAATGGAGATATTTATCTGAATAGATGACTTCAGAGAAATCGCAGTTATAGAGTGATACCTTGAAAAATTCGACTAAGAGCTATAAGAATACACCTTGGTGTTCCATTCAAGTCTCCTAATGGATGAATTCACAAAAAAAAACTTCATTTCTTCCTACTTTTTTGCCCCTATTAGCAAAGATTTCCTCTCAATTACCAAAAAGTACTATATCATTGTTCTGGAATGTCGGTTTCATAGTTAACCCAGTTTTTAAAATTGTATGGGCTTTGATAGGAGATATTTAACTTGGACTTAGAAACAATAGACTGGGCTGCTTGTTGTCATTAACAGAAATTTAGATCAAACTTGCATTGTTTCTGTAATCGGAATGTTATGCAAACAAGATGTCCCGGTTTATAATTATAACAATCGCTGACCCATAGACAAAGGATATTTGTGTAAAGTAAGTGAAGAAACTACATAGAGTTTCTTTTGCTTGTTTTTCTTGGTTATGCCATTCATACCTAAGTAACCTTGTGCACTACTTCTGTGGGTTCCCTTGTCAGGAATTTGTAACACTTGGAATTTGTTAACAGTATATTATGTTAATTCTACTTGGCTATAATTTGTTGAAATTTCAAGAATGGCTATTTACTGTGTCATTTCCTTCAAGAAAATCATTGAGAATCTATAGACTCATCTTTTAAAGATTTTTTTTTTCTTTCCAGATAGACTTTTTTCTAGTCTGTATTTTTAAATTCATGGACACATACAAGGGTGCATCAATAAGTCCAAACCCTAACACGTAGATATTTATTTGCTGAATTTTGATGTAAAATCCTCTAATGTTCAGTCTATTTGATTGTTCACCACACTCTAAATTAAGTGCATTGACAAGATTATGCTGAGGCATAAAGGATTTGTATAAGATAAGTGCTTTTTCAATCATTAGGCTGTAAAATTGCTGGTGTACCTACATATATAAAAGCTATACAAAATATTTGGTAGTGTTGAGTTAATGCCATGTCACCATCCATATTTCAAGGTAGGCCAGTATTCCTAGACAATCACCCATTTAGTACTTACCAAGTACAACATTGCTCAACTTTACTGATCAAGCAGAAAACAGCTCTTTCACTTAGGTTTTGCCATTATTAATGAGCCACAATTCATCAGTGTTTGGAACAAATTTTTACAATCAAATGCCCTTGCTGATGAAAAATGGTTAAAATTGATTAACCCAATGTACCTGGGGATGATTAAAAGCCAAAAAGCCCACATCAATATAAAAAGACTTCTCATATTTATACAAACTCATAATCCTTTTTTCAGTGAAAGAAAAATATAAAATAAAGATACTGATTATAAAATATTTATACTCACTGAATCCAGACATGCATTCTTTTGTGCGTATCTAGACAAGAAAAGTCAATTGAAAAATTAATGTGTGTAGCATCAATATTATTTGATAAAGAGAAATATAAGTGATTGATCCAAATAATTAGAAATTTGAAGAAAACATGGAAATATTAAGAATTTTTTTCAATTTCATCCTCTATCCAAGCTGTGGAATGGAGGCCTAATGGATGTGTCATTTGCTTGTCTATTTCCAAGTTGGAGGCTTGACTCAGGGCAGGATTCACTTGATTGTATTTTAGTTTAATACTCAATACATTTAGCCTACCTACACTCAACACTCGTAGAACGATACTATACAACTAAAATTATGTGAAAGAAATACTAGTCGAAAAATTGTTAAGTTTATTGCTGCCAGTACATCAGACTCAAAACGTGTCTGTCACCAAAGTGTGGATATCTGAATGATGGAAACCAAAGCTTTGTTCAATCTGTCAGAATACATACGGGGACATATGACCCCTTCAGAAAACCATCAAGTTCGTCTGATGAAACTGAAACATGCATTCCTTTTATAGCCACTCACAGGAAGTGATGAAATATTCTCAAGATCCCTCCTACATTCATCCCTGCTTGAATATGAAAATTGAACACATGTATTCATTTTTCCAGCTATTGTCTGACTATTTTGAGTGTCATGGGTGTGCACATGAACTTGAGTAAGAAAATGATTTTCAAAATGTATTGAGGATTATGTTTGATAATGGTACTGAATGTGATTGTGTGATTAGATTGATATCAGTGATGTACTGAAATATCAATCCGGTTGGATATCCAGCACCAGATTTACTAAAATAAAACATTCATTTCATATATATATATATATATATATATATATATATATATATATATATATATATATGTGTTTTTGTGTATAGTAATAATAACCAATATATTAATTACTACTAAATTTAGTATCTTTATCAATGAATAAACTCTGGTAATAAGTACTATTTGATTCATATAGATGTTAATGTGCCAAAAGACTGTTCTTATTGATTGAATTACTGAGAGGATAACAACGAAGGAAGTCTTAGTCATTCAATTTCTTCTAATGAAGACACAATCGGTTTTCGTTCACTCACTAATGACATCCTTTATTCTGGGAATGACTGGGACAGTATGAGAGATGATTTGTCTCTTCGCAAGACTGATAGTCACGTTCATTTTCAGCCAAGTGAAAAACAGGAGGCAAAGGACACCTGCGGTCAGATGATGTCTTTTTTTTTTTTATCTTGAATAGTGAATATTCAAAAGGGTTGGATACCTCAATACTTGCATTGCTATTGAAATGACAGTGTATGGAATAAAAATAAAAGAGTACCAAGATCTGAACAAATACTGGTATGTGTTTGTGTAGGTGGATGTATGCATGTGCATATAATATATATATGTGTGTGTGTGTATGTATATGTATATAAATAGTAGGTTGTGGATTCGCTACACAAACCATGCTTCTATTCACATAGAATTTATAAATGTTGACATACCCTCCCCCTCAACAACGCACACTCACGATTTTCTCAATAACAGTCACTAGACTTGACTACGTATGCACATAAAAAGCCCTTCTCAATTTCATTTGTACACTAATGATTTCAACTTTGACTAAAAGACATCTCTTTTTTTTTTCACTGATGAAGATTACAAATTTACAGAGACTATAACCATCTCTACTCCTTCCTTCCCAAACCTTGTTATTCGTAAAATTTCATCATTTTTCCCATTTGACGTTTGACTACAAGAGCAAACAGTCTCTTGAAACATGTAACTGGAATAGATAAAATCCAGTTTCCAAACTTTTGTTTCCATATCAAGTTCACCATTATGTTAGATAAATCACATCTTTTTCCTCACTATATATATATATATATATATATATATATATATATATATATAGTACATGTGGTACAGATCAGGCTAGCAGTATAACATAGTATAATAATATATTAATAATATAGAGCCACCTCTGATATGTAATGGTTTTATTTCATAGAGTGCTATATACATACAACTTTTTGCTGTTGAAGAGTAGAGCTGGAAATAAATAGTAGAATGTGGATTTGCTCCACAAACTAGCTCATGTTTCTGCCCTCTCTGGGTCTCATCTGGCAAATTCTATTTTGCTATATATATATATATATATATATATATATATATATATATATATATATCTCACACATTTAAATGTCCATCATTGGACGTAGATTCGTCTGACTTTTCTTTCGTGGGTATTGCAAAGCCAATACTTTCTGGATTCTTCAAATTTGACTCTCCATCTGGTTTTCTGCTGGCTTTGATTACACATGTGATCTCTGAGGATCCATTTTGTGAGTCGTGATATCTATCAATTATCTGCCATTCTTGCAACATGACCAGCCCATTGCCATTTGAGTTTTCTGATGAATTTTATGATGTCTCAAACTCGTGTTTTATCTCTGATATATTATGCTGTCTTATGATCTCTCCATGTGGAACTGAGCGTTATTCCCTCAATTCGCTTGGTTCTCAATTTGTGAGTCAGTCTCTTTGTTAGGTTCGATATTCCAGCTCCATAGGTAAATATCAGGATGATGCATTGGTTGTTTACCCTTCTTTTAAGGACTAATGGGATTTCCTTGTTCTTGAAGATTGAATTTGCTCTGCAGAAGGCTTGCCATCCTAGTGAGATTCTTCACTTGATTTCTTCGCCTTTTGAGGATTCCATGGAGATTCATTGTCCTAGGTAGATGTTGTGGTCTACTTTCTCCAGTTCTACGTTCTCGATTTTGATCATTTTGTGTTTACTTTCAACATGATTGTTGCACGTGACCCTCCACACAAAAAAAGATCAATACAGCAGATTCGTTATGTGTGAGGCCTATGCATACAATAGAGCTGTGTGTGTATGTTTATATATCAGATATATACAAAAGTTCCCAGCATTCATTTTGAAAGAAACTATAGACTTGATTTACAAGTGGAAACTGGTTTTTCACTGAAAACTTTTGTACACATAATGCCATATGCTTTCACCCATTTCTGCATTTAAGGAACATGCACACACACTCACAAACACACACACACACATATATACATAGTATATGTGGTACAAATTAGGCTAGCAGTATAACAATGTACTGATATATCAATAATATAAAGCTACTTCTGATATGTAATGGATTTATTTCATAGAGTGCTCGATACATACAACTTTTTACTCTTGAAGTTAAGTTGTTTTAGAGTAGAGCTGGAAGTAAATAGTAGACTGTGAATTTGCTACACAAACTAGTTTATGTTTCTGCTTTCTCTGGGAAACATGAGCTAGTTTGTGTAGCAAATCCACATTCTACTATTTATAGATATATAGTGTGTGTGTGTGTTCCTCATATATGCCTATGTGAGAACATTGAATATGTATACGTATAAAAATGGAGATTGATTTTTGCATTTATTTTTCATGAGTGAAAATGATATACCGACATGATAATTTTTTTTTTTCTTATCATAACACCATTTATGAATATCTGTAACTCACATGAATGAATCAATAAAGCCCACATATATATACCAAAACTACTTATCTAAAAATTGTCTAAAAAAAATACTAGCACAAGATTTGGGTATTGTTGGTCCAAAATGACTCTCTAGACCCCAAGAAGCACTTTAAAAAAAAAAAGTGTTTTCAGATGTTTAGTGGTTTACTTGTGCAAATATCCAAGGTTATCACCCTCACTATGTGTTCAGGAGTGCCTAGAGACGTACGCACGTAGATAAACACATAGACAGAGATACTCGAAGAGAGAAGATCCAGCCCACTTAGCTGGTTGATCAGGCCATTTCTGGGGCTAAAGTGAATCGATAATCTTTGGCTATGCATTGAATTAGTGCTGGCTATGTATTATATATCAATTGTACAGGCCACACATTTTTTTAATTGATCATTCCCAACATGGCATGCTGCTAAAGGATAGACATGTGACAGTTTCTATTAAGTGACTAACTAGACCTGTTTTTATTATTTAGTAAAGATAGAAATGATCAGTTAAAATTCTGAACCATTAAAAAAAATGTATTATTCAGTAGTGTATCGTGTTTTGTATCTTGAGTATACTCTCTGCTATGGATGCACAGAAACGCAAAAATATTCTAGTGTCTCTAAAAAAACAAGACTGTAAAAGCCGTTTTGATGGAATGCAGGGAAGGTGTGAATTTTAAAGTTTCACACCCTTGCTCATTCGATGTTACAAACAAAAAAAAGGAAATAAGAGAATTAATGAAAGAAAAACAAAATTTGGATTGGACACTTTTATATGCTGATAAGTCTGATTTCTATTCTCTAATTTCTAAAATCGGGACCATCTTCCCTACGTAGTGCCAAAAAGGCTTTAGCAGTTCATTTCTTTTTACAGGCACTAAAATGTTCTTGATTTTTATGTACATCTGTAGCTGAGAGCACACCCAAGATACAAAGCACCATACGCCACTGATATTAATGTCACCAAATCTATTTAAATCCTTGTTAGAAATTCTTATGCTTACAGACTATAACCTACAACTACAACCTTGTTCTATCATGGCTCAATTTAAAGCTTTTTTTCTCCCCAGCTCTTTGAAAAGCTGACTTTATGATGATTGAATCTGAAAGAGAAGTCACATAGAGAAACACATTAATTTACTTCTGCCAATGAAGTTGGTAGAGGTATATGTATTCTCATATGTTTATTCATCTGTTCATCCACACAATATCTCAAAAAAAATCTCAATGAATATCAATGAAATCTTGTAGGTGGGTTGATTAGATTTTTTCAATGGATCTGGGAATTTTCGATTGAGTGATATCTCTATAAAAAGAGAGGTTAAAAACAAACAATTAATTGAAAATATTGATTCAAGTTTTAAGGCAATTAACTCAATATTTGTACATTCAAAGTTCTCTCCCCTGTTCATGCTTTAGGAAATTTTTTTCAGTTTTTAATTTGTGCAATTTAGTTACTGATGCTTTTCTTGGTTATTATTTATTTGTTTTTGGTTTTGTTATTGTTCTCACTATTCAAGTAAAGTTACCGCAAGATATACTCTCCCAAATGAGTGGCTCAGTCTAACAAATTGATGCTTGCAAATCAGTATTTGATTTTTCAAATTATCTGCGAGTTTTTACAATTATTAGTTATTTCATATTGCTTCAAATAAGAAAAGAACTTCAGTCCTCTTTTAGTTTTATTATTATATTCATTTATATATACATAGAGAGAGAGAAAGAGTGAAACAGACAAACAGATAGATAGAATATTAGAAATATATTCTATTCATTTAGTTTTTGAATGATTATCGCAAAAAGAAATTTGGCAAGTTTTACTGAATTTGCTTCCCCTTGTATGGTTAGATCTTGATTTTTAAAAAATAAAAAATTACATCCTTTTTGTCCTACTGGTTGTGTTACACTTTTCCTTTGAAAAATGTCGACTCAGGTCAGTCCGCACCTTTGATCTTATCAAGTCATGTATTGCTTTATGTAACTTTGTTTCACTGTCCAAAGAGTTGGGATCAAGTAGGTGGATTGGTGAAGTCTTAGGTGACTGAGAGATAAGAATTTACAGAGATGGGCCATTGTAAGAAAAATTAAGCAACTTGGCTTGGGTGATTCATTTTTAGGCCAAGGTGGCTATTTATATATAATATACATGTGTGTGTGTGTAATATATATATATATAAAAAATCTCAAGTGGATAATAAAGAAAATAGTAATATATGAATCAAGTTTATTATAGTTACATGTTTCACCATTCAGCTTTGTGTTAAAGTTGTAATTTCAAATGATACAATATTGAAGAGTTTTTATTCAAATAATGCCACATAATTGCATTTGTGTTCATGTGATATGATTTGTATTTTAAATTACAAAGCAAGGAAAAATGGATCCCTATATTAAAAAAATAGAAGGGGGTGTAAACAAAGATCATCCAGAATTTTCAGGGTTTTTTTTTCTACTTTTGACGGAGCGGAAAGGTGAAATATGTAACTATAATAAATTTGATTTAAATGCCACTATTTACCATATTGTTCACTTGATAATATTGTAAGATATTGTATCCCCCCCATATATATATATATATATATATTGCACACATAAGAGAAAAAGATGAATATACATTTAAGGAGAGACAGAGTCTAATGTACTCAAGTTTAATGGGTTGCATAAGAATCATTTCTCAAAATATGTTTGAAGATTGAAGCATTGTTTTTATTCATTTTGTTCTATATTTTGAACGAATCGGCACAAAATGCTGCATTTTATAAATTTTTGAAAAATTTCTCTAAATTTTGAAATTTGTTCAAAAACATTCTACCGAATAGAATGCAATTTTAATCTATTTATGAAATTTTATTCAATTTTGAATTAAAAAAATCCCATAATTTACTGAATATCAATGCCTTCCTCCAACCTCTCGAAAAATCTTTTCCCTAACGATTTCTGATTTTTTTTACAGCCATTCATCCAAAACATGGATTGGTTTGGACTGATGGCAAGTGTATCTTCCTTGCCAGATTTAAAATCATCAAAAATCAAGTGGAACACGGAAAATCCGTCAAACTTAAAGAATTTGAGTAAGTATCCCTTTTGTATTTTCATTACATTCACTTTACAAAATTATGAAATCCTTGCCAAAATTTAAGCCTTTTTAAACTTTCATAACTCCACTTACTAAAGATTTATCCTTCTCACCATCATGAATGTTGCTAGAATTTATTTTTGTCATATAGTCAATATATTGTCATTGTTGTTTTTACTGGATTAACATAATTGTTCTTGTTATTTCTGATGTTATTGCTATCACAGCTATTATTATTGTCCTGCCATAATTGCATTAGAATATCTTTGTTTTGACAATTTAGTCGCTACATGTGTTGGTGATAGAATACTGGTAGTCATGGGTTCAATCGCTGGGTTGGGTAGTACAAAAAAGTCATTACTTTTGGCTCAGTGGAAGAGGCAAACAACCAACATCACAAGAATAAAGTAACTAAGAAGAATTAACTGATAAGAAATATCCTCTTGATATAGACTGCTGAATAAGAACAATGTGAATTGGATGAAAGGTTTGGTTTGAAATTCCCAGGGTTCAATCTGTCATAAGGGGTGGCTGGAGACCTTGAAGAAACAGGTTGGAGCAGGATTGTAAGACTAGCTATCCAAGTCAGAACTCAGCTGTTAATGATAGCTATTAAGACATTGATTTTTGCCTTAGAGTATCACCTGTGAGGTCACTGTGTTTTCTCACCAAATGACCTTCTGTTTGTTAAACCCAGAGTATCTCTCCTTGATTCATTATTGTCTTAACTGTACATCTTATACACACTCACCTGAGTTGGTACTTCTAGAACAAATTGGGTCAATCAAAACAAACACTGAAAATAGCAGCAAAAAAAAAACATTTATAATATACAACACTCTTGTTTTTTAAAAACATTTTTAGATGAAGTATTGTAAAGTGATAACAATTTTTCAACTAGTGTTTCGTTCATCTTATTTTGGTTGCTTTTTATCACAACTCCCAGGCTGTCATTCTAAGATCGTCTGTTAGTAATGCAGATTGGTATTAAAAGAATAAGCCTCTGGTGAGATTCAAACTTGCATCCCTTTTCCTTGGGAAGTCTGTTTTAATGGAACAGCTGCCTTTCCAATTAAGCCATGGAGACCTCCTGGTGACAGTCATTCAAATCTAACCATATAGCCATTTCTTACTTTCCATAGTTGATTGATACCTTGCCGTTTTTTTTTTCATTGAGCAGTCAATCAAAATAAGAAATGACTGTGGTTGGATACTAATGACTGCAACAGGAAGGTCCTCCTGCCCTAAACAGCTAGCTCTCATTCAGATAGGGTTCCCAATGAAAAGGGATGTGAGTTCAAGTCTCACAGGAGGTTTATTTTTAATTTCTGATCCATATTGCTTACTGACAACAGTAGAATGACAGTCTGAGATTTGCAATGAAAGAAACTGAAATAAGATGAAAGAAATACTCATCAAAAAAGGGATAATAATGAATAACTCATCATCACAGTCAATGATTGGACAACCGTAGCATGAAAATTTGAAGTCGTCTAAAAAAAAAAATATGGTTAGAATGAATTCTACCTATGACATTACTGGCATTTCCCTCTGAAAAACATCTGAAATTGAGAAAAACAAAAAAAAATATCGAGAAATATCTAAATTCTAAATGATTGAGGTGTAATTAATGAACCCGTTAGAATAAAGCCACCAAAATGTTGTCAAAGCTTTTTTAAAAAAAAAAGACATTTTTTAGAACAGGTCTAGTGGAGTACTGATGCCAATTTTCAAATCTGTTGACAAAATGATACTGGAACATGCAAACACATTATCATACAAAAAAGATCGAACCCATCAGAATTTTTGATGGCTACAGTTCTTCAATAAATAAGCATTTGTTTTGAATATTTCCATTTGAGTCTAAAAAAGATACCTTAATAATATTCCATTCTAATGTTTTGCTATTGTTTTCGTTTATTTGAAAATATTCTTTTTAATTGATACTTTCAGTTCTGTGCGCTGTGTTCAGTGGAGCCAGACGGATGGAATATGTTATTTGAGTATTGCACATAAGGATTACGTTACCGTCTGGAAGGTGGATGGAGAAGTTCCTCGGTTAGAGTTTAAACAAATACGGAAAATTTCTATTCAAATAGTCCCTCAGGGTAAGTAATGAAAAAAGTTTTCAACATCTTGGATTGCTGTATACTATACATAATGTTATCATGTATTTGTAATTCTTCTATTCATATTCTTGAAAGAAATTTATTTTATTAATTTTTATTTATTCATTTCATCCAGACTTAATGGCTATGATAAGATGGAAACAGTGGTTCTTTCTGAATTTTAGCAATGTTGAAAATGGTCAATAATTCATACCTTCAGTATCAAGGGTATTTTTTTCTGATGTGTGGCTAAGAACAGAAAAATGAGGATTCCTCGGAGATTAGATAGCATTCCTGGAAACCAGCTATTAGTTTTAACAGTGTGCAGAAGACAAAATGAAGACAAGGTGCGAATTTAGAAAAAAGGGACATTAATTGTTGTTTGGCATTTAACAGGAAGGTGAATAGAGAAAGTTCAAACAGATACAGAAAAAATTTATCCAAACAGTCCCTCAAAGCAAGAAGTGGCAAAAACGTTAAAGAATGTGTCAAATGTCTAATAACTTGTAAATTGCTGGTACAAAAATCATTCTGGAAATAGTCTTAAGCTTGAAATATATTTGGCTGCTCAAATTTTTGAATGCCTGTACATTTAGATTTAGTACTAAATTGTACATATATATATTTGTTGGAGGAAACCAATTTTGCTACAAGGCTGCATATCTTGATTAAGTTTGTTCACTCTCAGTTGCTTCCAAGATCAGCACATCACCATTCAGCCCAAGCAGTTGTATAGATGATTGCATGTTGATCTCAGAAGCCATTGTGAAGAAGCTTGATCTTTTAAACACTATATTATGGCTGTTATACGTTACAGCCTTCTTTAGGTGGATGTCCCCAAAATAAAGTGGAATGAGGACATTCCACCCCTACGTTTCTTTGAGGACCCCTCATCCCAGCATCCCAAAACCTCCATATTTATGACACCCATCAAAAGAAGGCCGTAGGGTACAACAACCAAAATGTTGTATTCAAAAGATGAACCAAGGTGAGGACAACAGCCTGAATGAAAAAATCTATACATACAAATAAGTAATGTAAAGTGTTATGTTTCTTGAGAAACAACCCCCCAATCAGGTATGACGGCTGGTGACAGTCCAGATTTCTGTCATATCAGCTTGCAAGTCTGGTCAAGACTTTGACTTTATATATACAAGTTTTTATGACCACTCTCTTGGCCAGATGCAAGTCCACTGAAAGGATACCTTCACCATAATCACACAGCTTAGAGTTTACTCAATTAGCTGCACTGGAAAATTTGTCCTAACAAAGTGTTTTCCACACACTTTGGTCATAGCGGAAATTGAAGCCAGGACCTTCTCCATGTGCGGCAGAAGTGCTAACGAGAACACTATCCAAGCAGACTATGTAAATAATTATCTGATAATATTCATTATTGTTACTGTGTGTCTTCGATTTGAAAATTCGTACATTGTATTTAACTGCAAAAACAGGTATATCCACCAAAAAACAAAATCAGCTTGTATTTAATGTGTCCTTATAAGACTTGTTCTCTATCAAACCACAAGCTGGTAATGTCTCCCATGATATCATGGGTAGGATTTATTCAACAAATGCATTAGAACTTCCATTCACTCTATTTCTATGTAGACACATCAAACCATCTGGTGGTAATTGGGAATTAAATACTGAGTGCATTTGAATACAATATGCATTTGCAAGGTTTTAGTTTTTCTTATTACTGCCCACTGACGTGACTGCTACTCAACTACTCCTCTGCTTTTTGTCAGTAACAGATTTAATATTTCTGGTAGTAGGGAAGAGATTTTGTAGTTCCAAGTTTTGCTAATTTTTACTAAAAATTTATTTGAGCCAGTATTGGCTCCCAATCTGTATGTTTTGCATTGAAAACCAGATAAAAAGGATCGTCAGTCTTGGGAATCAAGGCAAGCATTAATGTCAGAATATGGCTGTGATACATATATAGTTTTTTTATGTAAAAATAATTACCATAATTCCCTGTGTTGAAAGCATTTATTTCTTCTTTTTTTTTCTTTTTTCCTTTCTTTTCTTTCTCTTTCTTTTCTTTCTCTTGCTCTTTTCTTTCTCTTGCTCTTTTCTTTCTCTTGCTCTTTTCTTTCTCTTGCTCTTTTCTTTCTCTTGCTCTTTTCTTTCTCTTGCTCTTTTCTTTCTCTTGCTCTTTTCTTTCTCTTGCTCTTTCTCTTTCCCTTTTCTTGCTCTTTCTCTTTTCTTGCTCTTTCTCTTTTCTTGCTCTTTTTCTCTTTTCTTGCTCTTTTTCTCTTTTCTTGCTCTTTTTCTCTTTTCTTGCTCTTTTTCTTTCTCTTGCTCTTTTTCTTTCTCTTGCTCTTTTTCTTTCTCTTGCTCTTTTCTTTCTTTTTTCTTCTTCCTCTCCTTTTTTTCACTTCCACTAAAATAAGTCATGAAAATTTACCTTTCATCTTACAGGCTGAAGATTACTTTTTTCTTTGTAAACTTTTTTTTTTTTTTCACAATTTCACAAGACAAAAAACTATTGGTATGGCCTGTATACGTAGGTATATACATAGGTAGTCAGCTGGACCAACTAAGAAATCTCAGAAATTTATGTTGACAGTTTTGGTTGATGGTTTCTTTCTATTTATGGCAAACCAGGATCATCTTTCCTGAAATAGTAAAGAGTGTTTTTTTTCGTTCAATCTTCAATCTCTTTTTATATTTTCCTCTGAAGTGTTAATCATGGATTAGCTCATCTGCTTGAATCAGATCAATACCTGACCGATTGTTCAAGCATGGATGTATTGTGTATACTATCATTTCAGTTGGTGTCAAGCTTGCACCTGACTGTACTTATTTATTTATAGATGTCACCTGTTCTCTTTCATTCAAGTTATATCTTGCTTTTTTCAATGCTGTTTCTTTGTTTTTGCTTTTTTCACAACCAGCTTCATACTAATTCCCGATGATAGTGGTCATAGACGAAAAAAAAACCTCATTCAATTATATTCTGACAAACATATTTGTTATGTAGGCTCATTCATTGTAGGATTTTCTTATTGAAATCGTTTATTGACAATGTTCTGTTATTATCAGATTGAAGAAAGGTTTTTAAAAATAACTCGTGATGAGGAATTTTCAAAGTTGTTGTGACCAAATACAGAGGAGAAAAATAATGTTAAAACTGCCAAAAACGTAATTTTATCCTATTTTTTCCAAACTATAGAAAACAATAGTTTTGGGTTGTCTGGGTTTCAAAGATAAATCATTGTCATTATTCGTTTTACTCTTATTGCTTTTTATCCCACCCCCAGGTTGTTTTTTTTAATTCTACATCTGCTAAGTAAGCAAAATGGATTGAAGATAAAGAATTAGCCTTTGATTAGATCTGAATTCTTATCCTATATCCTTTGAAGCTTGTCTGACATAGACAGTGCCTTATAGATTATGCCATTTAAACCCATCTGACAAAATCCAATTTTATCATTGTAATTATAAAATATCAACATGTCAAGTAAAAAGAAATAGGTTGGCAGAAGATGAGGAATTTTTCTTTCATAAGTAGTATCATTCATGACATCAAGATCTTAAAAATTAAAGGTAATATTTTGTACTTCTCATAAATGAATCATCATAGCCCTCAGGTGTACCAGAGCCAATTATCTGAAAAAATAAAATTTTTATCAAAAATTATCAGCATAAGATTTGGGTATTGTTGGTCTACAATAATTATAGAATCCTCAAAAAGCTCTTATTGAAGAAAAATAAAATAAAAACATTTTTAGATGGTACCTTGTTGTGTGCTCATGCAAATTTTTGTAGTCCTCAAAATATGACCAGGAGTGCCTGGAGACATACACACACACACACACACACACACTCAAGCAAAGAAAGTACAATCTGTAGCAAACTTGGCTGGTTGGTTGGGCAAGCCATTTGTTGGGCTACAGTGTTTATACTCTCTATCGTGTGAATATTCATAAATGAGTAACACAATGTTTAAAATTGTAAGTAATAGTTTTTTTTATGACTAAAATGTGTGTTACTTTGTGCTATTACAAAAATGTACATGAAGATTTTATTTGTCTTGTTATTTGATATGAATGTAGGCCATATTTTGTTTTCTAATATTATAGCATGAATGATATTATTGATTCAGTGCCAGCAATACTGGTTTCTTTTAAAATTTAATGCGGCTATATTTTCTGCAAGAGACCTCTTTTCAAGCCTCTAGCTATGGTAAAATAACCAGCTTCTTCTAGATAAATCTAGTAAATATACACGATCTAATCGTGTTGGATACACCGCTTCTTGTAAGATTACTCAAGTTGAGTGATGTCTAGCCTGGTCATTACCCAGATGGGTGACTGTCTGGGAATACCTGGTGCCATTTTGCATAGTTGGCACTGAACTGTGTCCTTTTCTCATGCACACTGCTCCAAGGAAGACGCATGACAATGTGCTTTCCTAGGAACCGCCATACTCATATTGAGGGGCAGCAATCACAAGTATGTTGTACATTTTACCATTTCTAATTGTTTGTTGAGGCAAAAATCTCTTTATTGGAAGTGAATTGTTTTAGCCATTCTAGCTGAAGAAAGTAAACCACTACATTTACCTAGGATAACAAATTTCTATGAGATCCTCAAAAGAAGAAGAAATAAAGCAAAGAATCATACCAAGCTGGCAAGTTTTCAGTAGAGTAAGCTCAACTTTCAAGAACAGAAAAATCCCTCTAGTCCTTAAAAGAAGGGGATACAACCAATGCACCTCCCGATAGTCACCTATGGGGCAGAGATACGGAACCTAAGAAAGATTAACCCTCAAACTGAGAATCTTGCAACCTCGCATGGAGAGATCATAAGACAGTGTGTGTGTATATATATATATATATATATATATATATATATATATATATATATATATATTAAAGAAAAGACAGGAGTCCAAAATAATTATTTTATTATTATCCCTTCTATTCTCTCATGAAAAACTGTTAGTAAAGCTTGAATTGTCTCCCTTTTTTTATCCATTTAGTAGAAACTGTCTGACAAAACTCACTAAAACTGTTAAAATAGGTTTCTTAAGTTTTCAAGTCGGTCTAGCTATGTATGTATCATGTGTATAGGCTGCACCAATGGAGCTAGAGGGCTGGAAATTTGAACATTTACTCCTTGGTATACTTAGAAAAACATTTTTGTCTTTTGAAAATCCTCCTCTTATAAAGGGTTTTAATGAGGGCTTCAATTTGCTGTGTAAGTTTTGTACTAAATTGGTACCTCTGTTTGTGTCCAGCTGCATGCAGGCTTGAAAGTGATCACCCCTTTTTTCCAACTTTTCAGTTGATCATCAGTATGCTGCCAAAAAACAATTTCTATTGAGTGACTGATCAGATCTGTACTTAATTAAATTACCTCTGACCTGATTGTACTGAAAATTGCTTTGTTCTCCTGTTCAGAATTATTTAACGGTATTGCTCCAACAAAAACGTTTTCGCTGTGTTGTGGCAACACCCCCACAAACATCATGAAATCGGATCATTATATTATGGATCTTTTTCCGGAACGCATATCTGATATCCCTGCATCACAAAAACAACACACTGTGAGTGGATACGTTGTCATATTGAGACACCCAATACCCATCACATCACAGTTCAGGTTGATTGCGCTGGACGTTCCATCTCGGAACTGATCTAAATGTTCACAGTATGACATGCTGACTTCTGACAATTACCGCTCACCTCCTGCTGCACGGCATGGCTGTCCCATGCTTAGTTTGTTCACAACAGGGACAGTCTTGGAACTTTCTGATCACATGATGTACATGTCCGCATCTCATTCTGCTCTTATAGTATAGTGAAATTTAACGGTAAGTTCCACCGTGGGATGGGAAAGGTTTTCCATGTATAGATACTACCCTCTACTCATGATTGTGGGTACTGAGCGGATGGCCTTATTTCACTTTTTCTCTTAATCTGTTCTCTATTTTTTGATTTCCCATTGATATTTGGCCATCTTTCCTCAAGATGAAAGTTGTTGATCAGTTTGATCTCAAAAGAAAACTGAAACATTTCTATGTATTTTTTCTGTTATAGGCTGTCAGTGGAATCCCCATCGAGAAGTCCTTTGTCTTCTCAGCAAACAACAAGTACGTTTTTTTTACAGACATGGCAAGACTCGGGGTTCCTATGCCATCCCAGCTTTAGAAAGGTTTGTTTCTACTGTTTATATTGAATGGAAAGAATGAAATCTCCATTACTTAATAAACGGTATTATTAGTGGGCATGAAGATTATTATTATGAAAGTTGTGTTACCTGCGAAATACACAATGAACGTAGGTACATCAATAAGTCAGCAGCCTGATGATGAAAAAAGCATTTATTTTACACATTTATTTTTCAGTGTTGTTGTCTCCTTCCTTGTGAATGCACTTAATTCAGTTGATATTAATCATGTAAATCAAAAGATTATAAAGTGAAAACTTTGGATCAAAATTCAGCTAATAACTATGACAGGTTGCAGACTTATTAATACATCCTTATATATATACATAAATGTATATAAAACATATCTGTCCCATTATTCTTCAATCATCAGGTCGAATTAAAGATCAAAGGATTTTGAAATGGATCTACCGGGAGTGTCCAGCAGTATGAAGATTATACTGATTCTTTCTTCTTCTTTCTTTTTTTTTTTTTTTTCTTTTTTAAATATCAAGCACTTTTTTCAATTAAAAACAACACATTACTCGCAGATATATATAAATACTAAAATTATGCTGTTGACTCCCCTTATAACTGCAATTATAAAAAATGAATATGACTTATATATATATATGTATATAATCAGTGGCGACTCAAGCACTCAAGCCAGTCAGTTGTGTCAATCTTTTCCAGACAAGCGAGAAATATTTTTAAATTTCTAACTTGTAATTCTAGCTCAGACCCAAAGGCATGTCAAAACGAACATTGACTGTTTCCAAATTGGTTGTTTTTTTTTTGTTTTTTTGTACACAGCTGTTATTAGACTATGTACAATCTGACAAATTGTTTTGTTGTCTTCACATCTTTTCAAGCAAGTAAACACCAACAAATTCAATATTTTTAGTTGTTAAATTTGCTATCTCTTTCATTTGGTTTGAGAGAGATTTCCGAAATAGTTTTATACCAAGAATTTTCCAACATTGAGTGAATCAGATATTCTCTGTTTTATATCAATTCTTATGTTTAAAAAAATTTTCTTTGTTTTTGTTACAGTGGCAGAATAACTTGTGGCACATGGTCAAAAGATGGCTTGAAGTTAGTTGTTTGTGTCAGTTCAGCTTTATTAGTAAGTAACATGATATTATTATTCAAATTGAATTAAAGCCTTCATTATCGATTCAGACAGACATACATTCAGGCACTTTATAGATTAGATTTCTTTGAACCATATATGTTACTTGAGCTTCATTTGTAAATTTGATGCTACATCTTTGTGTGTGTGTGTGCGTACATGGTTCTGTGAATAATGTGGTGTAAGATTGTTTCAGTTTTTTGTGTGTTTAAAAATTACTGTTTAATTATCAATTTAAAAAAAATATCTTTCAGATATATTCATGGCAAAGTATTGATTCTGCCATTGGTGAATTTGAAACAAATGCCTGGAATGTCCCTAAGTAAGTGGATTTCTAATTTATCTTAATTATCTTAATTTTTCCAGTATTTTCTCATTGATTACAACTAACCCATAGATATTGTGGAAAAAATTGTCATGTAATAATGTTGATATTAATTTATTTTTTTTACCAGTTTTTCTTTTATTTCGATTTTATGCTTTTTATTGAAACATTCTGGTCATTTTTACAATTCTCCAACTTTTAAGCTAGTAGCATAGATCAGAAATGAAGAATAACTTTCTACCATGACTTGAACCTACATCTTTTCTCCTTGGCAGCCCATTAGGTTATGAAAGCTAGCTAGTAGAAGTCATTCAAATTCAGTCACATAGTTACATCTTCATTCATTGCACCTGTCTCATGGATTTAATGAAATATTTCTGTGAAAGACATACAGATGTATGATATTTACTTTCTTGTTTTAAATTAATGATTGTTTCAGGAATGTAAAATTTTAAAAAAAACAAGGAACTTTAATACAATAATCTGTTCATGATCCATGATAATAATAGCAAGAGGAAAAGGCAGAGGAAAATGAGGATAGTTAATCCGAAGGTCTAGACTAAGTTTCATATCAATCCAGCATGATACAGCTAGGAAAATTGATTTTTAGCATTATTAGTTGTGGTATTAGTAGCAGGAGGAGGAAGAAATGGATTCACTTAAACATCTAGACCAAGTTTCATATTAATCTAGCATGATATGTTCAAGAAAATTGACATTCAACATATTAGGGACTGATTGACCAGAAATGTCTTATAGAGATGTGTGGACCAAATTAAAAACTATTTTAGGGAGATCACTCTGACCAGCCATTCTCAATCATTGTTTTGGCCACAGCTCCTTCAAGAGTTCTCCTCAGGTTCTATTTATCGGCCACTATTTCTGTCTTTGATCCCCACCCCTTCGAATTTGCAAGGGCTCCTAAAGTTGGATGTGTGGCCTCGATTGGTAATGGCTCTTGGAAAATGAATAGTTTTATTCTATTGTGATGCAAGAAACATCTTGGGTTTGAGCCTACAAATAATCATCTAACACTTGTATAATCCTATTGCGACAAACTTTTTCTGTTAAATTGGCAATGTCTAGTTTTCACGTTTAAAACTATTACAATTTTTGGCTAGGATTGATTCTAATTTTAGATTTTCCTTCCTCTAAGTTGATGGATATCATGAACATGTTTGTTGGCTTAATTTACCTAAAACTGCGTAACTTCTTTAATAATCTGTTAGATTATCCCTCTTTAGATAATCTTCTTAGATCATTTGGCTAACTGTGCGCATTTGATGTCACCAATTAGATGGTTGAAGTCTTTTCAATCCATTGGTAAGAATCCTGGTTCAACTTGGCTGAAGATTCTTTAGTTTGTATCCTTATTACATGATCTCCATTTTTTTGCTATTCTTATACTAAGAATGCAGGTCTGGTTAATCATTAAATAGAAAATGTCATGCAACCAATGTCTTTTGGCAGCATGCTGTGTTGGGGGTGATCAATTAAAAAATAGAAAAACAGGTGTTTGATGAATAAGTCATTTCTTCTGCTTTTTGTTGGGCTGTGATCTCCTAAATAAAAAGACTGAATTTTTTTTTTTGAAGCATGAATAGTGAAGGACATAGACTAAAGGGCCAATTTAGCATAAACTTACATTGCAAATTGAACTCCCCCTCCCATTCATGACCTATTTGGAGGGAGAATTTTCAAAAAATAATGTTTATTCTATACATAATAAGGAATAAATGTTAAAATTTTCAGCCCTCTAGCTCCATTGTATATATGATACATACATACATATATAGCCAGCCAGACCAATCATAAAACTGAAGAAACCTATGTCGATAGTTTTGATTGACTATTTCTAATAAATGGCTATTTTTCCCTATTTGGTATTTATGTCTTGTATATATATATATATCTGATATTTTGATATGTTGTATTCAGTACATTTGTACAAGTGTAAAATACATACTTATACAAATTGTTATAAGTACATGGCATAAAAACTTACAACTATTTATATCAGCCAATTTGTATGTGTTATTGCTAGTTTATTTTAATGGAATATACCCATGGAAATTCCAGAGGTATTGACAGCTGAGATATTATTATTACTCTTACATATATACAGTGCACCACAAAGCTTTAAACTCTTGTGAGAATTTTGAATAATTCTATTATTTTCTAGAATAAATTCATTACCATTTGTGATTATAAAGTTGGTCATCTTATAATTATAAACTCTGTTCAATATTAAAAAGTGGTGAAGTGATTATGAGTTTTGTAGTTTTAGAAGAATTTCAATTTTTAAAAATTTTCATTACAACCAAACTTCAAACTTCTTGACAATTGATCAGGTATAAATGGTTCAAATTATCAGTTGTTAAAGTGTTGAGCTAAGTTGTCTGATGTCGAATGTGGAAGAATTGTTGAAGTTCGGAATCAAGGTCTATTACAATATGCAATAGCTGAGCAAATTAATTGAGTTTGGACTCTTATAAAATGTTTTTTTTTACATTATCCAGATAGTTATAGAGCTAACAGTAGAGATGGTAGACCCAAGAAGATGTGAAATTGTGATGAGAGGGGAGTTATCCGTGCTATGCTGCAAAACCCCAATCAGATCATTGCTTGTCTGAAGACAGAAACAGGGCTTAAAGTTCGCAAAGAGACCATCTGACAAGTAATTAGTATTTCAGGCGCAGAAAATGATTACAGCGTCTCATTCTGAAAATGATTCACAGACAATGCAGACTTGAATTAGCAAGATCTTATCAAAGTTGGGATGAGGACTTCAGCTCAAAAAATGATCACAAACAATGCTGATTGATATCTCTGATCTAAATAGTTCATTTGAACTGTTTTTTCAAAACATTTGCTATGGCAACTATATGCATAACTTATGCTTGGTCAAATGCATATTTATATTAAAAAAGGAATAAGGAATGCACCAATATTTTCTTCTGCATTCTGTTTTTATTTTTTTTCTGCTCTTCCCCCATAACTAATGCCTTTGGGTAAGGCATGTATCCATTTCTTCCCTCAGCTATGGATAAATAGCAGGATAGTTAGAGCTTTTTAGCCCTGTAAGGTGGTCAATCTTAGCTCATAAAAACTCACAATTACTACAGAAACAATAGATAGGTGTGGATCATCCAGAGACAATCATTGCATTTTGTGTCACCCAACGTGGGAGCAACTAATTCTGAGTAAGAAAATGTTGACAGCTATTGAGGCTTCTATCAAATATTAATCAAATAAAATTGAAAGTAAGGAGGAGATGCAGACTATTTTAAAACTATTTTGAGTAATTCATAAAAGTAAGAAAAACATAAACTCGATGTCGTCCCAAAGAATTTTTTGACATTGCTTAAAAATATAACATGTTAAGTGTGGCATTTGATCCTTGACTTGAATTACATGCATTTTTTTTTCTTTAAATCTAATTTTTATGATGTGCATTTTTGCCATCCGATACGTATTGAATGAATGCCTGAATTAAACTAAGATTTAACTCGTTACATAGTTGCTAATGGTTCGTGTGTATTGAGGAGAATTTTTTTTTCTAGATAAACAAAAGTAATTACTCGTATCAAAAGGCCATCAAGTATGTCAAGGGAAGTAATTAGAACGACTTTAGAGTTAACTCCCTTACATCTCAAGTTAATTCCCCTGCGTTTGGCTTGATTAAGAGATAGTAATTTACATTTTTTTCTATTCGATGAATTATTTTGCCCACCATCATCACCTTAGTTGTTTCGATGACTATATTTTGTCTGATTGTCTCACCAATCTCATTAAAATGCATATCACTTTCAATAATTTCTAATACATCATACATACATTTACAAACGCACACACATGCAGCTAGATCAATGTCTATAGCCTAATGATAAAAAAACAAAACAAAAAAAAACATTCAGTTTACACCACAGATATTTATTTTCAATGTAATTGCCTTCCTTGTCTATGCACTTAATTCAGTGATGAATGTTGATTACAAGGACCCATATAGATCTAGGGGCAAAGTGAATTTCTTCTTCACTAGCTTTTCCATACTGAATTTTGATCATGTTTAACATAAGTACAAAGCTTCATTCAGATTGAAAGTTGTAATCTGTTCAACTATGATGGCAACTCTATTGCATGAATAGAATATAATGTTCATTCATCCTAGTCTAATACTTGATTGCTTCAAGTTACAAATTTCACAAGTATTATGGATTTATCATGGAAGTGTGAAGTAGCATAACAGTTGTTGGACTGAAAAACAGAATCTGCAAATCAAGTCCAAAGTTCAGTTTATGCTGCTTGTGTTTACTTAGCTCTTGGGAAAAGTATAAACACATGTCCTTGTGCTCTGTCTCATCATCAAATACCATGACTAAAATGTCTCATCACTGGCATGCCGTGATGGTTAAGAATGGATGAGCGAACAATTAGGCAAACCACTCTCAAATAACTAACTTGCCACCCAAGCAGTTATTACAGTGAGAAAGCATTAGACCTGTTATCAATCTTGACAGGGGCCAATTGATCATCATGAATTTTCTAATTTTATTCTTTGATAATTTTTTTTTTCTGAAATTTGGAAGTTATAAAATTGGATTATATCCAAAGAGCAAGTTTCTTACAAAAAGAGCATATTTTAACTTATATATGAATTAATTCATTAAAAAGGGTTATCTGTTTTGTGTTCTTTATCAAGAATAGTTTTTCTGAAATTCCCAATAATGAAATGTCAAACCATACAGCAAGGGCTTCTAAACTTTCTATGTTAAAGACTGCTTTCACAACTACCAGTGGTGTGACGCACACTATGTACTTTCCATGCAAAATTTATGTAGGATTTGATCATAAAAATATGATATTCAATTCCCACCTAAGTTAATGCACAAAATGAATTACCGCCAAAACAGCTAAGTCTTAGAATTAGTTTATTTTATTATAGAAAAAAAATCAATGCAAGCTTTATAGTTTGTATAATGAACAGAATGTGTGTAGTCTCTATGTAAAATAATGAGCATAATGCACAAAACAAAACAAATTCGATAGAATACTCATGTGAAATAATGCAAAAACAGGATCATCACTAGGGGAAAATGTTTTGGGGTTAAGACATAAGCAAATTAAATCCTGCTGGGAGTTTTGGGGTGCTGTAAGCTACCCAAATGGGTCCGTAGGCAAAGCATCTTGGGGTCCTAATTCCTTGCTTTATAGCAGTCTGAGATGATAAAGTATATTTTTGGTGGAAAGTTACAATGAAAAGGAATGCTAAATGAGTTTAACAGAAGAATCATTAACAATCGTCAAGATGCTCATTTGTAAAATGAGATCTGTACGTGTACTTTGATAGAAAAGTGATTCACAACAGTAGGTGGATTCAAAAAACAATTTCTATTTTGTGTGCTGTACTTTTTAGGAAAGTTAGTTATTTCTCTTATAACTAAACCGCATAAGTTCTTGTCTGTTTCAAATCATTTTAGCACAATGTTATTCTGCAGTTCAAAAATCTCTTGGTCTTGATCTTCTGGTTTCATTCAAATGAGTCTTCCAATCACTGAAGCTATGTCTGTTGTATTCATGATTATAAAACATTCAAATCTTTCCTTTAAACTGCTCCTGAAAGAATTAGAGATGAAATGCAAATGGTGATGGGTTAAAGTCACTGTCACCTATCATTTTCTTCATGTTTGAGGAATTTATAAAAGAAATCCATAAAACAAGAAAGTTTTGCATTAATAGATGTATAGAGCCTATCATCCTTTCTATAGTTTTGTCTTTTCCCTGAAGTTCCTAGTTTCAAGTTTGAAGAAATCAATTTTTCTCTGATGTTTATGAGGAAACCTAAATCCACCAATCAGCATGAGTCACATAGTCGATCAAAGTTTTGATTTCTGGATTGGATAAATATTTTTATCTCTTAAATTAAGCTTACACATCTCCTCAGAACATTGCTTTTACTCAGCCATCTTACTTTTGTATGTACAAGATGGTCAGCAACTTTGTATACAAAACTTCTCGGTGGATAATGCAATTGTATAATATAAAGTTGGGGAAAAAATTCATCTTTGTTGTAGAGCGCAACGAATGCTTTGTTACTACCAACCATTGCTTGTGCATCATCAGTCAATACACATTGCAGCATAAGTATCAAAACCATATTTGTTAATGTTCAGCTTTTTTGCCTTCCTTTTCACAGGAATAGCTTAGCTTCAGTCAGGTGTTATTCTGATAAACTTACCATGGCCAAAAGAAAGATGTAGGTGAGTGAGAAAAGTTATGTGCTGAAAAAGTTAAAATATGTAATTGTAACTTTAAAGGATTATCTTGAAAAAATAACGGTAGCTAGTTTGTGTTTGGTACACACAAAAGGGTGTAGATTTAGGCTCCTCTTCTATACAGAAACACATATGTGCTTTTGATGTACTATGTTTTTTTTTGTTTGTTTTTTTTTCAGGTTGAATGGTGATATCAGTGCAGTTGCATCTATGACAACAAATCTATTTTCATTGGCAACTGAAATCCCAGTTTCTTCATTTTGTTTGCCTAATAATGTATTCACTCTCTCAGGTATGTTTCTCTTGGTTTTTATTCAATAGTTTATGAAAAGCCTTCTTGAACATAGACAGTTAAAGACTGCCTACAACTTGATAAAGGTTGCTGGTGTTTAGTGGATAAAAAAAAGGGATAGAACTGACAGAAGAAAGCTAAAAAGATCAATTTGTTCTAAAGGCATTATGAAATCGATATACTTTTATTTTGCACTTTTGCATAATTTTTTTTTTTTTCTGAGCAGACCCTCTTAAAGGACACCTTCAGTGGCCAATAAGTTTGATGTTAGATCACTTTATAGAATTTATATTGCTAGACTGAATACTCACTCTGATGGGCAGGATAAATTGCTGTCATGAAAAAAATTTATAAAATTGATTGATGGGTAGAAATCAGATAATGTTTAATTCAATTTGTTTTTGAAAAGTAATATTTGAAACTTTGAGGGTTTTTGATGATCTCAGAAAAATGTACGTGTATATATGCTTAACGAAAAATAAATGTTGTTCTTCCTTTTATGCTCGGACTCTCTCTGTTCTAGATGAGAATCACATCATGTTTAAATGAATTTGCTTTTTATAAGTGATGTTTGGAACTTTTAGATTTTTTTATGATCCCAGTAACACCAACAGAAACAAAAGATAAAAAAGCTTAAAACAAATGTGTCCATTTTAGCATGAATTTACCTTGTAAATCACCCTCTTCTTTTTTTTTCTTCTTCTTTTTTTCTCTCTCTCTCTCTATTTTCCCCTCTCACACTCACACACCCACATTTTGGTGGGTGATTTTTAGAAACTAATTTGCTGAAAACTTTTCTTGGGGTTTCATTGGTACACACAGAAAAAATTTCATGGAGTCGTATTTTTTTTATAATCTCAGAAAAATAACATTGAACAGAAAATTAAGACCGCATCAATCTCTCTCATTCTCTAAGCTCCCCTCAATGAACAATACAAATTTCACCTGAGATAGCAAAAAATATAACTTTTATTTTATATTTATTTTCATGTTGACCAAGAGACCCCTTATTTCAAATAACACAACTATTCAGAGGAAAAGATTTATATGTTGGGAAGGGGAAAATGAGTCTTTCTTTCTGCATATTCATGTGTGACCATTACAACATCACTTTTCAGATGTGTGGATTTCAAGCTTCTCCCAGGGTAGATATATCTTAGTCCTTGTCTATGGGAACTCTGTCTCATTCTCTCTCTCTCCCTATGGTTGGTCACCCCGAAATAAATAAATATATATATATATATATATATATATATATATATATATATATATATATAGGGTTCTTTTGTCAGTCTCTCCATCAGTGTTAATTAGCTTCACACTCATCAGATGCCATAACAAGAAGATAGTCTCCAGTTTTATCATGAAACATTCCAGCAATGCACTCATGAAAAGACAGTTTCAATGCTTTATTTGTAAAATCAGGTCCTCTGTTGAACAGTATCTACTAAACTTAGCATGGTCTAGCGCAAAGCCACGTATGTGCAGTGCCTAGTGAGGATTGAACCCAGTACTGCAGCAATAGTCTGATAGGCTAGCTTGTTAAACATTACTCCATGTTAAGGAGACTTGATCATCTGTTAAACATGTTCGTTGAATTTGACTTTGGTCAGGACTTTTTAAGTATAAGTATCATCTGATAATGATGAAAGAGCCAGCCCTAAGTGCCTGACCTTTTTGAGAGTTACTCTACAAACCAATTAACAAGCTTCAGAGAGCAGTCTAGAAGCAAAGGTAGATAATCACCATTTTTAGATAGGCATAACAACCATTGGCATTTTTACAGATTCAGTTCAAAACATGGAACATGAAAAAGATGAAAAGAAGCACAATATTAATAATACTGTTGTCTTTTGGAAATAATAATGAAAATCTAAAATGTACACTTGTGTTACTTATACTCCATTGGAAAGTAAATGTTTACTATGTATTCTCGTCAGAAAAAATTTGCTGTCATCAGAGTCTTTAATATCAAAGTATCATAATGATAGCAATTTCCGTAGCAATAAGGACATGCATAGTCTTCCATTTAAACACCCGTTGATTGTTGAAACCCACTACCTGATTGTATACTGATCCTGATGTTGATGCTAAGTGGAGCTGAATTGTCTTTGCATTTCATTGTAGATTATTGGTCGAAATTTTGTTTTATTATTTTACAATTTTGAAGATTGTAGAAATGAATATCATTTGACTGCATGTTTTAATCGGATAAATATTGTTGATTGAAATTATTTTAATATATTTTCACATTTTGGGAAGGAGTATTTTTTTAGAGTATTAATGTTCTGTAGTACCTAATCAGTATTCACTTGATAATCAATATAACAGTAATAATGATGATAATTAGGGTGGCCTAACAGTTATTAGAACAGAAAAATGGAATCCATGTTCAGATTCTGGCTGAGACAGTTGGTGTTCACTTTGTACTAATTCCCTCAAGAAAGGCATAAATTCTGCCCCCAGCTGTGGATAAATAGTAGGGTAAACTGAGGTTTTTAGCCTTGGTTGGTGACTAGTTTAGAAGATGGACGACTCTAATTCCCCAAACCAGGAATGGGGCCTCTAAGGAAGATTAAAGCACCACTTCCAATGGATTACTCCTTGCAGCTAGTACCATGTAAGCCAGTGCAACCTGTCAGGTGTGGGAGAGATGGGCACTGCCAAATAACTCCCAATGCTCTGAGAAATGCCATGATGAGGAAGTACTCCGTGTGGCACTCTGGGGATGTACTAGATCACGCCCCCCCCCCCCACATTTTTTATCTAAACAATAGCACAAGATTTGAGCATTGTTGGTCCGGAAATGGAGACCTCAAAAGGCCCTTTTTTGGAAAAAGCAAAAAAAAAAAAGGTGTTTAGATTGTGCCTACTTGTTTATTCATGCAAATTTTCATGGTTTTAGCCCCTCCCCCATATGACCTAGAGCACCCAGAGACCCACAATTACCAACAGACACACGTACACTCAAAGTTAGAAGAATCTGTAATCGACTTGGCTGGTTGGTAGGGCAGACAATTTGTGGGGCCATGTTGATTAGATACCAGTAATGATTATGATTGCTGGGCAAATGTTTATGATACATAGAAAAGTGTTTTAACGTCTCAGTCCATTTATGGTAAGCTCAAGCTCATTCAATGATCCAGAAATGTGACCTTGAACCAAAGTGAATTAAAACTAATAATGGAGTCCTTTTTCTTTTGTGTTTGATGCAGATTCTTCCAGTTCAAGATTAGGTTCTTCTGACAGCAATGGAAATGAAAACCAAATTATTGAGGTTCCTGAAATGACTAATACACAAAAATTAATGAATTTAAAACAAAATCCTGAGGTAAGACTTCTTGTGTGTTTTAGAAAATCTTTTTTTTTTTTGTTTTGTTTTGAAAAAAAAAAAAATCCATCTATCTGAGGTTATACCTCAAAGTTCAGGGAACTCTCACAAAGAAAAATAAATTGATAGAAAATGAGGTCCTTTGGAGGGGGGAGTTTAGTAATTTTGAAAGATCTGTAAAATATCCACAGTGACACCAATAAACAACTCAACAAACTGTTTTCCTTTGCCATAGCCCATGTAGTTTTACCTCATGAGGCTTGGAACCACTCTATACAATCAAGTCTGGGGGTGGGGTTAGGATTTGTCCTTAGACCTCAAGACAAGCTCTCTCATGTCCTTGTGATTATAGCTGCAAGGACTAAGTAAATTTTTTAGATCTTCCTGCCCACACGTTCAAATGTATATCTCTATATTAAACGGAATTTGTGTCACATTCTGTTCTTGTGTGGGTTGAGATAAATAGGAACTTGACAGATAAGCATATTGAACAAATTCCTTGAACTTTAGGGTAACATCCCGTATGAAAAAAAATAGATAAATAACTTTAAAAAATTCCTGAATCCTTTGCTCAAAATTTAGAGATGAAAATGATTTGTTGGTGATATTGGCTCTCAGATTTTTCAAATCTATTATCCTTATCTTCAACAATCAAATATGGTTTGACTTTGACTTTTCAAGAGAACCTAATCAAAAGATACTATACTACTATAAAAAAAAATGTACAAATATTAAACTGTGTCCGATGCATTGGTATTGTAGCTATCTCCAGACTGAATTTCCTAACTTTTCAGTCTTAACCTATTAAATCCAAAAGATGGAGAGAAAAAAAAATCATAATAATCAGTCAGAAATCAAGAACAAAAAAACATTGTGTTTATTTTTGTTTGTTTGTTAGAAGACTGTACCAGTTATATTTGCTGCATAATGGCAATATTTGAGAATTTAGAAGATAGATATCTATCTTCTGGTTCTCTCAAATATAAAGAGTTATTTTAAGTGTAAGTTTAGATCCCGCTACTGGTAATCCTCTTTATTACTTGTTTCTTGATGTTTTAAAACGCCATCTGCTGTTTATGGTTCTTAGATAGTGCCAATGAATCATAAATGCTAGAATGAGCTTCATTAATCAGATTATTTGAGGACATAAATGTTGAGGATACAGTCTATAGTTTTAAGAAGGGTCATTAACATTCAAAAGACCTCTTAGGATGATTGAACTTCCCCTTGTTCTTAATGTTCTTCACACCACCTTTCAGTCAGTTTTTTTAGACTTCCAGGTGTACTATCTGAATATGATGGTAAACACAAAGGAAAACACACAAATCCTTCATTATAAGAATTGCTACCATTGGAGAGAAAAAATTTCTCTTAACCTCCATCACATGAGTACACCAAAACATCAAGTTAACTACACAATCGTCCAAAAAAACCTCCCTGGATGTTGAAGATATTGTCTATAATTTTGAGAAGAGTCTTTCTCCTTTGAAGAGTTTCTTGGACAATGAACTCCTTCTTATCCATTATTCATATTGTTCCCACAACATTCAAGTTAAATCTCTTCTGCAACATTCTTCAGGTTTACTATCTTTGTGGAAACACAATCTCTTTTTCCGGTGGTGCAAAGCAAACAGAGAATTCAAATCTCAACAGCAATATTGTAACAAGTTATTCTATTTTCTGTAACTGGTTCATTTATTTTTAATGTGCAGATGTTAAAAGTAAAGAGAATGATTCAAACATTGAACTGGAATACTTATCAAACATTAAGCAAAAAACTCTACATAACAAATTCACCAAAACTATTTAGCATTTAATAGTGTAGCCATTGTTCTTAATGATTTTCAGTTGTTTGAAATTTTTTTACCATCAATGTATCTATCCTTTTACAGCTTCAAGAAAATAGTCTATCTCGGCTGGTCATTATCCATGTGAAGGACGACATGAAGGACCCGGAATATGTGACAAATATTAGCATTAAAGATATCATTTCACCTGACATACTTCATTATGAGGTTAGTTGATTATTACGCTGTATTATTGTTAAAATGATGAAGTGCTTCATTACTTTTTTTCTATTGTAGAAGGTTCTAACCTAAATCCATTATCCTTTATTGTGCTTCTTCATTTCTTCTCAAAATATCATTCTGCAGCTTGATTCTTTTTTTCTTTTAAATTTTGCCAAAAAGGCTTAGAATAACTAAAATAACACCGTCAATGTTTTACACTTTTTTATTTCCCCGTTAAGCATATAACGCATCAGGTACAGGTCTTTCATTCTACTTTTCAAGAGAACTTATTAAAAGATACTTGACTACAATGAAAAAAAAACTATGCTGTTTTCAATGCAATGGTATTATAACTGGGGGGGCATCTACTGAAGCTTGATGTGGATAGTTATGGGGCTATGATTAGTAGCTGAAGGTGGTAGTCCTTTGAATACCACCGTAAACTACTTGTCTCATAGACTGGCATATACATCATTCAAATGGTCTCCATGTATTTTATAATGACTTGAATATCATACATGTTATTATCAGAGATGATTTCCCTCCTCTGCTAGAAATTTTTTGCACATGCCATGAAATATTCAACTGATAACTATGTGTGTATTTTTTATTCATTAATTTTTTTTGTAGACTGCAAGAAATATTTTGGTAATCGGAAGCAATACTCACCCCCGACTTCAGCTTTTCACTCTCACAAGTAACAAAGAACTTCTAAAATTAGCCAATGTGGTAAGTAAAATTTATTTTTTAATGTTTATAATTTTTGGTTAGTATTTTTTTGACCATGATTCTGCTGTTTACTCACTGCTTGACTGATGGCCTGTGTGAAGTTGCAACTAAAAGCTGCTAAAAATTTACAATGAAAGAAAATACCAGTTGAAAATTAACGATAATATTGGTTGAAAATGCTTTATCTAATAAAAGATAAATAAAGACAATATTGCTGTTATTAATACTACTAGTCTAAAAACAATAACAAATATAGTGCCAAGATAGATCAGGGGAAAATGAAGGTTGGGTTTTGCTATTTGATTTAATCTTTAGCCGACCTGATGAATTCTAGTATTTCGGTTAATAAGAGCAGCTGGTGTGGTTACACAGGCTTCTTTGAGGCAAGAGGGACATGAATTCAAGTCCCACTGAGAGATTCTTTATTTCCTATCTGCAAACCCTTTATTCAATGAGGAATTGCACTATTAAAAAAAGGATAAATCAACCCTTAAGTATTAATTGATACAAGATATCTTCTGGCATGGACAGTGGAATGGGAACAATTCACACCGTGAATTGAATAAATAGTTTGGTTCGAAATTCCGCAAAGGTTACCAACTATGAAGAAGGTAAAGAGTACAATGTCTGAAATATTATGATTATAACAACTAAGATGAGGACACTAGTCTGAGTAAATCAAAGGATGATAATCCTCCAAGCCTGGTTTACTCCCAGCTGCTGTGACCACTCAGCTATGAAAGCTTCATGTCCAGCTGAAGTTGAATCTTACCGTTTAAACTCACTCTTTCTCCGAATATCAGAACCAGGTTAATCACCATTACCCACAACAGGCCAGTTCAATCTTAGGTTATTCACGTGATCTAACATTTTCATTAAAGCAGCTTTGTTATCGCATGCAGGCTTGTTTCCTTTGTTTATTTCTATTTACATTGTCAAGGCTGAGCGACTCATTCTCCATGTGACAATGGGAGGTCATCTCCAAATAGTTTCAAATGATATAATACATTCATATATATATATATATATATATATATATATATATATATATATATATTCTGCCGGATTATTTATCTATTTCTTAATAATATAATTGTTGCCGTTAAAACCAAAACAGTACAGATATTGACAGTGAGAATAAACAAGAGGAGGGAAGTGGGTAGGAAGTGGTTATTTGAACCTTCACCTTCCCATTGGGCTGTTTAGGTCAATGTAATTATGATATATATATATAGATATATATATATATCTTTGTCCCCCCCCTTTTTTTTCCTTTTTTCTTTTTTCCTTCTTTTTCCTCTTTTTCCTTCTCCTTTTTTCCTCTTTTTTCCTTTTTTTCATTTTCTTTTCTTTTTCCTTTTCTCTTTTTTCCTTTTTTCTTTTTTCTTTTTATTCCTTTCTTCCCTTTTTTTCTTTTCATCCATTTTTTCTTTTCGTCCCTTTTTTTTCTTTTTTTCTCTTCCTCTCCTGCATGCACTCTCTTCTCAATGATTGAAGGAAAATGTTTTTTAATTTTATTGAAAAATTCCCCTCCAAAATGGGTTTGGTGTTCAACATGCAATGTAAGTGTATGCTAAATTGGTCACTAGTTTGTGCCCACTTATTTTTTTTTCTAAATCCAGACCTTTCTTAGTGATCACAGGCCAACAAAAGGCAAGAAAAGTAATTTATTCATCAATCAACCCTTTTCCCAACTTTTCAGTTGATCATTCCCAACATAGCACACAGGGGTGGTGATGATAGGAATGCTAGTTTGTTTTATGTTTCAGTACTAGTGTAATGGGTTACAATACTTCAATAAATGATCAAATAAATGGTTCTACCTAGGATCATAGTATCATAATGTCGCTCCCTGGGCCTCTGCTTAAGATTAAAGTGTATCATTACACTCCAACAGAAGTTAGCTACAGAAGAAACAGAAAGAACAAAGAAAAATTGCTGTTCATTATATTTAAGTATAAACTCTGGAATACTTCTATACAATTTATTGATAGAAATGTCGATGAGCAAGATATTATAAAAATTTACATTCCTCCAGAATAAGTGTTGTTTAATTTGTTTTTCTTCTTTTTCTTTTCAAGGAACTGGAATCTCATAGCCGTCCTAAAGGTATTTGCAGCATCCCAGAAGGCCTTCAGTCTCATATCAACGACCATAGTATGATGATAATGCTTGGTAAACAAGTCGAAAAGAATAATGCTTTTCTCTCATCATCTCTGGATAGCAAATATGAATTATGGCTGCAGTGTTTTTCCTTAGATCACACAGAGGGTAAGTTGAACAACCATAGCCATCAAAGATGGCAAAGAGTTCTATTCCTTTTTATATGTGCATGTGTTTGTTTGTTTGCTCGCTTGTTTGTTCCAGCACTCCTGGCCATACCGTTTTTTCTACAGACTTGAAAATTGGTGTCAGTACTTAACTATATTCCTATAAAAATGTTTTTTGATTTTTGGAAAAAAAATTTTTTTTTTCTACCGTTTTGGGGCTTTATCAATAGATGTATTTGACCTCAAATTTTGACGCTTCAGTTGTTCAATTATTGACTTTGATGGCAAGTCTTATATCAGTTTATATACCTTTACAAGAGTGGATCAATGAGCTTGTAGCCTGACACAATTATTAGCTGAATTCTGATCTGAAATTTTCATTCTGTATCGTTCGATACATGTGATTAATGGAAGAGGTTTGGATTAAGTGCATTGAGGAGGAAGGAGATTATGTTGAGAAATAAATATTTGTTGTATGAAATAAATGCTCTTTCAACCATTAGTTATTTACTTATTTACATATGAAAAGTTTTTTGCAATCGATACAAAGAAAGGTATTTGTTTTACTTCATATTTGAATGGTAATATTTTATTGGAGGGTGTTTTTTAAAATTTCTGTTTATGGAAACACATTCAAAGAGATAAGACAAAAATTAAACTTTCAATCATAAATTATTTTGAAATTTTTAGCAAATATTAACTGTTTGCCTGGTTTTCTGTATTTGGCATTCATAACTATATCTTGTTTGCTAAATTTATTGATGTTGTAAACAATATGATTGCTGTGAGATGTTTTAATTTGTGTAGAAAGAATTTTACTGCCATCACTTCTAAGGTATGTCCTTATATGTATAGAAAAGAAGAGAATGTTATCACATGTATAGAAAAGAAGGTATGTCCTAAATTAAAAGTAACCCTTATAATGTTGGAAATAAAACTCGCTCAGATGTTTCTGTTCTAAGAGTTGTTCAAACTATTGAACTCATTCTTTACGCTGTACAGCCAGGATGAATTTCAGTATGGTGTGAATTTCTTGGCTCAAGGAAAGAATAGGAAAGAGTACCACTACATTAAAAAAAAAAAAACTGAATCCTCTGTGTAGCTCATGCTGCTGGGAATGAGCTCAACTGATCAGTGTATTTGCTAGCATTATTTTTCTATTCATCATCTTCTCAAAAGAAAAAGACTCCTATCTTTCCTTATAGATTACACACCTGAAGAAGGCTGTAGAATGAATCATCTGAAACCTTCTGATAACAACAAAAGCGACACAAAGAAAGGGTTCAGTAGTCTGTTAACATCTCTAAATGATAACAGTTCTTCACAAAATCACAGAATGTATCCTTGTACACCTGACAAAAGCTATAGAATAGATCAGCTGAAATATTGTGATGATAGCAAAAGAAATACAAACAATGAGTTCAATGGTCTTAACAATCAACCCTCAGTGACAATGATCCATCTACAAGTGATAGATGACAGCCAATATGTTATAAATTATGTTATTTACAATCTTAGCAAACTTTATTCTACTTTCTTTTGTTCAGCATAAGTATTTGATATTTAGTTTAAAAGATAAAAATGTTGTATTTTAATAATATTTTTGTAATGTCATAGATTTGCTTATTTTATTCATTGAATATCCAGTGTTGATATAATACCACAGTTTATGCTTAGTTTTTGTCGTCTAAAAAGCCAGAGTTTTTTTTGTGAAATAGATATTTTAATCGAAATTTCACCAATTGTAATGTTATTACTAGGAGGTGCAGTGCAGCTGAGCCTTTGCTGAAACAAGAAAATGAAATCAGAGAACCGAATTCAAATTCATGCTGAGGCTGCTCACATTCACTTCACACTAATGTACTTGGGAAGTGTATGAATTCACTTCTCACTCTCAGCTACGTGTAAATAGTTGGACAATTGAAGCCTGTTATCCCTGTAAGACTGTCCAGCTTGTGCATGAGACTAGTGACCCCAAACCATGGGGGAAAAAATATTTGATACTGAAGTAAATGAAATCTTATGATTGTTGAGTGTAAACAAAAAGATGAATGAAATTATGACTAACAAGTGTATTTTCTATGCATGAATCTCCTACAATGTCTAATAACCGCACCCCCTAATTATCATAATTTTATCAAATTGTGTCCAATTTCTCAAAATCTATTGTCCTATAAATGCTGTAAAATTTGAGCTCCCAAACCTGCCAGGGATTTCCCTATCACTGCAAATGATATCTCCAAAAGTTCTGTGTGGATTTGTGGAAGAGTGGGCCGTGGGCTATGGAAGGAGTGATTAAATCTAAGGGGCAGATCCATGCACAGTTATCTCCCTAGCATTGTACATATTTGGCTACACCACACAATATCTCAGAAAGTTCTCAAGAAATTCCAATGGAAGTATGTACCATGGGCTATGGAAGAATTGATTGAATTTTAGTGTCAAAACACGCAAAGTTATTTCCCCAGTATCATAGCTTTATTTCGATCCCACTCAGTATCTCCATATGCTCTCTATGAATTCCAGTGACATTTTGTTGAAAGGTAGTCTATAGGCTGAGGAAGAATTAAGTTTTGCGATGGATCCAGGAATTTTTTCAGTTACCTCCCCTGCATCGTTACTATTTTTAAAACTTATTTTCATTTGGTTTTTAGTGACAATGGGATTGGCATCTTTCTAGTCACGTTATATAAAGTTAAGATCAAAACCTTCAATGACAGGTGTGACTTTGTTTATTTTCTTTTTGTCACACGTGAAACATTCACCTCTGAAGCAATCGATTGATCTGCTTGGCTTAGTGACAGGATTTAACTGAGAATCTCTGCAGCTTAATTGAAAGTGTTAATCATGAGATTTATATTAATGGGAAGCTCTCAAATTTCTCATTGCCGTTATACATCACATACTGTCCTTTTGTTCCCAGGAGCTACTAAAACATTTTGACCTTTTTAGACTTGTTGCCTAACCCAAGACCAACTAGGAAGGTAAGATTGCCCTCTGTTATACAAAAAAAAAAAAATAAAGTTTGTTTTATATTAGGATATAATTCACTTGGTTTTGTTAAGTGAAAGAACCCACTATTTGGACCTATATACTTTCTGCATTAAACCTAGATAGATAAGCAAAGATACCTGTAAATGTCTATACATCTACAAGTAGATATAATTATGTGTATCTAATCATTTATAACGATGCTCAAAGTATTTTTGGATTAAAACTTCACGTTTATTACCATTAATCCACATTGTTATGGCAGACATTATAAGTGCTGATAACGATATGTGTATGATTTTAATTATTCATTTTGTAAATCTTTCATTAAAGAGTTTGTCTTTCAAATATTTGAGATATTTGAATAGCGATTAAAATGGCTCAAATGTGCTTTCATCTAATTTCTATATTTTTATAAAAAAAATTGATTTAGTATGATTTGCTTCTTGATTTCTTCTGATTGTTACTCATTTTGAATATTTTCCTCTTGAAATTTTCTTGTGATTTCAAAATGTCTTGAACACCTCAACACTATAAGCCTCAAAACATTTTCATATTTAATATATCTTTATTAATTAATGTGTAAGGTGTTTATTAAGTTTATTAGAATTATTGTTGAAATGTCGTTACTCAAAAAAAAATTTCCCCTTTTAATTTGAAAATCAGTGCCTGCTGTACAAGCTGTCTATTAAAAAAGCTCATTATTTGTGTTCATGAGAAATGCTTTGAACAAATCTCCCACCATCATCAGGTAACATAGAAGATCAGCTCAGACTATATCCTATGTTGATTATGAATAGTGATTTGAAAATTTATAAACAGAATACAAATAATGACCGTCATATCTGAATGGAGAAACACAAATTAATGCTCCAATACTATTGGTTCTAAATATTGTGGAAATATATTAATGTTTGTATCATTATTCAAATTTGTAAATGAATGGTTATATCCTGAGCACACCTTGAAAATCGACTGCTTTATAATTGAAGGAAGAGGTTATCATTATCCATCTTCATAAGTTTTCTTTAATCTTATCTCTGTTGCTTTTTATTGCAACATATTATTATATTCTACGACTGTTAAGTAAACAGCATTGATTACAGGAGACATAGCCTCTGACAAGATTTGAACTCATATCCCATATCCTTGGGAGCCTATCTGACATGGTCAGTGCCTTATCGATTTGGCTATGGAAGTCAATGGTAATCCTATAGATGAGTGGCATGAATTGACAACTTCTGTTTGAACAGCTTAAATCATTTTTAATATATGTTAATCCTATTGCTAAACAGTGTAAATTTGCAATTTCAGCTAGAACAAGGTAAATTGTTTTTGATGCATCTTATTCACAAAGAGTTTGATATATTTACTTTCGTTTTTTGTTTTTTAAATTTCAAATTAATAGACTGACATTCCTGATTTTGAGGTTTCACACCCTTACCACTTGATGCTATAAAAAATTTAACTATTTAATTTTTCTTCAATTCTGTTTTTCTTTCATTAATTGTATTTTATTTTATTTGTATGCCATTTTTAACATCAAATGAGAAGAGGTATGAGGTTTATTGCAACTTCAATCATAAACTTTCGTATAATAGAGTCAATTAATGAGTAATTGTCTTTCAGCAATCTATCTGTAAAGAGAGTCTTGCCGTTTTCTGTATTTTAAACCATTGGCAAAAATGGATGAAAGATCATGTGAATAAACGTTTTTTGCTCTTATGAAAGCTTTGTTTTAATTGGTTTAGAAATAATTGAATACTTAAATATTTGGAAAATGTGCGTATCAAAAGATTTATTTCATGAAAATTAAATTTTAAAAAAAATTCCACACATGATAAGTGTAACTATTGAATAATTTAATAGATCATTTTTAAATCCGAAAGTAACATTAACATTAAGATATACATAAAAAAGTAATAAGATTTGTTTTATTCTAATTTATTAATTTAATTAAACCACAAAACACATGTAGAGTCTGTCTCTGATTTTTTTATGTGTATATATGTATATGTTTGTATTGTGAATGTAAAGTGATCAATAGAATGATGATGAAAGTGATTATTGGAAGGTGAAAAGAAAAAACTTGAGAGAAAGCAGGTGTTAGATTTCACAAATTTTTATTACTATGAGGGGAAGTTTCGATGCATTTCAACAAGTGCCAGCCATCTTTTTCAGAGAAACAGTTGCAACAGTGCAGAGAAAATTTTGTGCAGTTTACATGTTTGAGGTTGAGGAAAGAAATGGGCATTCTGTGTTGTTTAGTTGATTTGTAGAAACAGATGTTTGTATCTGTGCAAGTGAGAGTCAAGTTTGATCTGAAATAAGAATCTGAGACAAGCCCAATGCCTACAGAGACAGAAAACAAACTTCCTCTGACCCCTCTTCTCACAGACTCTTCTTCAATTGTTGGCTTATTTCTTGCTTGCAAGAATCAGGGGATGACACTACACTGGGTTTTTTTTTTTTCTAAGTGGATATCATTTCATGCAGAAAGTCCACTCTTTAGGCTTGGCGTCTTCTTCAGTGGCTCAGCAGGCCAAGTCTTATCTGCCAAAATATAAAGTAATTATAATAAATTTTTTGAAAAACTATGCAAATATTATACTGCTTTCAATGCGCTGATAGCATGACCAGGGGCTGCTTACCAAAGCACAATATGCATAGTTCTGGGGCTTAGATGAATTGCAGAGAGCAGTAGTCCTTTAAATACCCTTGTAAACTATTTGCCTTATAATCTAGCACACATGGTTATGGTACTGATCAGGTATAATAAAAAGAAGAAAAATATCAAAATATTTATCAAATCATTCACTGATTACCCGTGGAGTTTCGGGATTTTATTTATATTTTGATGTTCATTTCTTCTTTTTATCATACCTGATCGAAACAATTTTTTTTTCTTTTGTCATATTTTAAAAAACTGCAAGTATTTCTTTCTATTTCTGAGTTAAATCCATTATTTGTGGATATGTATAAGTATGCTTGGTGACTGTCTGAAAATCACATCTGGGAGAGATTTTTGACAAATTGCCTAATCTCCAAAGCCTTTGAATCATGCAATCCAGTGCATTTATAATTCTGAATAAAACTGAAGTTCTTTTCTGAAGAAACTTTTGGCCCATTTCTATCCTCTGCTTGGTATTTGACTAGATTATTTAAAATGCAAGGTACTACCTAAAAGTTTGTGGAACCAAGGGCACAAAATGGCCTTTTTTTTCAGATTTGATCTCTACTGAATGGGGTTGTGCATTATGATGATGCTGACCACACCTTTGTGATTAATCAAACAAGACCTCTTTGCCTTTAAATCAATATTTAGAATTCATAACATTGATTAGTGGCAACTAAAAGTGGACCGCACCCATACAATCCCACCAAAAACATCTCTCCTTGGTTGTCCATTTTCAGTTTTTGTATGCTGTTCACCTCCACTACACCACTGTTTGCATTTTTTCATATTCTTGTAAAATATCCATTTTTCTTAACAAGTCACTAATCTTTCCCAAAAATGATGAGATGTGTTCAAGAGAGTAGAACAATGCAGATGTGTACTCTTGTTTTATAGTTGGCTTCTGTTAAATCATGTGGAACCCATTTTTCCAGTTTGAGCTCCCGACCAAGTTGTTGCAGATGATGGTAAATTGTTGAATGGCTTAGATTCAGTTTTCTTCAACTGTAACAGCATTATTTCTGTTGGGTTCAGACAAAAGCATGCTATCATTAAACTTAATAGGATGAGCCATTCATAGCATATCTCTTAAGCTGAAGCCACCTTTTCCAAACCTTTCGAACCATCTTGGCAATTTATTTTATGTAAAAAAATCTATCCCATACGCACCATGAATATTTCTGGCTGCTTCTACATAGAGCATTACTGCTCCAGAGACACATCCGTCTTTTGTAGGGTCAAGTTAGTGACAAAGTTTGCTGCATCATGCAGACAACTTCCATGTCGAGGGATTGTATGATGTTGCGGGTAAGTTACTGCGAGATTGCAATTGAGTATCTTTCGGATCCTAAACTGGCTACTCATCCCAGACGTTACCGCAACACTATGGTAACATTGCAAAGGGGTGTAGCTGAAAATCTCGCTCTTTCTGGGGGAAAGCATCAAAACACTTTTTTTCTCATAACTATGTGTATAGAAATTATAAAATTTCTTGAAATATTTCTTCAATCGAGAAGTACCAATTTAGATTATGGATCTTCTTCTGAAATCTTCTTGAAATTTTGAAGAGTCCTTGCTGGGATTCTGTAAAGGATTATTGATACAACATCACAAGGCAACGTCTTTGCATGTTGTGGGCAGTCTGCGAAGAAACATTTATGAAATGTTGCAGAAACGTTATAACGTCAGTTCATTAGCTAGGATGTAGCTCAATTGTTTGAAACTTTACAAATACATCTTAACATGTATTATTATCATTTAGGAATTTTAGTATAGCAATAATATCCTTCAATTTATCACTATCAGATTTGGGATATTACTTATATGATCAAGTAGGTATTTTATAACTGAATAGATTTGGATGTTTGCTAAAAGTAAAGTAGAGGTGCAGAGTGGCATAATAGTTATCGTCATGGAAAATGGAATAGGCTAACCGGGTTCAGGTTTCGTCCGGGGCTGTTTACATTCACTCTGCACTAATGTCCTTGAGGAAGGCATGAATCAACTTCTCTCCTCAGGGCAATTGGATCTGTTTAGCTCCGGAAGGCAGTGCATCTAAGATTAGGTCACTCTGACATAAAAAGCCTATAGCGTAGTCATCAGAGCTGATCACAAGTCTTGGTGGAGGAAGAGTATTAGGCATCAGGTGAGCAACTCCACCCCATAAAACCTACCTGCTACTGAGACCACTGCTGAGTGGTTGTGGCCCTATGCTCTGTTAGGAATTTACAGGAATAAACAACTGCACTCACATCTCCAGTATAGATCTTGTGTATGATTTTTATATTTTCATTTAAATTGATGCTAGCATGAAAATCTTATTGCAAAATAACATTGATATACGGGATACAATACATGGGTTTATGGCATCATATACATCAGTCTGCACGTGGATCTTTTATACACTCACTTAATGTGTGACTCTTATTTATTGTCAATCTTTGGGAGTTGACTTTATTATTGCAAATTTGTCAGACTTAGGAATTTAAGAGTTTTATATTTAAGACATGAATTAGAGATGTTAAACAACTCGTGTTTGCAAGTTCTCTATTTTTTTTTTTGTAAACTTAGAATTACTGTTATGAAAATTATTCTTAAAAGTATATAAATTTTTATCTGTATTTTTAGTGAAAAAAATCATGGTACTAACAATGTCATTAAAACAGTTAATATAAAAATAGAATTATTAAACAATACGAAAACAAGAATCTAAAAGAGGTTGTATATTTGTGATTTTTAGCTATTCATCCAACCAAGATATATTATTTATGATCACAAATTAATCCGTAATTTTCCTTGAGGTTCCGTGGCTCAGTGGTCTAAAACATGAAGCGTGAGAGTTTGACCCGAGCACAGCCAAGCTTGTTTTAAAATTTTCCAACTCTTGGTGTGTTCTCTACCAACTTGTAGGTTACTTCCGTCTCAGTTCATCTTTCAACTAATTCATCTGGGATTAACTTGGTTTTTATTGATGCAAACTGGATCCATACGACCTTCTCTACATCCAATGTATTTATCCTGTTGAATGAACCGAAGAGCTTATCACTGACTTTCAAATATCAAGACTCCAGCCTAAGAACCAATAGAAACATTTTAACATTTATTACAATAAATTATGGGGTTGTGGCTCAGCTGATAAAGATCCTGTTTTCCTTTGATTGCAAGTTTTAAAAAATGTCTTGGATTCAAGCAGAGGAGAATCTGGCACAATTAATGATGTCCATCTTAAAACTGTTTTAGTTATGTCCCTTTATTACAATTTTCTTGGTTGAAAATATATTCATAGTACAATAATAGGCTAGTAAACCTATTGTCTGTTCTTCGCATGTTTGGTCTCCAGTAACTTGTGTGACTGAATCACACACACATTACTTTAAAGGCAGCTAAAGTTTGTTTTGTTTTTTTTTTTGCTTTTTGTGCAATTCTCAAAGATTTAGATTCATTGATATTTATCTATATGTATAAAACTGAATGTCTGTATGGATGTATGTTCTAAGTTGTTGGCCACAGTTTTGCACCTAAAAAGCTGAAATTTGGCATGGGAATTTATCTTTCAAGATGAAGGTCATACGGTATTTGACTCTCTCTTTCTCTCTATATATATATTGCATTATATTATTCAAGACTATTTGAAATGACCTGTTATGACACAGAATGTGTCACTTGGCCTAGACAGCATAAATAGAACGAACAATTAGAGAAATGCTGTAGGAATTGAACCTGTGACCAATAGGTAGCTGCTTTAATATAGAGTTACTCTTATCATTAAAGTGAATGTATATATGTTTCAAGTTGTAGGTCAGTTTTGCATCCAGAAAGCTGAATTTTGGCTTAAGGATACATTTTTCTAGGTGATGGTCCCCTGCTATATGACCTTTTCTCTTAATTTTTCTTTTTCACATTTTACCAAATTTTCACTTATTTTATCATTGTTATTATTAGGTACAAAGTATAGTAAACTCATGTGATTGTATTTATTTTAGGTATTTATAAACCCAGGCTTGGTCTGGTACTTTTGCTGGGAAACATATGTATATATATTACACGTATAACATTATTTCATCATTAATTCTAATTTATTTCATCTTCGTTATTTTTTATCATAAAATTCCTGGCCAACCCTTTCTTCTCATTTTGAAGTAAACAGCATGAAATTGGAATAAGTAGCTAGAAATTGTAAGCCGCATTAAAAGATATTGTCTTACATGGATTACTTCCCTATTAGTTCAGTCACTGAATTTATTTCATAGCGATTGAACTTGAGGATTGCTTATAGCAATTTCTTGTTACTACTATTAATAGTGAAACAACATGAACTTGTACAAAATAAATATAACATAATTCACTAAAAGCATCTAACCTTACGATGAGTTTATATGTAAAATTTTCTGATTATTTGTTTGTTTGCACTCAAATTGGATGATCTCATTGGATGATTTAGTTTGTTATTATGATATGACACTCAAAATTACATTATAGAAACTCTTAAGACTCCATGTCTGATCACACATCAAAACAGCTTGAGATTAGTTGAGACTTTAAAAAAGAATCTTTCAATTTAAAGGATAATTTACCCAGTAATGGGTATATTCTAGTTATCTTATAAGACAAAAACCCAACAATTTCGTTCTTTTGTATTTCAGCACCAAATGAAAGCAGAAAGAAATCTCTGAGCCCTGGAGCTAACAGCAGCAGATCAGAGAGTTCCCGTACCGTCTCCGTTTCAAGCTCTGCATCGAGTCCCTTTAGTTCAAGTCCACCACAAAGCCCACCTCAAAGTCCGAGGGACACAAGTTTATTCACGACAGAGCCGAGAACTTCGTCAAAGCCTTTAATCGAAGAGCTTGGGGATAAGACTACTGCTCCAAAAGAATTGAAAACGGAAAAGGCTGATTTTAATAGCACACCACCAAAATTCTGTAATTCCTATGTTGCTTCACACTGGAACTTGAACAATCAAGGAAACGCAGATCCTAACGGTGTTCGTACAAAAGTGGCCGAAGAAGCTGCAACTAATGGTTTTCAGGAGACCAGCTTCTCTGTTGTTACCCATGATACTCCTGACCCAATACCAACCATCCAAATGAATGGAAATCTCACCAAGGAGGGTGAGGAAGGAGCCAATGGCTATGAACACTTGGAGAATGAATTACGTTTTCAAGTAGGCTTGCCTTTTATTCATGTCTCAGCCTGTTTTGTTTTTTGTTTTTTTGCTTTAATTTCAAAAAATTGAATTATATGTGCCTTGCCGAGATACACATATTTTCCACTGGTAAACTTAGCTAAAAACCAGGCTTTCAAATGCTGATTTTCTAGGTAGCTGAGGCCCTCCTCACTTGGAAGATTGGTGTAACACAATCTTCCATCCTGTATTCCCTTCTCTATCTGCCTTCATTCTATACTGTGCTAAACAACTTCTGGATGAAGTAAAAGCCAGCAAGGATATTGAATGCTGATTTTCAAAGCAGGCAGTCCCCTTCTTGGAAGATTGCTGTAATGCATTTTTCCTACCACCATCTTGTATTGTGTCATGCAAAGTAATTATTGAGAATTGAATTAGTACAATTTTTTTTTTTTTCCTCAACAGAAGTTTTTTTAAAGACTCCCTTAGTTATTGATGTTTTTATTTTCACTTTTATCTTCCAGAATAACCAAATAGCCGAGTTGGAAAAAAGAATTGAAGAATTAAAAAGGTGAAGTTTTTTTTCATTCATATTTCAACTTTTCTATTGGATTGTTATCATCTTATGTTGTATTTTGGTAGTTTTATATTTATGAATAAGTTTCACAGAATCATAATTTTTTATAACAACAAACTTGCACTTTATTTATTCTGTCCTCAAAATTGTTGTGTAGTTGAGTGTGTTTTTCTTTTTTCTTCAACTTTATTCTTGGATGAAGTATTGCAACATTATTATTAATTTTGACTAGCTTTTACCTTCATCCTAAGTTTTTGATGTTATAAAAAGCAACTGAAAGTTAGGATGAAGATGAAAAGCTAGTCAAAATTAATAATAAATTGTGTGTTACAAAATTATGCTTTAGCAGAATTTATTCGTAAATATGAAACCACCAACAAACAGGATCTCGTTAATTCATTGTCTGAAAAGACCTGTGATCAAAACAATATTATTTTGTCATAAGTTATTACTCCATCTTGATGTCGTTGTTTTATTGCAATACTCTGGTTAAAAGCGTTTATCAATACAATTGATCAAATGCAAAAGTCAGAAATAAAGGAGTCGTTTCTGACAAGACTGGAACTCGCATCCTATGTCTCAAGAGCTCATCTTTCGTGGACATTGCCGTAACCATTTCAGCCAAGGAAGTTTCAATGACTAAGTGGAGCATAATCTTTTGTTATTCAGTCAACCCCATCCTCTCGCATTGTTTTGTTTTACTATGTAGTAATAATCTTGAGTTTGTAATTTTTTTTTTTTTTTCCACATGATCTATTTTCATTATTATTCTTATTTAGTTAATACTCAATCTTATTGTTGTTGCTTTTTATCACACCACTGTACATACATGGCTGAATTGAATATTTCACATTTCTCCAGAAAGTAGTTTCAAATAAGGGAAGAGTTTTTGATTGTTTACTGAATGCATGAACAAACAGTTAATTTTGAAAAACTTTTTTTCAAAAAAATTTTTTTTTTCATGTGGTCCAAATTACTACAAGCATCTACTTATGTAATATGCCATGTGTATGTCCATATTTTAGTCTGTAACATTTGTCACAGGAGATACCTATTTAATTGCTAATTATGGATTTTTTTTTTTGTGAATGCATGAAAAAAAAAAAAAAAAAAAAAAAAAAAATCGGGTTCATTCTGGTTGAACATAAACAAGGAAATGCAGAACAATTTAGTTTCTGACATTCTTTTTAGTACCATGCAATTGCAAAATAATCTGCACACTGTCATTTTTTTAAGCCTTTATAAATGTCATCTTCATGAATTATTTAAAAATCTTTCAATATTTCTGTGTTTACCGAAAAGATGCATCCGATAATATCCCTGATATAATAATAGGCTTTGTATCCTTAATAAACAATTTTCATTTTTCTTTCTTTCCAGAGTGATAGACACAAGTTCTTGTGTGTTTCCAACAATATATCAGTCATTCAAGCAACCAGGTTAGTTGTTTTATTTTTAATCTTTCGAAAAAAAAAAAAAACAAAAAAACAAACAACATCTCAGATCAGATTACTTCAGTTCATATAGCCTGGTTGTGAACAACCCAATGAAGTTTTGTGATATTTTGGTGGCGTGTCAAATTATCTAATTAATTCTAAGAAAATCTTTGGAAATATAACTTAGCATTCTTTTTATATTGAAATATCTTTCATCTTCGTAAATGATCTATAAGTTTTTAATCCTTTTTTTTGTTACTGACACAAACACTGCTGAACAACTTGACAATGGGATAGAAATTAATTGGGCTCACCATTTTTCCAAAGATGTCCAATAAATTAATCTTTGGTTCTATTGACATAATGATCTTCAGCCCACAAAGACTTATCTTGGTTTGAGAGTCACTAAACAATTCACTTTAAGGGACCAGCTCCTCATTGTACTCCCTTTTGCCTGTATTTGTATATTAAGAAATGAAGCACACAGATTTTTTACATACAGATATTTATAATGATTACAGTTTAGGAATTAATCAAAGAATCATGAAAACCAATTGTGTGCTTAGAAAGTTTTTTTTGGTTGTTGAGCAGTAATTAAAAAGCTGATGTTGCAGGTTACCTCTACAGTCAGGCGTTTGATTCTTACTGGGTACCATACATTTGTAGCTTTGTGCGAAACCAAGCTATGCTTAGTAAATAGCTACTTAGAATTGTCCCTTTCCTCTGTATTCTAATCTTTGGAATGGAAAATAAAACTTAAAATTGTTAACAATAGATTTAAAATCTTTCAATTATCAGATCAAATGATTTTTTCTTTTCCAGAAACCATAAGTGTGATACATGTTCTTGACTCTGGAATTTCCATCAAGAAAACCTTTCTTTTGGATCATGGACGGCTAAAAATGGAAGCCCTCAAGCAAGCCTTTTGCTTGAATTCTGTTGAACTTTATATCGGTGAGTTTTATCGTGTCTTTTTTCTCATGCCCTGTAATGAACTCCCCCTTTATTTCTTCATTTGAAGAGATATTAATTGGTGATGGCATTACGAAAGTACTCTCAGAAACAAGCTCTATACCTTTTCCAGAGCAAGTTGAAAATAAAGTGACCATATCAAAAAAAAAAAAAAAAAAAAAAAATAGGGTACTCAAATTAAAAAAAAAATGAGCACATATTGAAGAATAGTGCATGAAAAAATAATGTGTGCAAATTGAAAAAGATAGTGCACTTTCAAATTATGGGCATTAGCTTTTGGTGGAGACTAAGTAAAAAGGTCTATAAAAAAAAAAAAGTATATATTTCAACTAATCAAATTCAAAAAAAAAAATATTTGGAACGATTGAAACACTAAATATAACTGTTAGGTTATTCCTTTTCATTGATTCAGTTTTGTTGTTTTTAATTTGCTTGATTCAGTTTATGATTTGCTTGCTTTATTATTCGATATGCTGCGGAAAAGGTATATAGAAAATTTTTGTCTTCTAAGCTCAATTCCTCTCATTTGCAGAAAGAAGGCCAACATGGGTCATCATGAAAACAAAACTAGGCTTTTCAAGTATTTAAAGAGTTAAACAATCATGAAGGAAGGGCAAATATTGAGTTTCCTTTCTTTTTCAAATATTTGAAGAGTTGTTGCCTTGTACTAGAATAATCAAAGCTTTATCCATTCATCTGCTCATCTATATGATGTTATATAACTATATCTGTCATTGTCTATTCATAGAAAGCTAAAAGATAATGTCAAAAAAATAAATTGATATTAAGATTACCTGCTATGAAAATTATACTGCCTCAGTAAATTTTTTAGAATAACTTCCTCAGCACTCATTGGTTTCTCTGCTGGTTATTTAGTTTGGGCTAGGAAAAGAAAACATAACCCAAAATTTTATACATGGGCAAGTATTATAATACTGGTTGCTTATAACAAATTTTGCATATCTTTTTTTCAGTTTGAGTTTGCTTGAATAAGTTTCAGCACTCAATCTATGTGTTCTGAATTGAAAAGCAGGAGGAAGGTATTATCAATGGTCAGGAATATTACTGATCGAATGGGGCTATTATCATAGATGAAATGCAATGTGCAGATATATATATATATATATATATATATAAATAATCGTGTTCAACTTTTCAATTAGGACAGATACTACACTGATTTGAGAAAGAAGAGCCAAGTAGTAACACTTCAATCCTAGGCGTTGTGCACATAAACTAGACTGGATGCAAATAGGTGCCAATCCATTTGTACATAATCCCATCATTTTTTTACGGATACAACACACATATATATATATATACTAACCTCTATAATACTCAATTTTTTTTTCTATATGTAAATATCAAATCCCAAATGGATAAGATTATTGCTTATTCCATTTCAAAACTGTCAGCCAAAATTTGATGCTTTCAACCATTTTTTTTATCTTCCAGATGGCATCCCCATCATTCTCAGTGCCAATATTGACGGATACATCCCTTTGAAATTTGAACCCAAATCGACCCTTTTTATTGGTGGTGCTTCGGCTCCAAGTTCTGATGACACCATTTCTATCTCCTCTTTGGCTTCATCTACACTCCAACCCCCAAGTCCACTCAATGATAAAAAAACGGTGACTGATCTTTCAGTGACAGGAGTAGCAGCCACGGCACCAGCTACTCGATGTTAAAACAGAAATGGAATTCTGTTGAGTCCGCTGTTTCGGATTGTGGATGTTACACCGACATTGTGAAACTAGTGATTTTGTTAAATCCCTGAACATTTTCAGTTATGGAACAAAATCCTTAGTTTTGCAGTCAGTGTGACAATGGTTAACAAGCTGGCAGTGCTGACCATTACTACAGTAATGAGTTCAATCATCACTTGGAGCCCAGCTACTGTGGCCTTGTGTCAAACTTAGCTAAACTTGGTAAATATCAAGTATATTCTGCTTCGGTATTTACAGAGTATTACTAGTGTAGTCTGACACAAGTCCACAGTAGTGGGGCACATAATGATGAACTCAAAGTAGTAATCGACAGCATCAAAAGCTTGTTAACCATCGCTATACTGACTGAAAATTGGGATTTCGTTGAATTTCTGAAATGTTCAGGGATTTCACGAAATCCTTAATTTCACAATCTCAGTATAACGGATATCAAGCTAGCATTATCAGCGTTTGCTTTCTGGTGAGAATCTCAACGGTCTGATTTTGGGGAATGTTAATATATTTAACCTCCTCAGTGTCATTGAAAGTAGGTAAACCTTATGCAATAAATAATGAAGAAAAAAATGTTTTTTTTTTAAAGGAAAAAAAATGTTTTAAAAATAGTTTTTCTCCTTAAGTGGAAGATGAAAATCTGTCTGTGAAAAGTGAATGACTGAATGTGATATTTCATGGTAATGGACTCTGAAAGGTTTGTGGAAAATATTCCTTTGGATTCAATTCTGATTGTTTCTTTTATTTTTGTTCTTATTTGAGGATCAAACCTGTCTATCTTACTTGATCTTTGAAATTTGGGACAAAAAGAAAATAGGATTAAATTAATAATGAATTATAACAGACTACAGAATTCCTTTTATAGAACTAAAAATCTAAACCCAATTGGAAAAAAAAAAAAATATTTTCTTTGTCGTATCACAGATTGCAAACAATGAATTAACATCCTCCCCAAGTATAAAGAGGCTATCAATATCCCTGCTCTTCTGAACTTTTTGTTTTTGATAAAAATGGTTCATTATTGATTTTCTTGGCTAACATGAATTAATAACAAAATCAGTTGTTAGTTTCAACAACGAAAGATAAGTATCTCAACTTAAGAATTCAAGAAAAAAAAAAAAAAAAAAAAAATTTCAAATCAAAGTTATTTTTGGTATCTTAATTTTTGAAAATAGGAAAACTCATTTTTCATACTACACACTTCCAGCATATTTGAAATAAAAGGAGGTATACCGAAAGAAATTTAAAAAGGTTTTCAGAGAAGCAAACTTTAACCTCAATTCTGGAAAGGATTATTTATTATCTATTAAGTCTCAAATTTTATTATGATCTAATAAGATGGGTATTGACTTATTCATGTAAAAGAATCTTTTTCTAGATATGTAAAATGATGAACAAGATCACTACTTGTAAGACATTCGTTAGCTAACTAGACAGTGCCCTTACGCTGACTACATCATCAGCCGTCCTTGCCAGGACTTTCCCTAAGTTTCTCTTGTCTTGCGATACATAAAATACATTTAGAGGCAAAAAGCACCTGAAGTGGTGTCAATCACTTCACCATTCTCTCTCACAGCACCCATTATTTCCAAGTTGTCATCCATCTAAATACTGATGTTGTTCAACTTTGGTGATTGTACGAGAACCGGTGTACTCAATGTGACTTGATCGTAAGGTAATTCCTCCATTTCTGTATTCTTAGAAATTATATTGAATTATCATAATTAACAGAAATACTTGGTTAAAAGTCTCACATGATATTTTGACTTTAGAGATTTTTCATATTATACGAGATGAAATGATCACTTGTAACCTTTTGTTTATAAGAATCTGTGGTGTCTTTGACTTAAATACTTCAAGAACAACTATTAGTCTCCATTTATAGTTTTAAACCATTACTAGTTATAATTCTTACTGGTTGAAAAAGAATTACTGGTATGTATATAAAAGATATGTATAAAAGTATATTTTTTCTATATTTATTTCAAATGTGATTAAAAAAAATGAAAATATTTCATAAAATGAAATATGACCATCTATAAATTCCCCAGTTTAACATTAGTTAACATTGAAATTATTGGTGTTACTGGCCTGATCTCAGACCATCTTCTGGTGGCTTAAGAGTTGGCACCACAATGTTGCATAAAGGACAACAATGATAGTGAAATAGGTTTAACAACCACTAACATTGATTTTTTTATTCCAAGAAAATCTTTTTCTCTTTGAAAAATCTTATTCACTTTTCATAGCCTGTTGTTTTTATGCTAACAAGACGTTCTCCAATAGATATAATGATATAATCTGATAAAAAGCCTGAAGCTAGATTAATGCTATTCCATTGATTGCTTGAAACAATTGCATATATATGATGACATTTGCATTTCTATGTTATTCACTTCTAATTTATGTGTTTGATGATTTTGCTAAGTGTTTCTTCAATGTTACAGTGAAATATACCTAAAGAGATTATTTATCCCTTCACTTGAACACTATACTTTGGAAGTAAGCACATGAACTCTACTCAAATAGTATATGATCTTCTCAGATTATGAGACAAGTCATCATTCTGGCCAATCCATTCTACAGCCTACTTCAGGTGTACAATTAGTATGCTAAGATAAGATCTCTTCCATTTTTTTTTTTTTTTTTTTTCTTCCTCCAGTTGTGCAAACCAGAAGATGGTGGACTTGGTATGATAATTTTATTTGCAACCATTTCTTCACCGTATGCCAGCCTTTCTTCAAACCACAGCCTGCTCAAGAGCTTTTCATCTGCCTTTGTTGCCAGTACCTTGAGCCAGCATTGCAAATAATTAATTACTAGATTTTTGGAGCTAACTTTGAACATTACGGGTCTAGAAGTATACACTATGGTTAAACAGGATTACATTCATTACACAATGTTCTTGAGATAAAGAATGATAATAACTTGGTTGTTATTGTTTAGTTAGTAGTTATCTGACTTTTTTCGTTTTAGATAAAGGACTACACAATTATACATAGATGCATTATAAAGAAAAAAAAGTCTGCCATTATACCCTTGTGACTGAGTGAATTAATGCATGCTGGGTTTTCTCATTTCGTGAAAACTGGGTAAAGCATAGGACAGAAATTAGTATACTAGTTTCGCAAGCCATTGAGTTTGTTTCTCACTGGGTTGCTTTTGTACCAAAGTCAGTCAAGTACCTATGGCAGTAGAGTGTACAAGGAGATAATCTGTTACAGCTGGGAAGCATCATCATGTTATTGTGTTCCTTATAGTCAGATCTACTGATAAAGATCATTTTTTTATATATATATATATAAAATGATGTATGCCTGGTTGAAGCACCTTGATGTATAATTTATTATTGCAATATGATGAAAGAATATGTCTCAAAGTGGAAATCCGTTGAGTTTTACTTGCAAAGCTTTAACAAAGAGAGAAAAAAAAATTCCCATTATCTTATGACTTAATTGTATTTTCAAAGCATGACTTTATTCATAAATTAATGCAAAATAGATTTAGCATCAGTTGGATTTGAACCCCTAAAAGTAAGTCACAGTAGTCTATTTTTTCTATCAACCACAGATCCTTTTGAATGTTGATTTATCTTGCATTTTTTTAATGTATAAATGCACATAATGTCACATTGGTCAATAAAAATTCAAAATCGTCTCAATAGATACGAGAAAAAAAAAGACAAAAAACTGTGCCTAGCTGAGCCAAAGTTCTGTTTACTTTGCTAGTTGATTTAAAACAAAGAAATGTTCATAATATCTGACATTGTAGTTGAACTATTATCTTTCTGATATGTACATTTGTTGAAATGAATAAGCAGGATTTCAATGATTATTTAAAACCATGAAAAATTGAAATCCCGGGGTTCACTGATACCAAAGGAGTTAAACTTTTTATAATAATTCGCTCCCGTGCATTAAAATAAAATACCTACATATCTTTGTATTTAAATATTTTTAATGCCTATAATTTTCAAATGATGTTAAAGCAAACCTTTTCTAAACTTCCAACCCAATTTTTTTTTTTTTTTTTTTAAATGTCATTGTGTTTCGTAATCGAGAAATTTTACTACTATGAAAGGAAAAAAAAATTCTCCACTTTTGTCTTTTTATTTTTTCATATTGGTGTATTTGTTATTTATACTGAAGACTTGGGTCACAATTTCATCTTTCGTTTATTTGATGGATTTAAAAATAAAACTATCTTGAAATTTAAAAATTATGCTCCTTGTTTTTCTTCATTCACCCTACATTTTTATTTCCATTTTTTTTAAAAAGATGTTGTCAGAACCATTAACAATAGTTTTGACATTGCTTAATAGTCAACGTATTCTCATCTAAATGAAGTTGTAACCATTGGGGCCCAACATGATGTTCCGATCACGGTGATCTAATTTAGTCTTACTTTACTAATTGTGCTCAAGATTTACCAATTAAAAAATCAATGTAGTATAGCTTAATTCAATTCTGTGATTCGATAAGTTATTTTTAACCCGCTTGCTGCCACAGATGAGATAACTCATATTGACAAATCATCAGTCCGGTGCCACAGACAAGATAACTTGTTTTATGAATGTGAATTATTCTTTTGCTGGATGGCAAAATTTCACTAGAAATTGTAAAGTATGTTTGCAAAACGGAAAAAGTAGCTATGAATGTACTTGATGTAAGATGACCTTATATGTAGATCAATTGTTTAAGGTATTTCAAATAATTATGAATTAGAATATTTTACTTTCCTACATTCTTGTACATATTACATTCATTAGATTTTCTATTGTTTTATGAAGAAATGGATACTTAATCCAACTGAATAATTACAAATGTTATTTTCATTTGGTACTCTTTTTGAACTGACACCCTGTTTTCACATAGTATATATACCCATGGGCCTCTACAGCATAAATAGATAAATATATAATTAAAAAAATTTTTTTAAAAATGGGCTACTGTAGGGATTGAACCTGCACCATTGGGAGGCCATTTTGAAGCAAATGCTGCTCTTCACCATCTGAGCTGAGCAGCCAAACAGTAAATCAAAGGCTCAAATAAACATGGGATAAACAAGACAAGATTGGGTTGCAGTTTTTTTGAGCTTTCAATTTACCAGTTGGCTGCCTAGCTCAGTCAGTTAAGAGCAGCATCACATTAAAATGGCCTCCTTACAGCAGCCCATTTCTTTAAATATATACTATTTAAAAGGCAGATCTGCATATTCACAGTGAAAAGGGGCTGTTGGTTCAAGAAGAATTCCTAATAAAAATAACATTTACATTTATTTTCTGTATTTCTCTCTCATATATATATATATACATATATATATGAGAGAGAAATACAGAAAATTTTTACCATGAAATGAACAGATTTTCTATCATCAATTTTTTGAGAGAGAGAGAAAAACCCTGGCAGAGGAGTCGCAATGTTAAAAAATATACTTGGCAGCAAAGAGGTTGAACAAGGTACAAGATTCAACCCATTCACTGTGGCTGGTGGTGAAGGATGATAGTTATTCATTGCAAGATAAAAGTCCTCATCCATTGCATTATAACAGCCCTGACTCAACGATAAAACTGAAGTGCCATCAATCACAATATAATGGAAATTCCATTGAGGCAACCATGGAACTGCAATGACCGAAATGTCCATCATTCGCAGGTAATAGGTTAAGAAACATGCAAGTGACATCTGATTTAAAGTATCATTTGGTCAATCATTGCTATGTCAGAATTCCTTATCCCTTCTATTATCTACACATTTAATTTTAGTTGTTTTTTTCCCTAAAACTTCTCCCCTCAATGTACGGCAATTCCCAGATCTTAGCAGTAAAGGGGCCTGCTACGCTTTGTCTGGTAATTCAAACAAAACGAAAGGAAAGTCCCCTGGACCAGATAACATCACCATCGATCTATTTAAAAAAGCAGGTAAGATCATCACTAGGAAACTGGCCGTCGTATTCAACTAGTGTTTAAAACAAAGTCCTAGATGATTGGAACACTGCTATCATAATGCTTTTATAAAAAAAGGAAACCCTAAAGACCTGTAGGCCTACTCTACTGCATATACAAAATTTTCACAAATCCCCAAACGAATCACAAAAACACTAGATGAAAAAAAACCATGGGAGCAATCTGACCTTAGAAGAAGGTACTCGACCATGGACCACTTGCATTCGATAAATCAGCTGAAAGAAGATGCAGCAGAATACAAGCTGTCCCTCGCCATAGCATTTATTGACTTCAAAAAGGCCTTCGACTCGGAAATCCCTAAGGCCATGAAGGCAATCCCTCTACAAGGTGTAGATCTAGTATACGTAAGACTGCTGCAACTTATATACTTTCACAGCAGTTCCTTTATCAAGCTACATAAAGACTGAGCTCTTTCTGCTCCAAAAAGGGGTAAGACAAGGTGATACAAGCACATCCAAACTCTTCACAGCCTGCCTCGAGATGATCTTAAGAAAACCTGACTGGAAGAATAAAGGAATCAGAATAGACGGCGAATAACTGAGCAACCTCAGATTTGCAGACGACATTGCCCTTTTCGCAGATAACCTACACGACCTCCAACTAATGATAGATGAACTTAATGAAGAAAGTTGGCCTACACATGAAGTTCAGCAAGACGAAGATCATGTGCAACAATCACTTTGGAAATAAAAACACTAAGATCAAAATCGAGGATACAGAACTGGAGGAAGTAGACCACCACATGTACCTAGGATAACGAATCTCCATGAGATTATCAAAAGAAGAAATTAAACGAAGAATCACCCTACGATGGCAAGCCTTTGGCTGAGCAAGCTCAACCATCAAAAACAAGAAAAAACTCTTAATCCTAAAAGAAGGGAGTACAACTAATGCATCCTCTCAATAGTCACTTATGGAGCTGAAACATGGAACCTAACCAAGAGATTCACAAAATGAGACCCATGTAACGTGCATATGAAATAATTATACTCAATCTTACATGGAGAGACTACTAATCAGCACAATACTTCTGGGATATGACAGGAGTCAAAGACATCATAGAATTCATTAAAAAAACTAAAATGGCAATGGGCTGGCCATGTCACAAGAATGGCACACGACAGATGGACTCACAGCATGGCTCCCCGGAGATCACATGCAGAACTGAGGCCGCCAAAGTACTAGATAGAGAGACGAGCTAGACAAATTCAGACGAATCCTGGGGAAGGTCTATGTCCAACGACAGATGTTAAGAGACTGATGATGATGTCATCGTTGTAACAAACGAAAATAAATTCAAAACTCAATAGCAAGAGTTTGACAATTTATCTGGTTAACGAATAAGAATTGCCATTTCAATCTTCATTCACACCATCGTCCGCTCGGATAGTGTAATGGTTAACACGTCTGCTTCACTTGCTGGGTTCGATTCCCGGTATGAATGAAGAGTATCGAAAACACTTAGTGGGTTGTTATTCAAGACATTTTGAAACTTGCAAGCTGATGCATACAATGGAAACCGGGACTTGGTCACTGGTCATATACTCCAATGGAAGTTGGCTATTAGGAGACGAGAGCTTTATTCATTCACATCACCTTCAGACGGAAAGACGTGTTCCCAGGGATAAGGATTACTAGCTCCAATCTTACTAGATATTTTTTTTATGTCCGACCGCCCTGTTCATTTGTTAGACTTGATGAAGTCCATATTATATATGGAGCACACTATGGAGAATGAAATAACAATCGACAGTTTGCGAGACAAGAACGCTAACTGCAATACGCAGGCAAATGATCCAGGACAGATTTTAGATTTTAAAATGGATTCAAATAAACGGATTTTCCAAAACACTAAATCGATGAAAAGTTCATTATGGATTACAAAAGTCTGTTTGAAATATCAAAGAAATTGATTATGTGAAACTTGTTTTGTAGACTTCTTGATCTTCAATTATAGGGTAGCCAGAGTTACAAAATTGACAAATGACTTCAGGAGAAGCAAAGTGAATCTCATATCGACAACATTCAAAAGGAAATTAATGACCAGAGCTCTCACCCACTTCTAGAAACATCTCAACAGTTATCCGAGAATATAATCTTTGTTCCGCTCAATGTGTCACGGCATTTATTTCTGTATTCATAGAGGAAATAGAAGAGTCGAACCCTTCATCTTCATGTCACTGATGAATGAACACCTACTCTTCTTCCCCCCTGCACGTTCGAGACAAATATATCCGGTTCCCTATTCATTATTTTAGAATCTTACTCAAGTGCAGTACAAGGAAGTCGATTCAAGATGGTCGCCTTTTATTCTTTTATCGCATGGTTTGAGCCGAAGGCGTTCCATGAAATGACCTGCGTTTTCTGAGGCGTGTCCAAGATTATCGACTCTAGCGATAAAAGGCATCTATTCATCTACGAGGTAAGTATCCAACCTGAAGTTTTTTTAGATACCTCGATTCACCCTTTGGTAATGGTCAGTAAGCTACTCTATCAGACCATTACTACTGTGTAATGAATCCGATCGCCTCTGAGTGTCCAACCATTGTGACCTCGTGCTAGACTAAGAAAAACTTTGTGGATAATTACCCAATGCAACATATTGGTAATTTTGTTCACTCGAAGGTTTCAAAATGCCGATTATTATTTTTTTTTAATTTTAAGATAAGAAAAAAGCCAAAAAGTGCAAGGAAGGAACTATTCACGGATAATTTCAAATATTTGTACTGCTTTTAAAATCAAATGCAAGTTATTTGTTAATTATCAATAATCATTTTGGGGCCCACTTCTACCTGCAATAACAAAAAACGTATCTTAAAAAGGTACGTCACATCCCCAACCAGCAATCATGAGCGCTAAACACTTATTGTTTGTTAGAATCATTTACAATTAAAATCGTTTTAAACGTCGTTAGCATTACAGAAACGGGTAATGATACTTAATATTACTGATGTTTTATTCAATCGATCTAATTGTGGTGCCCCCTTTACGTTTAGTTGAGATTTAGCATGAAACCCTTTTGGCTGAATATCTAATGACTTCCGACGACCCTATAAAAGCTCCGATCACACGTGTTCAATTACTCATTAGCCCCAGCGCTTCTAGCCCCTCTCTTCACAACCAACAGCCATTTCTAATCTCCAACATAATATAGGAACTATCATACCTATAACTAGTGAATTTCTAACCTATGTAGAATCTCTTGCTTCAACATAATAAAAAGAGTTGCTATATGATGTGTCTGTTCATTAAAATAGGTAACTGTCTGATTACGCCTTTCATTTATCTAGAAATCATTAGACCCCTATCTTGGGGCTCTTAAAACAATTATTTTAAGTTCATTTCGTCAACGCATGGCTCATCTATCCACAAAATGTCATTGAAATTTTAATTGAGAAATTTCGGAGACATTGAGCGGACGAACATGAGTGAATTCATAAATATACAAAAAATTAGAACATCTCAATCAAAATCGAAATTCTCGCCCACAAATTTAACCTAATCTCCTTTACCCCATGACCCAGAAAGAAAAAAACTAATTGAAATTGAAACGTTTAAAGATATTGTATGGGACAGACAGACAGACACGAGTTGCTCGATACAGATTCGTCAACCAAGTTCGTTGGCAGTGGTGAATGGAAATGAAAAGAAACAGTTGAAATCGATTTTTTTTTTAAAGAAAAAAAACTTTCGGTGCCTTTGTTTAGTTGATTAAGTTTCGAATTGCCTTTCGCTTGAGAAAAAATGATTTGCGACAAATTAGAAATTCGACTTGATGTCAGTATAAACGTCGACTATTTCTTTCTTGATTAGTACACTGGAAAATGCTTGCTGTTAGTTGACTAGATTCCTTTTCTCTAATATATATATATATATATATATATATATATATATATATATATATATATATATATATATATATATACGTACACATACACACATCGAAGAGGTGTGTTCATTGAGAAACCGAATTTTTGAGATAGTGTGCCAATGAAATGTTTTGGAGTTCTGACTGATAGGCTAAGTTGGAGTGGCCTTTGGCCTTTTGTAATTAAAAAAGGCTGCATCAATCCACTTTGGTTAGTTTTCGAAATGCACGAGCAAGAGTGAACGTGTTCCTAGTGTGCTTGGCTTTTTCACCTGCAAGTTGAACATTGAAGGTTTCAGAAATCCTATGCTTCGTGGAGATCGTCTCCTAACTGCCCATAGAGTTTCCGAGGAGGTAGGAATCTGTAGAAGGTCACGCAACATAATTTTGAATGAAAGTGATGACGTATTGTATTGCATTTCCTTCATTAGATTTTTATTTGTTCATCAGATTTTAGGGCAATACGATTCACCATCAGTTTTCGTTTAAATCATGTGGCACGAACTTTTACAGATTCCCACCTCTTTAGAAAATTCATTGACAGTTAGACGACAATTTCTACGAATCACATCACGCACTTTTTCAATGTGATCTTCCTCCGTCAATGAGAAATGTCGTCCAGATAAAGCATCTCCTTTGGTGGTTGTTCTTATTGATTTGAAACGCTGGTACCACTAGTGGCATTGAGCACAGCTCCGATAACCCTCCCCATAGGCCTATTGCAACATTAGAAATGTCTCCAAAAGAGTTTTCCTAATTTGAAACAGAATGGCACACAAACACGTCACTCTTAAACCTTTATTGTTCAGGTAAGGAAAAATGACAAGGGCACTAGGCACACGTTCACTCTCGCACGTGTAGCTCAAAAACCGATCAACGTGGACTGATGCAGTTTTTTATTTTATTTAAAAGGGCAAATTTACTGATGCTGTGCTGTTTTAAAGGTTCAGTTTCTTTATGGACAGAAACTCTATTAATCATTATTATTATAATTAACGCTCCCTTATTCAGAGTCGAGCACTCTAAGTAAGGAAACTCGTTCATTATAAGCTATGTAGCAATGCTTATCCAACTCTGGAATCGAGAGCACTCTGGTGGATGGGAAATAGTGCGTAAGTAAATATATCGCTTAAATTCAGTCTTACTGACCGTTCAGTTCTGCATAGGACAGGGGTAAAATGCCAGCATCTGGGTCTGAAGCAAAAGTTTCGATCCTACCTCATGGTACTGGATGGGATAATGGATAGCCTATAGCCACACTGAAGAGTTGTAATACAACGAAACAGCTGTCTGTGGATGACACAGTTATTGATTATTATTATATATAAATGAATAAAATGAAAATTTTCTAGGTGGATTTCAGTTCTGGGAAGAAAGTTGGGCGGCTGGAGAACGAAATTTAGTTCATCTATTTGCAGATGCAGCGCGAATTTAGAGAAGCTGCACGAACAATTACAGATTTTTTTACTCTCCAGAAACTTCGCAGAGAATCAGGCGACGAAGGTGGATCAAAACACACGCAACTTGGAAAAAAATAAAAAACAAAAAAAAATCAGTGAGAATCGCTGGCTCTTAAAAAGCATGGATAAATCACATAGATGAAATATTTTTATCGATACATTCAGAGCTTTCAGAGACTATTTTAAGATATTTTCATTTTGTATTAAAAATGAAAACGTTAACAGTTTTTTCATGGTGTACTTCATTTTCAACCTTCTAGCTGATTTCTATCTCAACATTCCAAGTCGAAAACTCCTGCCTGTTAAAGTCATAGCCTGAGGTTGAAGTTGGAATAAAGGAATGAATTCCGGAGAGACTTGAACGCACACGTAATGCCCTTAGTGCTCGACAACGGCCGTCAGATTTCCACCTCTCGACTAATATTTCACACCATATTATTTGCTACGTAGTAATAGCCTTGCATTATGAATGGAAGCAGTTTCGTTATTTATTTTCTACTTATATTCTCGTTATCTTATTGTTGCTTTATGATAAGTTGAAAAACAGGCGAGTAAAAGAAATGGTGATAAAACCATTGTTCTGGGAGTTTTTGCTGTTTTTTTAGTAGCCCGCATCAACCGCTTCAACGTCTATAAAATATTTTATTCTATCATAAACAAGCATTTATTTATTTAAAACCATTATCTCGATGAACATCTCAAAAATAGGCGATCTAATTTCATGTTTTTGTGAGGATAAATCATAATTTATTGTAGTTAATCCAATTCAATATATCATCGCAGGTTTTAAAATAACCTTGTGCATAGGGATGTAGGATTTGCTATCATAAGTTGAGCATTGAGAGCTTGAATAATGACCGTAAGTATTAATGAAGCTGAAGATGGGAATGTAGTCAAGAGGTTTCTTAATAGAGAAAAATGTTAAAACGGAAAAGTGAACCATATGCAAGACGTATATGTACACCAAGCAATAATTATATATATATATATATATATATATATATATATATATATATATATATATATATATTATTTTTGTGTCATCCACAACAGGAGCATGGAAGAGCATTGCACATATATATGCACACAAGACGATGAATTAACCATATACACAAGAAAATATATGCATACATGCCAACAGGTATATCCGCAAGAAAATATAATGCTTACACAAGGCAATATAATTAAAAAAGAGGAATCAATAAGCATATAAATAAAGTTTAGTATGAAATATATATATGCGATACAATGAAATGAAGGTTTATTAATTTACCCACGTTAATCTTAAGCAGATATTTTTTAAAATAGCAGGTTGGAATAAACCTCAATTCTATGTCAAATGATGTCAATCCAAAGGGAATATACTCAGTATTTTGAATCAACAAAAAGGGGTTTTTTTGCTTACGCTTTCATAGTTATGTAATTCATATCATGTGAAGCTAAATTATTGTCAATGAAATTCTGAGTTTTTGAACCGCAACTCATACAACGAATTTATAGGAGGAATATTACTATCAAACCAAATCATTTTATAGATAATTAACCAGTAAATACACAATGATTTGGAGATATAGAAATTATATGGAGGGCTATGTTTTGTGCATTTTCCATAAACTGCATTCTGTCTTCAAACGATTTTAATGCCGGTAAATTCATGATTCTTGCTTTCAGTAAAGCAAGAAACATGAATTTGCCAGCAGTTGAATCAGTAACTTTGATGAAAAATGAGAAAACCGTGGGAAAAGCCAATTCAAATCTATTTCGTACTCACATCAGTTGAGTTCTTACTTGTAGCAAAACGTACATCTTGAAGATGCAATATGCATTTCAGTATATAAATTGCAGATGGGAATTTTTGTTTTGTTTTTTTTTAATTGATGAGTCAATTGTTGACAAAACTTTGATTAAAATAAGAAACAAAATCTTTTTTTTAAAGTCTAGTGTTGCCATTTGAGATGTTCTCTTAATTTTTCAAATCTGAAAGCGACTTCAAAAATCTAGAAATTGAAAAGTCACATCTAAACTAAAAACCCTAATAAATGCCCTGCAGCTCTTGGTATTTCTATTATTTGCATAACGGAGATTCAACAAAGGAATTTCTCAAACATTTGCCATTACGAAGACGTCGATCTAGTTTGAGAAAGAAAAAGTTGACTGTTGACAAAAAGAAAAAACACGTAATAATGCAAGGCTATTACATTGTATTAGAGTTCTGTATTCATTTCCTTTGCATGAAAACAATTCTAAAATGGGATAAAGATTGGACGCTACTTGTTACTGTATTCATTCCAATGGACATAATCAGCTAAATGCAAATGAGTCCACCCCGGAAGAAACGAAGAAGACGAGATTAGACAAAATATCTTATGTACTATCAAAGACGAATGCTTTACAAAATTTCTGCGAAAATGGCCGATTACTTCTTATGGAAGTGACAGTAGAAAGTAAGAATAATTCCTTATCGCGAATCCTAGACAAGACAAGAAGCTTCGGAGACATGGTTGCAGTCAAATGTAATTCTCAATATCATGGCACTTGTTTTTAATTAGAAGAGCTTCCCCACCGGCTGTATGATATTGACCCCAAAGGATGTAACAGTTGCACTCTGATCAACGCCAATATCCTCAGTTTGTGTATGCTTTCTTAAAATCAATGGATAATGGCATTTCCAGCCGCAAATATTGCAAAAGCACGAGTAACTTTTATTGACTAACTAGCAAAAGGTACCTAGCTTTTCCCGGGGGAAAAATAACTGCAAATATAATACAGGATAAATATATTCTTTTGCAAAATTCTTCATACACAACAAAAAAAAAAAGATTTACACCTGAAAGAGTGGCCGTTACCGATACGAAATTGTGATGCACAAAAACAAAACAATGTAATCTCCCTGTTTGACACAGTTTCTTAGTACACAAGATCAAGTATTTCTGTCACTACGCTAGCGTGAAAATTTTGTTGCTTTTCCAAGTTTTGTCAAGAAAGGTTTTTTCAGAGTTGCACCACATTTTCAGAGTTGAGCAACGTTTTTCGAGAATAAGTTGTCTAGCCTTCTGATATATTTCGTTCGGCTAAAAGAAGGGGCTATTTCAATTCAAATTTGATCTCTGGTTACCTTGAGCAAAAAAAAACCCTTACATGTCAGCAACACCTACCCTATCATCTTTGTCTGTCCAAGTTAACCCCCACTACCAGTTTACCTCCAATAATGTAATTGTTTGGCTGGAATATGGCTGGAAAAAGCTATTTCAATCCAAAATAGACCTCTGGTGACCTCCAAAGACATTTAAGGTCAGCACCACCTATCCTATCGAGTTTGGCTTTATCTGTCCAACCATTTGTAAAATCGAAAACATTTTTAGCAAACCAATATTATACAAGAAATTGCTTCAATTGACTAGAAATCACTAGATATTACTTCTGGTGACCTTGAATGACCTAGGTCAACATCACAAAGCCACATAATTAGATGCCTTGTCAGTCTTCATGCTAAAATCAGGTCGATGGGCCTAGATGTTTTAGCGTAATAGTGAGCAAGCATACAACAAGCATACAAACTAACAGAAGGCTCGAATATCAATATATAGATGCATTTTCTCAAAAATCTAAAAATAATTCGATAACAGGTTAAGTTATTCGAGCAAGAAAACCTCATGGAAAAATATATATCGACAAAATATCAAAGTACTTGTTTATGTAAAGAAAATAAAATCTGAAAACCAAGGGCAAATATGAATATATTAAGGTTTATTCATATTTGCAGTGATAATTTTGCCATGTGCTGGCTTCGTCTTTTGCTCAAAAGGTTCCGGACAATAAGTCACAGAACGTTGAAATGCTAGGAATTTAGGACTTAAATCAAACACATTTTGAATTTGCTACTTGAGAGTGTTATGTAAAAACGCATCGTTTTAATGTTATCTACATCTCTTTGATGGAAAAAATGAGTTTTGATTGATCTTCTGAGAATATTTTGGGTGTTAATTTATGATAAATCCCATACTTTTGAGTGCACATAATATTATGATGATTGCCTGTTAAATGTTAGTGTATCACAGCATGATTTCAGACACCGCCTGAAGTCTTATCTGTCTTGCACAGCAGGTGTGGAATCCATACATATATTCAATACAGCACAAAGAACAGAACATGAAAAAATCCAACTAATCCAGATGTTGTCAAGGCCTCATTGGATTACTTCGTATCGATGTTATTACTCGTGAATAAGCAATATATAACATAATAAAGGGCTTTATATATGAGAAAGAACTCAGAAATACAAGGATGTAATTGTACACTTGGGGGCTTCCATGTAGCACAAAACCTTTTGGGTCTCCATTGGGTATTTCTTGAAGGGAAGTAACATTGGAGACTTGCTGGTTTCAAGTGATGTCTGTGGTAAAGGCACAGACAACAAAGTCATTTGAAGAAAGGACTATTACACGATTACAAGATTCATTTTACAATATTTGTTAGAAACAAAAAGATCTAAAGATTCTTTCAAAAAATACCTTTTTTCATTTGTTTATGAATCTGCTCAATTTTTAATAAACATTTTACTAGAAAAAAAAGTCTAACGGGAACATAGTATTGAGAATTTTTTTAGATGCATCAACACATCTTTACGACACTTTTCGGTCGGTCTGTTGGTCAATCAGTCCGACTCCTCAGTCTTAACGTCCGTCGTTGGACATAGACCTTCCCCAGGATCCGCCATCATTCTCTATCATGGGCGTTGCAGAGCATGTATTTTCTGAATTTGTCTAGTTCATCTCTCCATCTTGTATTCTGTCGGCCTCGGTTTCGCATGTGAGCTCTGGGGATCCATGTTGTGAGTTGTGATGTCCATTGGTTGTCTTTCATTCTTGCAACATGATAAGCCCAGTGCCATCTGAGTTTTCTAATAGATTCTATGAGGTCTTGTGCTCTCGTTTTCTTCCTGTTATGCTGTGCTGTCTTGTGATCTCTCCATGTGAGGTTGAGCAGGATTCTTTCATGCGCACGCTGCATACTTCATTGGTCCTTAATATGATAAATATCAATCTTTTGCAACATCATTGAGCATCAAACTGGATTAACTTGCAATTCGGTCCAGACCTTCGGGTTGACCATCCTCATCTCCATCTTCCCCCGACAACTATTACCACTACTACTAAGTTTAGAATCCCTTTGGAATGGGAAATCATTCTCAATCATTCTATTCCTTCTCTTTGAAAGTCTGTCGATTCTTTTTCCTCCCCCCTTTTATATTTCTCACAGAGTTAGGAAAGATTTGCGATTTTTCAGACTGTTTCAAGTCTGATTGATGGGGAATCTAGGTCAAGTCTTAGGGTCAGTCAGGTGTATAATTCTCTTCCTCCTCCTGCACCTCTACTGCAGCTGGGGAGAGTCACCGACCAAGAGTGTAGGACTTGATAATTTACCAAGGCAAAAGTCAGTAATTGTCATGGTTGTTAATTATTGGGTATCGTTAGGAAGACCCTTGCTAAAAAAAAACCTAGTCACTAATTGTAGGTTGCAAGTAATTGAGGCAACCAGACAGATATGGATGTAAGGATGGTGGGTGGCCGTCACGATTCGTCTCGGTCGTTAATGCAGATGGACGTTAAATGAGCAAATCTTTAAGGGGGTCATACCGACATTTCTCAAACGAAAAGCAGATGATTCGGTCAAGACTGGAATTTTTCACGAGTTTCACCAGTCAAACTATTTGGGTTTTCTGGTAAAGTTTTCTTGTCATGAATCAAATTTAAAGGACAGAAAACATTCTTGTTATGCAACTATTCGTAATAAATAAGTGATGAGTGAAAAACAAGCTTTCAAGCAAAAAATTATGCCTCAACGGCTCTCGTAAATAGACGCCCAAATGCAGAAACTCCCACCCACTCTTTTCACACAATTACACGAGAGAGAGACTTCTCCAGACGGAAGAGTCTGGACACACCATTATAACCCAAAGGGAATTATTTTTAGTTCCATTTTTGCTTCCAAAGCAAAACACCTGATGCTAAATTTATTTTCTATGGAAACCTTTTAACCAATGCAAGGTACACACATGCTGTTGAAGATGGGAACCCCCCTCGAAATATGCATAGAAAATTAATTCATTTATGAATTAATAGAAAAATAAAGGTCTTCATATACTTTTACTCCTGACCCCTACCTCATTCCATATATATATATATATATATATATATATATATATATATATATATATACATTCCCATATTCTTCAACGGTAACGTACTTTTGCATATTATGTGTGTGTAGGGTGAGTGTGCATTCGTTATAATGGATTAACGAAGCTATTTCAGATCTTGTTTAGCTTGAAAAAGGCTATTTCAATCCAAAAATGGTTATCTCAATTACTTTCGAGGTCAACAACACCTATTCTATCATAATGGTCTGTCCAGGTTAATCCCACTATCAGTTTACCACCAGTAATATAAATGTATAGCTGCAATTGATCCAGAATTTACCACCGACGACTCATGATGGCATTTAAGATTAGTACCAATGATTTTATTGAGTTTGTCCTTATCCACCAGACCATTTGTAAAATCAATTTTACCAAACTCAGTATCATACTAGAAATTTCTTCAAATGGCTAGAAATGACGTCTGATGTCCTCCTTTGATCACAGAGATCAACCTCACATTTCGATGTCGTGTTCGTCCTCACATGAAGATCAGATCAACAAGCCTTGTCGTTTGAGTGTGGCACAAACACAAAGAAACAAAGCGTTGACATTAATATATAGATGCAATTTGTTTATAAGAATGAGAAATAATTCGGTAGTAGGTCATTCGAGCAAAACAAAAAAACTTTCATAGAAGGATATACACAAATGCAACAACTATATTCATCGTAGTCGCCATTCACACACATTCGCGTACATACGCATGTATGAACACCACTACCACCTACAACCGTACGATAAGAATATACATATACAGTCAAATCTTGGTCCGCCATTGATACTAGTCTGAATAATTCGAGAAATGATGGAAACTATTAATCTCCAAGCATCACAAACCCTGTAAAAATTCATTTGCACGACAATTTTACATAATAGCATAAATTCCCATTGTGCCAAAGAAATTTTTTAAAAAAGACGATTTTTTTGAGACAATGAATACTACCTATTCCAAACTGGAAGAGGTGTTATAACTTTCTTTATTTGGCGCTTGATTATATTAAATAAAACTAAAATCGGAAACTAAATTGTTTTATATCTTTTTTACAGATCAGTTTTCAAAAGTCATCTAACAATGTTGAAATAACGTGTGCGCTTCAAATTACAGCAATATATATCATTTTTTGGATTTTAAAAAGTTGTTGACAATATCACAGCTTCATAAATTGGATTTCGGCAATCTATTCCATCCTCTACACACAAAGATGATTGAATATCTGTCCATTTGGGTACATTATCAATTTTTCAAGAGAAAATATCCGCAGGTCGAACTTGTAGTTAAAATGATTCATTCCAATTATTGGTCACTCAAGCGCGACATCATTCGATTAGATAAGAAAGATTTCATTTTTTGTCAATTCGTAATTGTTTTTCTGCTAGCATGAAGAGCTCTCTAAACAAAGTTAGCACCGCCCAGCGAATGGCCAAGGCAAAAAAAATATTCTCTTCAAAAGAACAATTAAAAAACTAAATTTCATGACTAAAGAAAAAGACGTGATTATATCTATTGGAAAATTAATATATTTTCCAACAGGTTGCTGACGGATTCATGGAAATACGAAGCGACATTTGCATCTAAACTATTCTGACCGAAAATTTCATTCATTTACAGCCTTGCTAATTTCCGATGGGTTGAAAGAAAAGAGATAATTAATACTAAAGTCGCTGTAATTATTACTTTTTTAAGTCGTTTTTTAAATTGATTTTACGCCATATTAATTTTCTTGATATTAACGATCTCATCACAAAGTCGCAAAGAATTGTTCACCCATTTTTAAGCACTTCTGTTTTGTTTGAGCAAATAGCATGAAACAATTCACTCAAAATAGATTTTCAGCGTCCACTAGATTTTTTTGAGTTCGAGTGAATTAGATATAACCAATAGAGTACCTGGCGAAGAAGAAATTCACTAGCCATATCTTATCTTGAAGTGTATTTTTGTCGGCAGTTCTTATATATGCAGCTGCTTGACAATATCCGACATTGCCTGACACACGTTAAAATAATATTTCAATGAAAAAAAATCTACACACGACACTTCCTGACATTGCCTGGCACAATTTAACGAAATATCCGATGAAAATCTTTACCAGCCATTTCTGGACGCACGTGAGCGAAATTTTTGCATAAGAAAAATCATACCAGACACTTCCTGTCATCGCCTGATACACATTAACGAAATATTTCGATGAAAAAAAAAATCCATAATTGGCTTTTTCCTGACCCATGTTAACGAACAGTATCGATAAAGATTTTTGGATCAAAATATTCCGTTAACTGTGTGATAGGAACGGATTTTTATCGAAAAATGTTGTTTTTTCACGGCTAGAACGTGAGATACGAAATAGCCAGTCACGGCACCGAAAGAAATTGAAAATGTTTGATGCGCCAATGTAAAAATGAAAATGACAAATTTTTGCAAGACTAATCCCGATAATGCGTTGACTGAGGTAATCGCAATGCAATAAAAACTATTTTCTATCTTAAGATCCATTTAGGTCTTATATTTTGTAAGATTTGTAATGAACATCTAAATTACCAGTAGATGATAGTAACCATTTTTTTCAAATCACGAGACATGTTCACGTGTCGAAGTGCCTTACCGGCAAATTGGATTAACTTTTTGTCTCAATTTACCCAACTATGAGAGCACTATAGCTATACTGATCTATTCAAAAGGATGGAAATCCAATGCATTGGTAACGAAGATATTCAAAAGAGTTTTTCCTGTGACTGGAGTTAAGGTTAGGTACTAAACTTTCGTCAGTGGAATCTTGAAACATTTCATAAGTTTCGAAAGTAAATTACATTTTTTTTTTCCAAGAGTTAGTATTGGATTATCAGTATATACTGTACTCGACATATTTGAACCAGCAGACATTTTGCTTCTAATCGTTTGGTTTTCAGAGTCAAAAGCCGTTTTCATTGTAGTCAACATAACAAGGCATGCATTCAGCTATGTCTTGTGGTTTTGAATGCTAAATTTCCAGAAAACGTTTTTTTAATAGAATTAAAATGTTAAATGGAAAAAAAAGTAACTTTGTGTTTTTACTCCTCTAAAATCTTTTGGATCGAACAAAGATTGAAGAGTGAACTCTCATTTCTATACGGAGGAGTTGCAAAAGTGAATCAATTTGGATCTCCCTATTCTGGATCTATAATAGCCTTGCAATTTTTGGCGACAAAAAAAAAAAAAAAAAAAAAAAAAAGGCAGATTTTGTGCTTATTCAAATTGTGCTCCCTCCAATATTCGCACAAAAGCTACAATCTAAGACACCAAATATTAGAGGTAGTCTTAATTGAAACAAGACAAGCTAAAGTCAATAGAATTCCATATGAAATGCATATAGATAGAAAAAAATAGCACCATCATATGCTATACATCAATAAAACAGCCCAATAACATGTAAATATTACTACTTCTAAAAAGTAGCATATATTGAGAGAAACAAACGTATAGCCGAGAATACTAGATTTGCAATATAATCAACTGAATTTTGGAAAGTTTCTTAAACTCCCATGAAACTGCAATAAGGAACAATTGCAAACATTGTGCTAAACAGCTATGGGTAATACAAATAATTGTTTCAACTTCAAATTTAGCTCAATGATAAGAGCAACGCAACGTTGAAGTGGCTATCCTATAGGTCGCAGGTTCGATTCCTGCGACAGCCCCATTTTCTTTAACTGTTTATTCTATTTACGTTACATAGGTCAAATGATACAGTCGCAGTGTAATAACAGGATATCATTTCAAGTTTATATATATATATATATATATATATATATATATATATATATATATATATATTATACACGATGCATGACAACTGTCTGGAAAGCGTTTGATATGAATAGAGACATTACCAATGTGCTTTTGCTGAAAAGCATATAATGAATGCATAATACCAGCAATGAACTACTGATTGCTATGATTACGGATAGTATACACAGTAAGAAAAGACCAGACACAAGATGAAAGGATGAAATAGAAAGATTTGCCGGTAAAACAGACAGATCCGTGCAATCGCGGTCCTCATAAAAGGAGATAGGAAAGGTCTTGATCTAGCAGTGGATTTATAATGGCTGACGATATATATAACTCAAAGTTTCCTCTCAAGCTGTATTTGATCAACTCTGCTGGGGAGCTATGTTGAAATAACTGCTTTGTTTTTAAATTCCCGAAACGGTTACATGGTGAACAACCGATGGTTCCCAAAAGAAATTAACCATGAAAAGTGCAATGTTAGGGATCATGTGAATTCTGATTCTGTGTAAAACGTTGAACCCTTTGAAAATCTTACATCAATTGTCATAACATATTTTGAAATCTGTGACTGAAATGACCGGATCTTTTTTTTCTTTTACAAAATTACATCTTTAGTGTCTAAAGCTGTAAAACTTCCCAGAAATACAAACATTTTTGTATACCGAATATATATTCGCACACATTCAGAGATTTTTGCCTTTTTATTTTCCCAAGTTTTTTACTGGACACACTTTCTAACCCTCTCTCTCTCACACACACATATATATACGTGGGCCCTTAAGACATACCTATACATCTAACATCTTATTTCCCTTCAACTGGAATATCAGTAGGTAAAACGACGCAATTTGACTTCGTTTTGTAAAAGAACTTTTCTTTCATCTTCCCCCCACCCATTCTCTCCCATTTTCTCTTTTTTGTTTTTACTTATATCATTTTTTTCCTCCTTTCTATTGAATCACTGTCTGCATCGATCGGTTCGAAAAATACCTCGTCGTGGAAACTCGGTGCAGAGCTCAATACCGAATCTTGATAGTTAGTAACTAGTCTTCAAAAAGTTTCATTAAACAGACCTATGGAGCGTGTAGTGGGAGATTCACGTCCCGCGATTACATTATCTTTGTTCCTCTCAATTCTATTAGCTATCTCGTTTCACACTTGCGCGCCTTCTTCCTCCTGTCGACGGTGGTAGTGAATGGGACTGGTTGTGGCGTATGGATCCGATCGATGTCGGATTTGGCCAGGAAACGCGGAGAAGAAGAAAGAGCAAATGGAAGAGAAATTGCGGACCACTCTCAAGCAGTAGCACATCCATAAATGAACTGACACCAACTCGCTTGCCATGGGCCAATTCTTTGAGACGTCAATATATATTTTGTTCATTTTCTTTTCGTAGACACATACATCCAGCGTTAAAGACCGCTATCGATTTGTTTCTGACACTGTCTTGACAACTAATGAGCCAGAAACAGAAAAGTCTTCCAATTGTCTCTAGACGCTGTTATATTTTTCAACATTTTTTGTTTCTATATTCTAAATATGCCAATTGTTTGTTTTTTTTTAATGAATTTACTCGTTTGAAGGCCGCCTTCATTGACCATTAAAGTCGATGTCAAGTCACTTCCTTTGTATCGAATCTATATCAATTATTTGCAATCAAATAAATGAAATCACACTATATTTGACATTTTTCCTTAAAGGGTTAAAAAATACCCCCTCACTTTTGACTTCTAAAAAGGAAAAATGTCCCTCTTCGCAATGAAAAGAAAACTTTTCCTATCACTTTTCAACCAAACTTTCACAAAAAAATTGAGAAGATCATAAAGCCTGCTAAAAACAACTTAGTAACGTTATCAGGAAATGCAAAAAAGTTTTATTTTCACTTTTAACCCCCAAAAGGAGGCGGGGAGTTTTTCTTTCATCGTTGGTCTCTTATGAGGGGGGTCCCTTTACTATTGACCTCTTGAAGGTAGGAAAAAGTATTCATTTACTATACACCCCTTGAAGTGAGGGAGATTTTCCCTTCACTTTCGACATCTTAAAAGGAGGGGGGGATCTTTCATCGTAACCTACATTTTTGACCCTTTGGAGGAGTGGGGAATTATCCCTTTATTTTTGATCCTTTAGATTGTAAAAGGTTTCCAATTACTATTGACCCTTTAAAGGGAGGAAAGGATTCCCTTCACTTTTGACCCCTTAGTGAATTATATATGAATATATTAAATAAGATATATGTATATTGAACGGAAAGTAAGATTCCACTTTTGCAATATAATTACATTCTAAAACCTTAGAAAAAATAAAAAAATAAATAAAAAATACTCTCAAGACGTTTTATTTTACAACTTGTCCCTAGATCCATTGAGCATGCATGCCAATTAGATTGGACTGCGCTCATGTTTATATGGTTTCTATAGCGTGACAGAGACACACACAAAGTTATTTACAGATAGATTACCGTCTTTTTGTCATCCTTCCTGTCTTTCACTCCTACTTCATCTTAATTTATCAATTATTTATTATGGTTTTCCCTTCCTTTTCATATCCTCTCTTCACGTTATTCATAATTTGTCTATTTTCTATTTATTAACCCCTTCGTTTTTTAAGCAATTATTTAATGCTTTTATTAATATTTCTCAATTTTTTCTTTTGCCAACTCGTTTTTTCTGTTCTCATATTCTAATTTGAAATAAGATGCGAGGAAACTCTTGAAACTCATATTTATTGAAAAAAAATCTCAGCTGCATTTGAGCTCAAGTCATTGGCTGATGCTGAGTTCATATCACTGAGGCGGAGGCAATATTTGTGGCTATTGTTCCAAGATACCGTCCAAGTAATTATTAGTCAATACCGGTCTGAACTATTACGTTGTTGCAGTGTTTCATCTATTATTATTCTGAGCAAGTCTGGTAAGTTTGGTACTGCCCGTTTGGGTTGGAATTCACTATAGATTCATGCATGAACTCATTTCCAGTCAACCCAGGTATTCCAGGAGTTATTGCCAAGCTTCCTGCAGTTATCCGCCTCGATGAATTCCACGCAAAATTTCCTGGGTCTGCAGCGTTGACTTTTCACAACCACTTGAGATTATTTCCGGGCAAGCTTTCAGAATAGGTGGCAGAACGAGTAACTGTGGCTAACTGACCATTCGATCGTATTCTTCCCATTTCCGTTTGGGGGGAGGAAGATCCGGGTATGACAAGTGTGTCTGGTTTCAGACATCTGTTTGATAGTGTGAACGCATAATGTAAAATTTGGCTGCATCTGAGGTTGGTGGCAGAGTCATTTGTGCACAACCTATACAAAACAAATTGACCCGTGCTTTGTCACTTGTATCAATCTCAGGTACACGATATATTTTACAGATGAATTATTCTGTTGATTTTACTACGTCTTCAGTGAGAGGGCCCTTGCCAAGGCCAGTAAGATCATTAAGTTTTTGGAACACATCGTAGGCTGTTTCATTACTGTGGTCACCGAACTGGAAGACAAGTAGCGAGTTAACTTGACAACATAGCAACCTACAAATTCAATGTACCGGGGAATACTTTGGAGCCTTCGACACCCCAGCTTTCATGTCAAGATGTCTACATCCCATACTGACAAAAGTAGAAGCTTGTTTGTATCACACTATGGTACAGATATTGTTTCCATGGGTTCCAGTGGAAAATCAGTTCGATATCAGCCTCTTCATGGTTAACTCTTAGGGAGGAGACCGGAAGATCTGCATCAGATGACATGATATGTCTTACCAGTAAACCGTTCTATCTTATCCCTCCATCTCATGTCTGGTCTTTTCCTGTTTCGTTTACTATCCCATGAGTACCAATCGGTTGGGTTTTTGCTCCACCTATTGTCTTTTCTTGCTGAGTGATTAGCCCATATCCATTTTCGTTGCATGATTATTTGTATAATATTCGTCATTCTAGTCCTCTCTCAGATTCATGTTGATCTTTTTCCATTTCCTAGTTATCCCTAACATTGAACTTTCCATTGCTCTTCGTGCGATTCTAAGTTGATTCTCAGTTCGTTTTGTTGATTTCCATGTTTTGTACCTGTAATTCATAGCTAGTATTATGCATCCATTGCGTTTGAAACACGTCATATATATATATATATATATATATATCAATAATGATATGTATATTATTGTATAATAGATTATATATTTGTGTGTCAATGTGCATGCAAGTGTGTGTCAACTAAATCTAGTTCAGGCACAAGTGTGGGCACCTAGAGTAGAATCGATCAACAGCTAATGATGGTCTGCGTTATATTTATAAATATATACAATTAAGAAATAGATATACAACCTGACAGAATATTTATGAATGCATCATATATGCCACATTCATAAATATATGTATATATTCACTTTCGGTTCAGTACTTGGGGGATAGCAGAACTCTAAAGTCAGCGCATATCGTTTCGTCGGAGCGTCTAGGATCTTTGATTACAGTCACAGGCAGCTGTACTATCCAGAGGTCCTCTGCTTGAAGTTGCAGACAACCGTACTGTGCAGATTCTCGTTCAAAGGGACGACAGAATTCTACTGCCAGCTCGGAATCTACCAACTGCGGATTGTTGTGCCCTGTGCTCCAACCATAACAATAGTTTCCAAATTTCTATTCTTTATAAGGCGGCTTATTGGTTATTAGTCAAGGTGATCTGTACAAAAATTGCTCAGTTGGAGATAAAAGCATGAAATTTGGCACAAATATTCTTTGATATGTAATCATTTTCAGATATGGAGGTAAGCTAAATTGTCCGCCCATAGAAACAGTTGCTGAGGAATTCATTTTCGATAGCAACTGCATATGTACGCTTAAAAATCAGTTCTTTTAAATTTTCACAACATAAGGTTTCTCAACGTTTTTTTTTTTTTTTTTTTTGGTAATTATCAGGTGTGCTTAATAGCATACTCGTAGTTTAACACAGCCTGACCACTGGAAAGGTAAAATTTTTTCTTGATGGCTTGACTAATTCCAGGACCAACCCCAACATTCCTTATCCCGTGACCCACCTTTCCACATAATCTCATCAAAATGACTACAGAAATGTACGAGAAAAATCGCAAAAATATCTAATCAAAAACAAATTCCTTGATCCACCCTAATGATCACATTTTCCTCAATTGAGAACTTTTGAAGATACTGTGGGGACAGACACGATCGAATACAGAAATGAATGGGGACCGAGAAACATCGTCATTTACAGTCATCTTGTGACAAGGGATGGACTTGTCTTGAAAAATTGCAGCTCCTCTGGACAACCTTCCCTCAAGCTAGTGATCCTCATCTAGAACTCATACATTGTATATGCAAGAATCAGTGTGCAAACTGCAAATGCGACTGTTTCCAACTTTAAAGTACTGTGTATTGCACGGAGTACACCGTGAAAGTGTGTGATCGCAAACGACTCCAATGACTTAACATTATGCCAACCAAGACGATAAACCGGGATAACGTGTTTCTAACGATGATAATGCATAGTTTACTTTTAATTCAATGCTTACAAAGTTTCAAGTTGAAACACTTTATATCACCGAGATGACAAAGCATGGTACCGATTCTACATTAAGTAGTATCCATGGTCTTTTCTCATGTTAGTTTAAATGAAAACATGCATAATTATTTTTATGATTTGAAGTAAACGCATTGTCCTGATTACGTTTTGTTGTCAAAGATTAAATTAAAGTCTTTAAGAGTTTATCAAACGTAAATACTGAAAAACTCTGGGGGCTCATTGGTTTGTTGCTAGATTGGAAATGTTGCCGAGCAACCATCACTAAGGAAAAAACCGTTTCAGACTGCCTCAAAATCTGAAATTATCTAATACACCTCGAAGTATCACAATGCCAAGTTTTATACTCTTATCACAAAGAGAGCAATAACAATAGTAACGTAAATACGTATTTCAAGTTGATTTGATGGATTTTTGTGCAAAGAAAACTCGACAAATTCAGTGCCAATCGCCTGGTCTATATGGAATTCATCTATCAGGATCTAGCTCGAGGGCAACATCTTAATTAAATACTGACTGCGACCGGCGGAGACGCAGTTCGCAGATAAGCCTACATAAAAAGGTAAACTATAAATATGAATCAGATAATCGTACACATGTCTTCCATTTAGAAACGCAAGTTATGCGTGTTCATTCCAATCTAATCCAGCCCAGCCTAGTCTCTAACCATCAAACGGTTGCTCATTAACGAATCTAATTAAATGAACTCGACGCACTTCTATTCTCGGAGTTGCAATTTGGTACTTTATTGGCGGAAATAAAGATATTCGAATTTACCCAAGTATGGAGTGGGCGACGTAAATGGATTTCAGCAGAGACCAACGAATTCACAAATCCAGACAATGGCCCTGTTTTCAGTAGACCATATAAACCTGATTGAGATTAGTGCTCGTTACGTGTGACAGCAATAACAAGAGAAGGAAAGAGAAAAAACAAGATGGGAGAGTAGGAAAACCTCGGTGACAGGTCGATTGCGTCCTTGACAACTACGTCCCAGTCTAATACGTCCTGGTCATTGGCGTGTCTAGACATTTGCGTCCGGTATTTTTGGCGTGCTGGTCATTTGCATTCTATATTTCTTATGGGGGGGGGATGCAACAGGTGTACTTTTTAAATTCCGACTTTTTTCTTTTGAAATTAAGTATATTTAAAACTATGTATTTACTTTGTAATAAAAGGTCAAACTATGCGTTAGCTTTCTACAAAAAATAAATAACTTCGCATTTACTTAGATTTCTTTGCACAAAAATCTATCATATCAACTTGAAATACATTTTTACTTTTTTTTCTCTCACAGAAAATGGTTTTGATTTGATCAGTTTATTTAATCAGAGCAACAATCAAAAGTTTTGTAAAAAAATTTTTTTTTCTTACAAAACATAATATAAGTGAATATGCATTTGACTGGGACGTAGTTGTCAGATACAAAAATAACCTTGGAACGAAAACCTCATTCAAAGATGAATCTAAAACGGACCCATCCAATACACATATTTTAGCCACGAGTTTTGCATCTTCTGGAAATCCTCGCGTAAAAACTCTAGAAAAAAAGTGTCGATTTGGTTTGAGAGAAAAGGTGATTTGTTTTACAGAGTAAGCTTCACATCCATTATTGCTAAGTCAATCAGACATTAAAATCGTAGACTGACATAAGAAGGTGAGTAGTTAACTTTAAGTTGAAGGACTCAAGAATTAAATTGAAATACGTTTATCTAAGCTTACAGTCAAATCACGTAGACAGCACTAGTTCTCATTTGAACGCCGAAGTTGAACAGTGTCGTACCCAAGACGAATGTCTGCTTAGCAACATCAAGTACTGGATTCGACTTGTCACCTCGTGTCAAATTAACCAAAGCCTACTAAACAACATAACTAACAACTGTACATAGAATACTCTGAAAATGAAGGTGCGGGTTTCAAAATTGCATATTTCTCTAAAAAGGTTTTTGGTTCAATATTCTGGGCCAGAAAAAAGCGAATGGAAATAAAGAGAACTCGCCATCACAGTCAATAATTCAACAAGCATTGCATCAAAATTTGAAGACACATGAGAAAAGTTCTATCGAAGAACAAATATTGTCAGAATCAAATTTTAATTATGACATTAGCGTTTTCCGCTGAAAAACGTCAGATTCTGGAAAATCTAAATATCAATATACCCATCAAAATAAAGACCCAAAAGCTTTGTTTCCCCACAATCAAAAGAAGTATTCTCAGGAGAGTGAAGTATCAAAAATAGGTTTGCGCAATTCAACCGAACAATTTGATAATTTCCCCCTCTAACCTTAAAGTTAATTCCCTCACGTCGTATACCGTCAAGCTTCCATCAATTTGTATTTTCCCTTTCAATTATCAATTACACTATCCTCATATACATGGTTGAAACGAAACGACAATCTGGCGGGTATTGATACCTCAATGGGCTATTCCATTATTATATTTAGACAATTTATCACTTGGCATTCTATGTTCGATCTCCCAACACCACTATTTTTCAGTCATACGAATGCACAGGAGCCAAATGTTTTCCCCTTTCCCTGGTTCCAGTCAATACAATGTTCTTTCACTCAGACAAAGACTGGGCCCATCTCTTTTGGTTACCCATTTTCCTCTAACATTAATACAAATTGATTTATCTTAATATACATCATTCGTTCATTGTATTTTATACTCGTTAACACTCTTCAATTTTCGTCATTATTTCATTATGGCCAAGTCGGTAAGTTTTAGAGGGATCAGGATAGCTTCATTAAATTGTCTAAAAAATCTGAATTTCGTCGCCTTGATTGACCATTCTTACAATTAAAGTAAAAACTTTTGGTACAAAATCTATAAATCTAAAAGTAGCTCTAGCTATTCTCAAACATTTTGATAATATAGTTTCGTGAAATAAATGTGATTGAATACTGCTTGTTCTACGAAACGGAAATTTGTTTTGTTTCCCTGACTAGAATGGACTCGATAGACCCTCGCAGGAAGTCCAGTGGTATGTTGGTTATAACATGTTAAATGCACTCCTTCAGTTGAGGAGTTCAGGGTTTGGTTTGGTGTGGTACGGTATATGTCATTATTTTTCGTAAGCCAATATTTTTTATTCCTAGAGTCGGATTTGAGTGGATTTTCGATGTGTTATTGATGGCTACCACTCCTATCAATAGTGCAAAATTCTGCTTGGCCTCGTTCTTTTTTAGGTTCGGCCCCCGAAATGACTTATTTTACTGGACTCTAAGTGAAATCTTGAGGTCTCCCATGGGGGTTACTTTGATACAAGTTTGGTATTTTTCCTTGGATACTGATTTCTCGCCGAAATTTTCCCGTCATACCTATTTGACCGCCAGATTTAAATCATCTCGTATCATCGAAGCCGCCGGACATGTAAATCCCGGATTAGTGAAGTTCAGCCTGTATTTAGGAGGGGGATATAAATTCCAGCCTCCATAAAATTCAGGATCTGCAGCCGACTTCATTGATGAAATGAGTGTCCAGACATAATTATTAAAAATATCGAACTATCATTTCAGAGCTGAGAGACTTACATCGTGTTCCACAGCAATCGAAGTCATTTAATACTTCGCATTTCTTTTGCTCTTGGTTACTGGGTATCTTAATTGAATGCATTGAAGCTGAAAAGATTACAGCATTGTTTCCTCTCGTAGTGAAGCCTTCATCTACTTCAAATATGTTTCTAGTTCACTATGAAAGTGTATAGATCGCAGAGTTAGTTATGGAAGCCTAAGTGGGACATAATCCAAGTCCTCCACCTTCCAGTCAATTGCTTGCGCGAGGATTATTTTGGTAATAATTGGATTTTGTATCAAATTGATTTCCAATCAAACTTTTGCAAAACATTGCTTACATGAAGATTTGATACAAAGTCTTCGTGAACTTCTAAAAGAAAAAAAAACAAAAATAATATTGATAATAATGACCCCTTTCTCTCTGTTACACCATACCCCATCCCATTTTTTTGTAATGATACAAACAAACTGCATGAATGAGGAAATGTTACAAGTGTTCATAATGAATGTTGTTGCGAAAAATGAGGTTTTTGTTATTTTAAACTTTGATGCTCGTATTGGAATAAGCTATTTAACTATGTTCATTGAATATAACATTTTAAAAGAGCGAATTTTGTTTTTTCCTCGCCATTCATTCTGGATTATTTGAGGCTGTCAAATCAAAGGTGACAAAAAATATATTCGAGAAATTGTTGTATTTGTTCAAAATGGGACGTAAAGCAGCGGAAACTGTTCGCAATTGGTTCCAAAGATTTCGAAGCGGGGACGAGAGTCTTTAAGACGTGGATGTCCTTCTGTGATTGACAACATCCAATCGAGGACCAGTATTGAGGGACCCACGTAAAATAACTCTAGGGGGTTGCAGAAAAACTAAACTTTGACGACATCGCACTAAATTGGAAATGCAAAAAAAATCTCGCATGAATGACCTTACAGAAATTGAACGAGTCAGGTTACGAACCTCTACCTTACCCAGCTTATCAAACCTTTTTCCAATCATTTCGATCTCTTACAGCAAGGGAAGGTCCGCAAAAACTAAATAGCAGCTCAAAACGCTTCGAAGAATCCATAGCTTCAAGGACACCAGAAGTGTGCTTCCGGAATAAATGGACTTTCTAGATGACAAAAAATGTACAAATTTTGAATGTTCTCATTTCGATTATTTACTTTTTTCTTAGCTGAGATATACTGTTTCAATGTTGGTGAAAAATTAGAATTTTTGTACCAACCTAATATACCATTAGGTAAACAATGGGCATTTTACTAGTAATCTAAAACTGCACGAGCCGGGAAATGTTAAGTGTTTATAATAATGAATATGCTTTGAGTGCTTTGCTGTGGACAATGGTTAGCAGTATATTTTAGCTTAGAATAAAAGTTATTAATCGAAACAAGAACCTTCAGAACCTGTGCATTTTCCCCAACTAGAGATAAACCCTTGCGTATGATGAATTTTCGTCGATAAGACACCAGCCTACCAGCGCCCCCAACAAACTTTTTCATCATCATCCTGAAGTTGGGGTCGTTTCTGGGTCAAACACGCTTGAAAATCACCAAAAGTTGATAGAAATGGCCACGTGAAAGTGATGCCACTGCAACAAAGTCAACAATCCTAGGTTTGAATTTCTAAAGCAGAGATCCCAAAACTTTTCAGACAATCGACCACTTCATGCAATCCTTGCGTGGCAGTCCTGGTCTCAGCTTCGACCGGGTTGTGTCTGAAAATGTATTTGAAAATAGGTTACAAATCGCAGAGTGAACCGAGGTTATACCAAATGTATTCTTGTTGACATTTTTCACTCGGTACACTTTGTAATTCGTTAAGCAAGTAAATTGGAAGTGTGTACTCAGTTTATATGCGTGTGAGTATACCTTTTCACTCACCCCTTACCGCCTGTATTTGTCCACCGATGACACCCCGTTTGCGAGGAGACTGGGGTTACCATTTTGGCCACTTTATGGCAAAATAAAATTCCTTTCCTGTGCGTGTTCATATATACATGTGTATGTATATGCAAACACTTTAGACTTGATAAAAGAATCTGTCTAATTGGGTCTGATGCCACCCTACTGCTCCCTTTTTCTTCAACCCCTAACACCAACTTCTTCATCGTCCCCTAGATTTTCCCAACGCCCCCAGGGAGTGGTATCACCCACTTTGGAAAACCATGCACTAGATTATTGTCATTGACAACCAATTGGTAGAATTTGGGAGCCTCAAACCTGATATCTGTTCTTTCCTTATTAAAGGCTCCCATATGGTGTTTAATTCTACGCTCGGCCTACGGAGCTGATTATTGAAGCATAACATGTGTGCTGATTCTTTCAATCGCCTTATTTTGCAATGTTGTTCTCTATTATTCTAATTCAACTCCACGGGGGTTGGTCACCTACCCTTTTACCTCCACACATGGTCAGCCATGTGATTGTTTGGCTTTCGTCACAATTATCTGGGAAATTGAATGGATTTTCCATGCCAGATAACTCGGAGGCTGGAGGGGGGGGGAGTCAACAATATTGTCAACAGCAATAAACCAATACAAAAATAACAAGCGGGACCAGTGGCAATTTGGCAGGTGTTAGTAACTTAGATTTCATCATTACACTTGCGTATATATTTCTGCAATTAAAGTACAACATTAATCTCTGTAGTTTTCTTAGAGTAGCGTATTACTTATGAGATATGCGAGTTCTGTTCGTAAAGTATCCAGCCATTTTGTTTCGAGGAACGCAGTCGCAACCTTGACAAAGCGATCAGTGGTGATTTTCTGGGCATGCATGAACAGACGATCTCCCGTCGGGCAGTGAGATACCATTTGTGTGCTGTGTGACTGAGTAGATCAGTGTTCATTTTTCATGTCTTGTTTAGAGTTTTTTTGGCAAATTATCACATCACCCAGGTCTGTCACAATCAATCCCCTCCTCTACAGTTTGGCTCCCCGTGACTTCTGGCTTTTCCAAAAACTAAAATAACCCTTGAAAGAGGGGGGGGTGATTTCATATCGTGGACGGGATCGAGTAGAATGTTGATCCCAGAATTGGGCTTTGCAGATTTTTAAATCTTGAAAAGAAGCAGGGATCTGTAAAGTCCTTACCGAACGCAACTGCGTTTTAGTCCCATTGAAAGTATTTGCTTTCAATGGTACATTGCTTTCGGTGGGCTATTTTTGTTAGTATTTAATGGTTGGATACTTTCCGTACAGACCTCCTGTTTTTACTAACTATGGTACCATGCGGAAGCAAATGAAACTAGTAGATCTGTAATTATTATTTTTATCATTGTTTTTGATTGCTGTCTATATTCCTGTAGTTTGTAACAATCTTTTAGGCTGTAGACTTGTGGTGAGGGAGGTATCATGATTGAATAAATTATATTGGGGGGGAGGGGTCAGACCTGTTTGCACCCATTCAAGCATGAGTACCCTTTTCCATTCTTATCCCTGTTCATTACATTGGAAAGGTGGGGAGGGAGAAGAGAAGGTATAAAAAGCGAGGAACCGGTACGGGACTAACCTTCGCTATGTAGTTTCAGGATTTGGCTTGTGGGGGGGGGCGTACTGTCCGGACGGGGTGTCATCTTCGTACAAACAAACAAGCAGATTAATACCATAATTAAACAAGTGATCGAAAGATCTCGTTTTAAGACTGCATCATTTCAAAGATTCACAGACATAAGGAATCAGATTTAACCAAGTTATTATTCTAAATGTGTGTAGAAAGACAACGGAGACAAAAACACCGTTGTTCAATAGTTTAACCTATTCTCTGTATCAGAAATATATCGCTATATTTAAAACTTATGAATCTAATCATTGAGGAGGATGTTTATTCCCTGGGGATACAACAAATTTTGCAAGAACACGAATGTACTGGCTGTTTAATGGTAAGATAATGGTACAGCACCACTATAGCAAAGAGGAACAATGTACTTCGAGGTGCCACACAAATTCTGAATAACTGAGCCAAGATTTCTGAATCCAACTATAAACATGAAAAAACTGAGAAAGAAAAAACTTTGGAAAAGTTCTATTGAAAGAATGAGAAATTTTCGTTTTCACAAGTATCAACGACGCTTTTGGGTGAGAAGGAGCGTACATTTTGGGACTGGCCAATGGCGTGGAGTACCCTGGAGCCAGTCCTGCTTAAATGTACAGTATCGTCCATGAAGGTGTTCAACCGTACCACAAAAAAAAAAAAAAAAAAAAAAAAAAAAAAAAAAAAAAGGGTTCATTTTCTTATAACCAGTGGTATTCAAAATGTGTCCCACGGAGCCCAACTGACATTTTCGTAGTAGACTTGAAAAAATTCTTCATTGCATAAACGATTCCATCGTGGCTTTTACGGCTCTTTATCTTATTTCTTTAACACGAACAGTACTTTTTATAAGAGGATAATATTAAAAGTTTGATTTTTTTCAATTAAAAATGTCTTGGTTACTTACGTGACATGGCCGCTGTCCAGTCAGAATTCGTTCTTTCTTTCAATTCGAAGAGGTCTTTTTTTTTTTCTCTCTTTGGGTTTATGCACATTCGGAATTCCACAATCAAGGCCAACATCCAATCTTTACATTCATATGTAAATATCATACATAGTTCTGTACATATGTGAATGGAATAGGTATATACATATGTAAACATATATAGATGTGTAAAAGTTGATTTTTTTTCTTCTTTTTGAAGAGGTTCGCTAGAAAAAAAAAATATTGAAAAGGGTTCCCCAAGTGGTTCAAGTTTGAAGACCACTGTAAAGCGAACATAGGATTTTATTATTTTGTAGTGGAACATTACACAATCTAAACTCTACATAATTCAAACTCTCTTGACAAAAACATGGATACGTTCCAGTCCAAAAATGAGTACAGCCCGACGAAAAAAGTTAATTTCATTCTATGCAGTAATCATATTTTTAAACCATTGTTGATTTTCTTTCTAACAGGGTATTTTAAATAAATTTGAATATCGTATGCAATGTTAAAAATTAGCTGCGGATGTTACAAATTTGGCCAAAGAAGTATGTCGTGAATGTTTCTAATATTTATTTTCGAAAAAAGAAAAATGAGGCACAAGTTAATAATACAGGGATGGGTATTTTGGGATGGTCTTCACTTTCCTATCTTTATCTTAGCCAGTCTCATTTGCTGATTACTTCCAGACTATGTTCACCACAATACCGGACTTTCTCTATGATAATCCTATCTAATCCCATATTTACAATTTTTTTTTTTGGGGGGGGGACTAAAATATGATAGATATGTACAATTAAGATAATAAATGTATATTTACAAAAAAGGTTAGTATGTGACCCCACCACCACCACCACAAAAGCCTAACATGGCAGAACAGTGAGTTAACCGGGCGAAAAAAAATGGATGTCGTGAATGTTTTTACTAAAACGATCAAACGTACGCTGAACAAGACCAGCTTATACGGCCGTCGACCGCGTAGGAAATCCCATCTGAAATCGAGGCACAAATAGGCACATATAAAGTTTTCACTGGAGAATAAAGATAAAAATTCAACGTTTCGGTACAACGTATTGTGGTCAGATGAAACCAAAATCAACTTTTTTGGATCTGATAGAATCCAACGAGTATGACGTCGTTATCACGAGGTATACAAGAAAAAGTATTTGGTATCAACAGTTAAGCATGGTGGGGGAAAGATCATGGTTCTGGGATTGTAAGAATTTTAATGGCATTTGATTGACGTAATCATGAATGCTAAAGGTTACATTAATGTATGGAAAAAGCTTACATCAAAATATTGAAAGAAAACTTATTGATTTCACTCAAACGCTTTAGAGACAAGGCCAATGGAATATGACGGCTGTTAGCGTGCGTGATGAGTGTCCTAATGAGTTTGCTCATGCCGAACCAGGACCTTCAGCATGTTAAGCAAACGTCCCATATACTTACGCTCCCACAAGAGCAATGAAGTGACACAAGGTCATTTTTAATGTGGGATCGAGTACCCATAAAAATAGTTCCTGTAACCGACCTCGCGAAAGCGTCAGGGCAAGCCCGACCCATCCTTTTTAGTGCAATGGGACGGCACCACCCCGAGGCGTACTTTCCTATTTACTCGCTCTCCCACAAGAGTGAGATGTGGCACAAGGTCGTTTATAACGAGGAATGGAGCACCCCCTCAAAAAAAAAAAAATTGCTCCAGTCCCAACAACCGAAGTCGCGAAAACGTCAGGACAAGCCCGACCCATCTCTTTGAATGCAATAGGATAGCACTGCTCCACGGCAAAATGCTTCTCTGTAATTATTTGAGGTCCCTGGGCGAATCGAGAGGTATTAATGCAATTAGCAATGTCAAGCCTCAGTGGCTCTCATCGGCTATGACATTGTGCCGGCGCAACCGGACTGACTTCCCACCCCATTGGTTGCCTTAGTGCAGATTCTACACCTTGGTCAATGCCAGGGTGCAGATCTTACACTTCGATCAGAACCGATAAGCCAAAAAAAGGGAAACTAGAGTGACATTAGGCAGACGCGTTAACCATTGCACCATCCGAGTGGACATTGAAGGAAGTGCTGAAACGAAAAGTGGGAGAACAACGATCAGCCAACAAGACAGATTCAAAAGAATACATACCATCAGAGTGGGCAAATATTTCAGTGACCGTTTGATCAAATCGAATGAAGTCAACGTCATCAAGATTACAAACAATAATAGGAAACGAAGGCTGTCACACAAATATTGATTTTGAATGAAAAGGATTTCATAGGGCTGTATTCATTTTCGAACGACATCATTCGTATTTTTGGCAACAGGGTTTCAGTGATGGTCATAAGTAATACCCGATAACATCTGTTGCCCCCACGCACCAAATTTGGGCAAATCAAGTCTTCTGACCGCCTCGTCTAAAGAGTTCCCATTCACTAATATTGAAGAATGCTTAAAGGCGCAAATTATTGGTCTCTATGATAAAGGTCTCGGTGAAGTACAAGATGCAACAGGGAGCGAAGCAATGAATAACTTTAAACCTAACCTTAAGCTCTTCAATTCATAACCACAAAACTCAGCATAAAAGCTTCATTTTAATTACATTCTTTGATTCTCCTTGTTTCTCGTACTTCACCATCACAGTAATGATTTTTTTTTTTAATTAAAAAGATTATGCAACTTATTTGTCTAGGTTACACTTCATTCTTTATTCCGACAAGTGATCTGTGGGGCATAGCTTACTACCACTATCCAATTATGATTATTTAAATACAGTTCAAACATAAAAGGGCGCATTCATCGGATAAGTTCATTACAAACTCCGCCCTATTCTGTATGTTCTGCACTTATAAATGCGCATGCGTGAGAGTAAGGGAGAAAGATTGAAGGAGAAAGGGAAAAGAACGAGAGTAATAATCCATACGCATGCATATTGAGGGTATAAGTTTAATAAGTTTGGGGAATATACATAAAATTAGCGAGTTTTAGACCAATACAGTGCCTTAAATTGGCTTTCAAATAAACAGGGATACAAAAGAAGACCATTAAAGGGAAAAAAGGGAAAATTCCTGCAACATTTACGCCTTAAAGAAAAAAAGATAGAACAATTTTAAACAGAAATAAATCCCTACCTTTTCGAGCCGCCTTTACTAAGAAACAAACGACGTAGCATGGGAATAGAGGTCGGTTTAACGAATTTAGGGAAAGAAAAAAAGAGATAATAAATTGGTAGTTAAAGAGAGAAAAACAGAGGTGGGACAAGAAACATTAAAAATGGAGAGAGACAAAGAAAATTGGCTCCTTGGAGTCTCCTGCGATGCGACGGTTGCAATAGAAAAAAAACGGCAAAGGAGATATTAAATGGATGAATGTAATGAATAAGTGAATGAGCGGTTTCTTAAATATGAGAAGTTCTTCACTACTCTAGCCTATCGGCGTTCTGTAATTTTCCCATGAACGCTTGGATTAAGCCGGCAAATGACCATTAAATGCAATCGCTATCGACTGGAGCTGTCGGAGAAGGGGATGACAGTCATTGGGCGTGGGTTGTCTATTTAGAACCAGTGTCCTGTCTGTCAATGGGGGGGGGGACAGGAAAAAAATTGTAGGAAGAAGAAAGAAGAAAACTCAGCAGAAGATGAGTAGTGGGGTGGAGAATGGGAGTGAAAACGAATGAGGAAGAGCTATAACTATACGAAACTGAGTTAATAGAATTGGGACTGGTCTGGTTAGTCATTGAAAAGGAACCGTCTCGTGACCAACATTTTTCGGCAGCATGCCGTGTTTGGGGGGTGGGGATGATCAATTAAAACATTAGAAAAAAGGGTGATCAATGAATAGATAACTTCTTCCGTATTTCTTGGGCAGTAATTACTAAAAAGTCCGAGTTAAAAAACAAAAACAAAAAAAAAACAAGAAGACAAGCAGGTAAAAGCTAAGGACCAATTTAGCATACACTTACATTGCAAATTGAACCAACTTGAGTGGGGGATGTATTAAAAAAAACAAACAGAAGAGATGTTGACATAATAAAGAGTAAATATTAAGATTTTCAGCCCTTTTCAGCTCAATTGGTGCGACCTGAGCGCGTGATACATACACGGCCAGACAACTCGACCAACTTGAAAACTGAGAGAAACCTATGTTGACAGTTTTAGTTGACGGTTTCTTATAAAGTTACACAAGGAAAAAAAATGAAATACGTACAGTCAAAGGAAAGATCGAAGGTGTCTGGAGGACGATACGTATGAGTGAAGAATAAATAAGCCTGGCTGCTGCAGGGTCAAACTCCTCTTCCCCTTCTATTCTGATTGACGATGGTTACTGCAAGTTTCGCAGTCTATGTGTAATAAGAAAATTCGTAGATGTACATAGAGCTTGTCGATATAGCTCAGTTGGTTAGAGAGAGAGCCGTCGACCGATTTCTTGGTCGTGATTTCAAATCTTGGTAGGAAAATGTCAATTTTGTATATCGGTTCGGTACCTTATATTAGGCGAGGATTGTTCTTGATGTTGTTACGAGCGGAATACAAAGTCAACTCCCACTTGGATTCAAGTTTGATGATAGGTAAATGAAAACATGATTTCGATAGCTGATTTTCAAAGCTGGCAGACTGACCCCAACTTGGGAAATTGGCACCACACAATCTTTCTTTCCATTCGACCATATGCAGTACCAAGCTAGGCTTAGTAGATATAATGTCTGCTTGGTGGTTGAAATGGTTTCGCATTTTCTAACGGTACTAGTTATCAGTGTTCGAGATCAGGCAAAAGCCAGGTTTTTGAATGCTGATTTTCTAGGCATTAGCCCCCCACACACACACACACTTGAATTATAAACTTGATTCGTTTTGGGCTAGGTTAGCTGCATATTTTCCAGGTGCCATTGATCAGTTATTGAGCCGAGGTAAAAGACAGGATTTCGAATGCTGGTTTTCATGGTAGGCTGCCAGGGCAGGCCCTTCCCTAGACAGACAGGGCAGGCCCTTTCCACTTGGAAGAGTGGTGTGAGAAAATCTCCTGAATTCATTCGACCTAAGCTGAGCTTAGTGAAATACCATAAACCTGCTCGATGGATCAAATACTTGCGTATTTTCCACCAGTGTCAGTCCGTGGTGTTCGAACCCAAGAGGAAGCCAGGATTTCGAATGCTTCCCAGTTGGAAGAATGGTGCAATACAATCTTCGTATTCCAATTCTCCCCCTTTCATTTGGCCTTGTGCCGAACTGAATTAAGTATGTCAAATATCAACCGGGGAGGAAAATTTCGTGATGCAATTAGGATTTATTCGACCAGAAAGAGAAATTTTGAAACAAAATAACCAAAGGAGAAGTAGGCGGGGAAAAGCCCGAAAGAAAGAAAAAAAGAAAGGGAGGAAAGAAGAAGAAGAAGAAGAAGAAGAAGAAGAAGAAGAAGAATGAAGACAAAGAACCTCATCAATTCTGTTCGACCCACAACTCCAAAGTATCGATATTTTTTATACTAATCGACATTCAATCAGATTAAACAACGCCCTCTGCTCCACCCTGGCTTTATCGACCTTCTCGACGAAGAAGAAGCATCTATTCATTTATCCAAGAGCGACTGCCACCTTCATAATAACTAGTCAAGATCACCTGGACTACCAGCACATATATATATAAGGCTTACACAAAACCACTCCATCAGAATAGCGAAAGGTCTGCTAAGGACCACAAGTCGAACACCTTTCTCCAGTGTCACGAAGAAACAACCAAGGCATTCAAGGCATATTTTAATTGATCATCTCTACACTCAGTTATCCGACAAGTTTCTCGATAAATTTTGAGAGCTGTACGTGAAGAGCGGCACCTACCGCTCCCTACCGGGTGGTTTTGCAACAGCGGTGCCAAAAACTAAGAACAACCCTGACACCCGGTTTGAGAAATCGGACGGTAAGTTTCATTTTCTTGACTCTCTAAAAACTCTACATCTCCTGTTGCTGATTCTACTGTTTTCCCAGACATTTATTTCGTCATACACTCACAAGCAATAAAACCTGTGATATCATGGGTAAGATTTATTTATTATACAGTTTTCATTCACTCAAATGATTACATAGATAGTAAAATGCAAATGCTGAAAGCAAGTATATGAAACGAGCAGATGCCAACATCTCCATTGCATCATCATCATCAGTCTTTTAACATCCGTCGTTGGACATAAATCTTCCCCAGGATTCACCACTCTCCTCAATCGAGGGTGTCGCGGAGCCAGTACTTTCTGAATTTGTCTAGCTCGTTTCTCCATCTAGTACTCTACCGGCCTCAGTTTTGTATGTGATCTCTGGGTATCTATGTCGCGAGTCGTGATATCCATCGGCTGTCTGCTATTCTTGCAACATGGCCAGCCCATCGCTAAATTTCCCAAGGAAACTGCTCCCCGTGATCATTTTGGGACAGGGTCTTTTTGATAACAATAACTGGATAACATTAGGCAAATGATATAGAAATTGGAATTATTTACATTGATCGTTGCAAATTTACATTTATTGTTATGTTATCAAATTCATTGTCATGTACAATTTTACATTATGAAAAAAAAATACAAAATTTATTGATAATTCATGTTTAATGTTCAAGTCGTTTTAAATAAAGTTTCAGGCCGACTGATTTTGACAACAACAACTATTTTATAATTCATGATTATAATCAACGGTTTCCTCTAATACAAATAATTCAAAGAGTTGAAATGCTTAAGTTTTGTTTGTAAATTATTTGTAAGTTGTAACTTTAAAATTGAATCATTTTTAACTTATCTCCGTAAATAGTTTTCTATTTTGTGAATACCTCAGACCAGCTTTTACTTGAAAGGAATAGTCAAAGCTTTTTTAGGTAGTTTTTACGTTATCCAATCAAAACAATCTGTGAAGATCGTGTTATGAATGTAGATTAAATCACCATAATCACATTAACGCCAAAAAGTGGAATTTGATGATTAATCAGTGAATCATTTTAGCAAGTTTCGGCTCTCAATCTGTATTTTGTTAATTGAAAATCAGGAAGAAAGGGATTGCCAGTAACGCTTGCAATCAAAGCAAGCAGCACTTGAAACGACACTATGTGGCTATTATTTGCAAAAATAATAATAAAATGATACTTTTCATTTTCAATGCTCTGATATTTTCACTTCCTGTATTATTCCCACAATATCTAAAATCGATTATATTCAAGAGATATTTCTTAATATATCTTCATAGCGTCAATTTTATAACAGAATTTGTTCTAATTGGTAAATTCGAGTGGGGAATCTTTTGTGCAGTTGAGTAATGATAAAACTATTTTCATCAAATCATCTTCATCTGACGATTACTCCATTTGAGGTAGATTTTTGATGACAGAGTTTAAGATTTTTTTAAAATTTTAAACTATCTTTTAAGATTCTTAAAAATTTGGAATTACCGGGTATTAAACGTAGTGTAAGAATTGATTTTTTTAGTTGTGTGGATAAAATCAAACATTGATTTTAAAATTGTCCAATTCTGAGTTATAATTGATGTTGATGTTTTTAGATTTGGGCCTTTGTCTTTCAATCGAAAACCAGAGAGAAAACTTGAGGAAATTTTAATTGCGTTTTTAAAATAGGGTGTCGATGTTTTTTCTAAGTGCGTATTCATCCCTGCATCATCAGGGCGTAAAAAGATTGTCCAACTCCAGCTCCGAATTTAACATTGATGGGGCCCAATGCAGAACATTTCTCAGAAAGTCCTTTCTATTTTTGTATTTTGCTATCATTTTCAAACAAATCAAAACAAAAATGAAATATCCCTTCAATTATGATGTTTAATCTAGCGTAAAGTCATTCAAGGATCAGTAACACAGGGGAACGAAATTTTTGTTTCTGGGTATAGAGTGTTATTTTCTAATTGCGTAAAAAGTATAGAAAATGGCTTCAAACTTGTGACCACGACAGTGATATTTTGATATTTACCTCTTTCCAATTGTACAACGGGTGGATTCTTGGAAAACTCCTTGATAGGTACGACTGGCCATAGTCACCCAAATTCTAAGAGGGGATGAACAATGTTACGTGAAAGTTATATATATTGACACGCATATATATAAATATATATATATATATATATATATATATATATATATATATATATATATATATATGTGTGTGTGTGTGTGTGTGTATGTGTGTGTGTGTGTGTGTGTGTGTGTGTGTGCGTGTGTGTGTGCCACCACTGCATATAAAATTAGGCTTGATGAAATAATTTGTCACGATTCTAAATGAAGAGTTCTCAATTTTCAAGTACCTTCCCTAAGCTGTCTGTGGGAAAATTATTAAAAAAACAAACAATATATATGTTCTGGACACGAAACCAAAGTTTGAAGGAGATAATAGCCATTTTCTTTACTTTTTAGACATTATCAATCAGGGAATAGTACTTATTACCAAGGAACAGAAAAAAGTGTAATCCATCTCAACTTAACATAATAAATCCTTAGATAAATCAAAACATCATAAAAACATTGAAATTTTTTTTTAAATTCTTGAGACGGTTTTTTTTTCGGGGGATGGGGGCTAAAATCTTGGGGGCCAGCGCAGCTTCACTCTTTTGTACTGCCTTAGGTATGGCCTTGTCTACCTCAAGTAAAGACGATCGATCGCTGACTATTATCTTCTTTTTACAAATGCAAAAACTAAAAAACACTCAAAGAGTGCATACCTCTTCCAACACCATTGTCACGGAGAGTAAATGTGCATGGATCCACCTTGAAATGTAATCGATTGTTCCGTAGTCTACTGTCCACCCCTCCACAAAATATCATTGAAATTCATTGAGAACTTTCGGGGATATCTCGTGAAGAGAAATCAAATTTTGGCGATATCATGAGGTTTGAGCATATAAGTACGATGAAGGGGAAGTAATTGTGCAGGGATCCGTTCTAAAATTTCATCAGTCTTCCCGTGGTTTATTGTCCACCCTCCAGAGAATTCAATTGGAATTCGTTGAGAACTTTCGTAGATACCGTGTGAACCGTTATGAGCGTCTACATAAATGTATGAAAAAAACGGAAAATACCTCTAAATCAAAAAGGAATTTAACCCCAAATAAGCAAAGTTTGAAATAACAAAAACCGCAATTATTTTCGCAACAAACCAATATTCCCTAAGCTTAGTCTGGCAAAATGCCGAATGGAGGAAATTTAGCCTTGAAGATTGTTTGCGCCAATCTTACGAGCTGACTGTCTTGAAAATTAGCATTCGATGTCCTGACTATTACCTGGGCTCGAACACCGACCACTGGTGACGGTGAAAAATACGCAACACATCCACCATCGAATAGGTGCTTACTCATCTTAGTTTAGTATCACACAGTCATGAGACCACAAGTATGAGACACCCAGTGAGGATTGAACTCACCTCATTAATAATGGTGTGCAGATAAAATTCTACATGGTATATATATATATATATATATATATATATATATATATATATATATATATATATAGTACAAATCAGGTTTGCAATATGATAATATATAATGTGATATAAAGCGAGAGTTAAGTTGTTTTAGATTATAGATTGAAATATAACAGGGAGTGGATTCGCTACCCAAACAAGTTTATGTTTCTGCCCTCTTTCGGCCTCTCCAGGCGAAAACTTAAGGGAATCCACTTCCTATTATATATATATATATATATATATATATATATATATATATATATATATATATATATATATATATATATATATATTATTTAAATATATATATGTATGTATAAGAATAACATTATCTCCATCTTTTTCCAAAGTACTTAATTCAGTGGTGGGTATTTATCATATCGAAAGTGAAAATTTCAGATCAAAACTCAGCTAATAACTACGTGTCAGGCTACTGAACTATTGACACACCTATATATATATGTGTGTGTGTGTGTCAAGTATGGTCAAAAATTAGCAGTAATTTTTTGGCTAAAAAATCATTGCTTCTTGATAGCTATCTTTTAAGATGAAACTATAAATAAAGACTGAGTTCAGATTGACTGGAACTTATTCTTTATTCTGATCCACACCGTCAATTTATTTACTCTCTGCTAGGAACCAGCCTGATTTTAGTTGTGATAAAAAGGAGATGGAAGTATTATTATAATAATAATAATGATGATGATGATGATGATGATGATGATGATGGTGGTGATCATCATCATCATCATCTAAATTGATGTATTTAATTCTGTTCTTCTTTCAGTAATTCTTTCATCTTTTGGGAAAAAATTAAATGCTATCTGATTTCCATCAATCTATCTTCTTTTTTCATAAATTTTTCCGTTCTTAAATAAATCAAACTTTTTAGAGATAGACTGATCAAAAATAATTTTGCATATTACAAGATTTGAATAAATTTTATGCGAAAATTCCACACATAACATTCACAAAATGTGACCATTAAGCAATTTCACTGCTCATTTTTAAACTCGATAGATGATATTGAGATATGCGTAAGTTGTTTCGTTCTAACATATCCATTTAATTACTTAGAAAAACATTTCTCTGAAGAAATATTCTTAATAACTTACCGTTTCTAATATTTTTGTATGTATTCAATGTAAATACATCTTTCCTTGAAGAAAGGGCTTTATTTTAAAGCGAAATAAAGATAGAAAAACACAGCTATCACACCTTTATGGTGAGAGAGAAAGTAAGAGTCTGAGTTCACAGAGAGATAGCAGTAAGGGAAACCATGTTGCTTGCATTGAGAATTCCTGATGTTTTGAGAGTGAGAAAAAAATCTCCTTGAACTAACTTATTATCTCTCTCTTAGTCTCCTGCCCTCTCCAGAAGCGATCAGAGCCCCTACCCTCTCTCTGACTCCGTCAGATTTTTTCGTGCCTAAGACGTAAAAACCGTGTCCCTTTCGATATAGATTTTCTATTCAGAATCGATCAACGCTCCCCTAAATCATTGGGGGAGGGCTTGTTTTACTAACTTGCTAAAAACCCGAAAAACTACGCCCCCTGCGTAATATGTAAGTAGTATGTTGTCGCTGGTTACGATTCTCTTCAAATTCTTGCTGGGTAGTACTAATTTGTAACAGTTCACGAATAGAAATTGTTCTGACATATTTTTGAGGGTTGACTTATCCGACAATCAAAGCAGAAAACCTGTTGACCTGATTTTAACGCCTCATAATTTTAGGAAGCAGATTTCTAATAATGTATGAAAAATAAGGTTATTGACTCTCAAACTAAGAACCCCGTAACAAAAAAAAAAGACCGTGTTCAACATCACATGGTGAGACCACAAGACAGCACACTGTATTAGAGGAAACTAGAATCATATGCATCATAGAATCCATAAGAAAACTCAAATGGCAATGGGCAGACCACATTGCCAGAATGACAGACAACTGCTGAATATCACGACGCACAACGTGGTTCCCCAGTGATCATATGAGAAATTGTGGCTGGCGAAAAAAAGATGGTACGACGATTTGGACAGGTTCAGTAGATATTGATGACGCAACCCCTGCGATGGAGAGCTCTGGCGTATCTTGCTAGAGGTCTATGTCCGACGACGTACTCTAAAAGACTGACGATTATGCTGATTCTTAGTAAGATTAGAGATCAAATTATAAATATTGTCTCGACTTTCAGAACACACTGTACACAGAAAAAAAGAATCACGTAGTTTTTCTTCGGACCTACTTGAGAAAATTACTTTGTCGCAAAAAAATTGGTCAACTTTAATGTATTAGTTCGCCCTGCAGTAAATTTCTGACTGAATATGATAAATTACTTCGTCGCAAAAAAATAGTAAAACCAAATTTCTGATTAAATATGATAAATATTACTTAGAGATAAGCTAATAAATTTACACGCAATAAATTAGAGTGATATTTTGAAACTTATACGACGTAACACTTTTTTTCGGAGTCGAGATAGAATCTAAATTTACACAATTTATATTGTATATATATTATAGTCGATCTCAACCGCGGGACGGTTGTATTGGTATCAGTATTTGCTACGATTAGCTTATTCATTATCTCATGACTTCTGGAAGGATGTGCGGTGCCAATCTCCCAATTTGTTTTATAAACAACCATGCGTCGACTTGCGCCTGGGTTACGTCCTAAAAGTATGGACACCAATCGATCGAGGCGTAAATAAGGTTTGGGAGTGATATGCTGTGAGGCGATTAGAAGACAATAATGGAACATATCCCCCAAGTTTGGGGCTGTGTTTCTGTTTGTTTTTTTTAGAGGCTTTCCACTTTCCGAAGAGAAAGGAAAAAATGCCATCCATTACGTTTCCGTAATTAATGTGTTTTAAGTTTTTATGTGGTCCTATCTGCGATCGGACATTAGTCAGTCGGGTGTACATCGAGGTATGACAGTATTTATGAATACTTCTTTTTATGAATGAATGACAAACAGTTATTGATTTATGAAAAATAAATACACATATCTATTAAAAGATATGAACAATACGTATGAATATGCATAAATATAAAATATATAAGATACGATTCACAAGGATATATACCCGGTGACTGTCAACATTTTGTGCCTAACTCACTCTTCAGTAACCGGTATTATATTTTGTTCATGTAATTATGAAAGACTTATATATATATATATATATATATATATATATATATATATATATATATATGTGTGTGTATATATATATATATATATATAGAGAGAGAGAGAGAGAGAGAGAGAGCTTGAATGGCAATGGGCTGGTCATGTTGCGAAAATGTTAGACAACCGTAGGGCATTACAAATTACAATGTGGATCCCCAAAGATTACATGCGAAACTGTGACCGACAAAATATAGAATGGCGTGATAAACTAGACAAGTTCAGGAAGTATTGGTTCTGCGATACCCATGATGGAGAGATCTGGCGAATCTTGAGAAAGGTCTATGTCCAACGACGGACGCTATAAGGATGACGATGGTGACCAAGGAACATATAACGAGAACATGAAGTGAGATAAAATTTGCGGGAAAGTGAATTACGTGAAAGTAAATTACAGCACAATTATAAATCTCGAAAAAATACTTCTAAATCTATTGAGATCACTTTTGTTCAGTCTTAAGGTAAATATACAATAATTTATATTCATATGTTGCTTTTTTTTCTGAAAAGAAATATGATTTTCTAATGTGGATAAAATATGCAAATTCATCTGTTGTACAATTGGAAAAAAAACTTCGAAATATCACTGTCCTGGTCACAAAGGCAAAGTTTGAAGAGAATAATAGCCATTTTCTGTAATTTTGTATACATGAGAAATTAGAAAATAAGACTCATTAACAAAAATCGTGTTGCTCTGTATTATCCTTCTTTCTTTTGTTTTCATCAATTATTTCGTCGGAATATATATCTAAACCTGTTTATATTTCCACGTTTAATGCTATTCATTCTTATTTAACATCTAATTTCATTTATACGTATACCTGTATAATGTCCCTTTAAATTTCAGACTGCCCGAAATGAAAAACGCCACCTTTGTTATTGGATTAATCTGGTGTTGCTATCTATTTTTACATGATTGTTATGGAGAACGAGTGTTTGAACGACAACACCCAGAAAATATTGAGTCTAATCGTTTGGGGACGAAACTTGAATTGAACCTAACGCCAGAAAACTTTAAACAGACGATAACAACAAATGAGCCCCATCAAACTACAAATGGCAGACGAAAAACAACTGTAGCACAATCAAGTCGGTCATCAGGTTCTAAATGTTCATCTGCGCGCTCGTTGGGGCAGAGAATAAGATATAGACGTGCACCCGAGTATAGCCTCGAACGCCAAAACAACCAAAAACGGGTTTGTCTAGTCAGGAGGTCAAGACAGATAAGCAGGGTAGATGGACGAGAGACTCGAAAAACTACGGGAAATGATATGAGAAGAATGGTTCCCCAGAAGATTGTCGAAAGACGACCGGAAACCAGAAGGTTCACTAGGAATTCAAAACAGCGCAATCTGATGCGTGAGAATTTCGACGGAAGTGCGCAGAAATCTTCGCCAAATATCCACGACAGTTCTCCTGACACTAGACGTTCGGTGCAGTCTAGAATTGACGCTAACAGACGTTTAGCAAGAACAAGATCAACACGCCTGCTTCGTGAATCATCATCCAGACGTGTGACGCAGTCTAGATTTATTGGTAATAGAAATGAAGATAGCAGACGTTCATCTTTCATGAGATCAACTCGTGAGGCACGGGTACAAAGCGTCGAATCTAGACGCGTGGTCCAATCTAGATCTGTCGATAGAAGAGCCGACTCTAACGGACGTTTGTCTCTTACGCGTTCGACACGTGAGGTTCGGGGAACAAGCATCGAATCGAGACGTATGGTCCGATCTAGATCTGTTGATAGTAGAATTGACGCTAACAGACGATTGTCTCTTACGAGATTAACACGCGAGGTTCGGGAACCAAACGCTGACTCTAGACGTATGGCCCGATCTAGATCTGTTGATATTAGAACTGACGCTAACAGACGTTCATCTCTTTCGAGATCTACAGGTGGGGTTCGTGAAACAAGTGTTGAATCCAGACGTATGGCCCGATCTAGATCTGTCGATAGTAGAATTGACGCCAACAGACGTTTGTCTCTTACGAGATCAACACGTGAGGTTCGGGAAACAAATGCTAACTCTAGACGTATGGCCCGATCTAGATCTGTTGATATTAGAACTGACGCTAACAGACGTTCATCTCTTACAAGATTGACACACGAGGCTCGGGCTGCAAGAGTCGAATCGAGACATATGGCCCGATCTAGATCTGTTGACAGTAGAATTGACGCTAACAGACGTTCGTCTCTTACGAGATTTACAAGTGATGTTCGGGAAACAAGTGTCGAATCCAGACGTATGGTCCGATCTAGATCTGTCAATAGCAGAGCTGACGCTAACAGACGTTTATCTCTTACAAGATCGACACACGAGGCTCGGGATGCTAGAGTCGAATCCAGACGTACAGCCCGATCTAGATCTGTCGATAGTAGAATTGACGCTAACAGACGTTTGTCTCTCACGAGATCAACGCGTGAGGTTCGGGAAACAAGTGTTGAATCCAGACGTATGGTCCGATCCAGATCTGTCGATAGTAGAGCTCACGCTAACAGACGTTTATCGCTCACGAGATCGAAACGCGAGGTTCGGGTACCAAACGTCGAATCCAGACATATGACCCGATCTAGATCTGATAATATCAGAACTGACGCCAACAGGCGCGTCTCTCTTACGAGATCAACACGCGAAGTTCGAGGAACAAGTGTCGAATCCAGACGTATGGCTCTATCTAGATCTGTTGGTATCAGAACTGGCCCCAACAGACGGTTATCTGGTGAGGGGGTCGACGCAAACGGACGTTTATCTCAGACAAGATCAATTCGTAGATTCTCGGGCGATACTAAACGCATGTATATATCCGATTCCGCACGAAACAATCTTGGTTCAACAAGTACCACTGGAGTATCGTCTTTGAGCAAGAAGAATAATGCAAATAGACGCTTGTCACTTATCAGATCAACGCATACGGCTCGTAAGGTATCTGTCGATCAGCGACAAGTTCAAAGTTCCAGAGGTGCGCAAGAATCGCTTTTACCTCCATTTAACGCAATGCCAACAGACGATTCAGTCAATTCCCGTCATGCCTCGCAGTTAAGTCGGTCAAGAAAACTATACGTGGACACGAGAGCTAACCGTCTTTCTCCCGTCAAGGGGGTTATGGATTTTGATTTTAACATGAAAAAGTTATCTCTTAATACTCATCCGAAAATCTTCAGAGACATATCTTTGTATTTTGATGTGAATACAGAGAATCTTTTAATCGACTTTAAACCACCACATATCGTTGTGTCGCCAGAACATTTCGAATTTGAATCAGCCGCGGAAATGGCTGATGGCCTCCCTTTCACAAACAATTCAGCTTCATCGAACAGTCTTCCGAGAGAGCAAAGGTAAGTTTTAAGATTTTTGTTCTGCTAAATATAGTCCACTTTTAATCACAGCAATTAAGTTATATTGTGCTATGGATGGAACAAACAGATTGCGATTTTAAGGACAATGTCGGAGTAAAAAGAAATAATAAATGTGAGCCTTGAATACAAAGTTACCAAAAGTTGTTCTTCCCCTCCTTCCATTACAAATCAATTTCCCCCTTCTTTTCATAAAAAGTAATCGTAGAAAGTCTTCGAGCAATAAACAGCAGAGACAATTGAGTTTGAATTCAACAAGAGAATCTTATAATATAAAAACCGATGTCGCAGAATTTGTTTGTTTGCCTATTCAACCCAGAAGGTTACGCCAAACCAAACTGATCTATAAAAATTAACGACTAAGATCTGGCGTGATTTGGACCTACATCCAGTTGGTCAAGTATGATCACCATTACAATAGGATATTACTTCGTGGACAAGCGTGCAAAATTTAATGAATTATCGTTTTTTGGGGTTTTTTTTAGCTTTGGTTGAATGTTTATTACTAAGTGAATGAGCCACGTGAATAGTTTTTTTTTCTAATCAGAAAGTTTATTAAGAGAAAATGATTTTAAAAAAAAAGGACATTTTGTAGATTTAGAAAAAAATCTTTCTGTGAGGACATAAACAAATCAGAAATCGACACCTTGTAAGAAAACGTCAAAATCGAATGAAATTTAATCTTATCATCGAAATCTTTGTGTTATTTGTAAGAAGAAAGATTGAGAATAATCTGATATAGACATTATTTGTGTACACCTTATAGAACCGGGAATATTTTTGGAAAAGGATAGCATAAACTGTTGTGACAATGTGTACAAAAAATAGCCGGTTAAAATTTGCATTAGGAAATTTTCAAAAAATTTCACGCATAAAACACAGATTTTAAAAATCTATTGGAATCTAATAAGATTTCGTTAAAAAAACCAAGGGCATTTCCATCATTTTAAACTATTAACGAAATTTGCCACAGAAGATCATACGCTTAATTTCTTTTGCTTCCAGAAAAATTTTGTTTTTTGGCATTTCTTAGATATAGAAATTATTTCCATATATTTATTCATATCAACCTGCGTATTGAAAAAAATCGAATCTTTAAATAATTACGATTTGAAGAGCCCGCTTATCAGAGAAAGGGTTGAAGAATTTGTGTATTAAAACGTTTTATCAAAAATAAATGTTTTTTTTAAATCGCCCACGCGCATTTATAAAGATGTGACCATTAAATAATTTCAATAGTACTTTTTTTCAGTTCATGAGTAACATTGATAGGTATAGGGATTCAGTGAGCTGAGAAAGAATTTCTTCCAACTCTACCAAAGCATTCAAAAACATCTTATTAAAGGATATCTGAGACTCGAAGTTCAACTACCAATTTTCATATTAGCACAATTTCAACCCGTTTACTTGACTGGGAAAGATTAATTGGCTGACAGTATATGGGTTCATCACTTTATTCAGCTATCATTAAAAAGAAAATTTAATGATGCTAAAAGCATTTTTTGAAAAAAAAAAAACAACACTTTCTTAAAAACTGAAGAAATTTATGATATGACCTTCTTGATATCGCCGATGATTTAAAATGTTGGAAACGCATTGGTCCCTTAAACAAAAGCATGTTAAGATTTAATGGAGATATTTTCAATTTTAATACAATTAATTTGATCAAATGAAACTCAGATAACTGTCATGTACCGACTATGACAACCAGAACAGACTGTATTTTCATTTTGAAAATCGAGTCGAAGAAGCTAAGAACTATCCATTGATATATAGACGCACACACACATGCGCATATATATATATATATATATATATATATATATATATATATATATATATGTATGTGTGTGTGTGTGTGTGTGTGTGTGTGTTGTTGTTGTGTCGACGCCTTTTCTCACCTCCACCAACCAACCAACACCCACGGTTACTGCTCAACCCAACCATTTCACCCCCCACTCTGTCTACGGGCCTGGTGGGGCTACTCCGTAAGGACCACTACTCTACTCAATGCGGAAGTGAACAAGCAGCCATTTATTTGTTCGTTTACCTTTTAGGGCTTGTCCAGCGATAACAGAGAGAGAGAGAGAGGGAGAGCATATAATTCTAATTTTGGGATTCGTGACAAAGGTAGAAAAACAGCGAAACGAATAAATGACAAGACAAAAAAGTAATAGCATCAACATGAAGAAGGGATCATGGGACCAATGCACGTCAAAGGGTGAGGGTTATTTTCCAGTACATTCCACATTAGAGAAGAGGAACTGTTCGATTTCAGCCATCAAAAGCAAAACAGTTCACTTTCTTTTTTTAGAACAATTAAGAGAAATCCATGCAACGCACGGATAGAGCCCAATGCTATTTTTTTGTCTCAGGTCCACCGAACAACGAGTTTTAGTCTTCATCTCCCAATATCATTGATCGCAGAAATCAGCTTTGGTTTTCCTTGAGAGTGTTGGTCCGTTACTCCTGTGACCTCTCTCAGCATTTATCCTTGCAGGATTGAGCTTGGCCAAATTCTAGTCCTCTCATTCCTCCCATTCATCCCAGAGCTTTCTCTGTTGCCATCTCATAACAACAACAGACCTAAAGCTCGACTTTTTTTATTTGTTTATCAGCTTTTCTTAAGATCATAGGACCTATCAGGCCTCGTCGTGTCTTTCCAACTTTCCCCTTGATAATAACGACGACAAAACTACCAACAGCATTCCCGGTAAGGCCTTCTGGAATCGCCTGACTTCCAGCCCCTTTTTGAGGCCCTCAAGGGCACCATCAAATAAGTCCTTTTGATCTGTAGACCAGTTACGTCCCTTTGGCCACCGTCTTTATCCCCCCCCACCTCCATGGACCCGGAGCAACAATGTGTGTGTGTGTGTATGTGTGTGAGAGAGAGAGAGTGCGCGTACGCTTTTGAGCGTTTGTGTGAGAGTATGCAGGCGCGTTTTAGTGCATTCTATCTGTTTATTTCTATCTGATATACGGAAATTTTGTTTGAAATAATTCTGTATTGTTTGTTTTCAGTGCAATGTCTTTCCACAGAACATCTACTCATTTCGATGAGATCAACATCCACGCCGATAAGGTGAGCTATGGAATCAAGAAATTTGTAAGTATAAAGATGCAGGTTATTTCCCTTGGACACTTAGCTCAGCAAAAAAAAAAAAAAATCCCCCAAATATCTCTTTTCATAGGATCTCGAATTTACCTGAGAATTAATTTACAAGGTGTCATCTATCAAACCTAAGCCTTCGGGATCCAACAACTCCGATAGAAAAAAGAAACTGTAAATAGATGATGAGAAAATAATCGATAATGGGGGAAAAGGGGAAGACCTTTCCCAGCTACTTTGAAACTACTGGAAAAATCTATTCTGAAGCACAGATTATTTGCGTTTTCATATTTATAAAAAGCTTGAACACGTGACCTCTCAATCAAGTTGAGAGAAAAAAAACTCCTTCAAAAAGGAAAATAATAATTGGTACCTGATAGAGTAATTTCAATTGATCGAAATGATTTAAGTACAGTATATGTGCTGGTTCTCTTAACTTTCTTATTATCTATAAATGACTATCTTCTATAAAGGTTGATGTCGCCATGCATGATCGGCCATACCTGATTTTAAAGTGTTTACACAGATTACAGCTTTTTGGTGTTCCTCAGGTCTTATTTTTTAGCGGGCCGCTGGTCCCCCGAAGGATCTTCGTGTTCTGATAATTATAGACAAGGCAAAATAACCTTGGCGCTGTGATAGGGCCCCGTAGAATTTTTCGACTTGACAAATGAAACCAATTTGACATGCTAGAGGGGCATACAATGAGTAGGAATATCTTGGGTATACATTCCAGATCAGTTGTAAAACTTTTAGCACCATTTTTCTTAATAGCAGATTTCGCAAGTCAGAAAAAAATTATATCATCAAAAATGAGCGTTTTGTAATCATTGGTAAGGAAACCTCATGCTGAACATGGTTCATAGTAGAACTACACGTCGCAGAGAAAATAATTTCGAGATATGCACATTTATCACTCTACGTTCTACTTGACTGCCCCAAACCACAAAATAGAAGTTCTCTATGAATTTCAATGAAATTCTGCGTTCTCTGTCTTGTCACACAATATCTCCATAAGTTTTCAATGAATTTCAATGAAATCTTGTTGAAAGGTAGGCAATTGGTAAGAAAGAATTGATTGGTTTTAGGAGCAGATCCATCGACAATTACTTCCCCCGACGTTATAGTTTATCAGCCCACACAAGTGTTTCATTTTAAAACAAGGGTTTATGGCATGTAACTGTAAATGGCTCGAAATGACTTTTTCTTTGGTATATGGTTCTTTTGTAAATTTTACTCAGCATGAAATTTCTTTTCCAACGATAAACAAAATACCTATAATTGATGGAAATATTTTTCTGGTTAAAGCACCACATCGAAAATCCGCCATTATGAAAAATGTCGCTGTTTTCTATTTGCAACTGATCTGGAATTTCTAACCAAAATATTCTTACTCACTGAAGGTTCCTCTAGCATGTCAAATTGCTTTCTTTAATCAACTCAAAAAATCCTACGGGGCTCTCTTACAGTGCCGGAACTTCAATGCTCCACAATAATATTGAAAATATTCATCAGTTTTTAGTACGAATGAAAATTGTCGCTGTCAGAAAAGCAGTTGTATTTCTATTTACCTCATTAACTGCGACCTTAGGAAGCAACATTGTCATTGTAATAGGTCCCACGTAATCTTCGCTTTGCATATCTGTTGGTTGTTATCAAGTTAATTCTTCAAATTTTCATTTGTGAAACCAGGACAAATGATTATACGTACTTCTTGCTTTTCTGTCCAGGATTTGACGAAAGACGCGAAACAGAACGCTGACAGTATCTTCAAGCAATCAACAGATAGTATTCCTAACCTGATTTTAGGGTAAGTAAAAATTCTTTGTATTCTCTATTTTAATATATTCAGTTATCTCCCTTGATCTCAACTTCTTACTAAACGACGATATTTCAAAGTACGACAGAAATTATTGTTTCAAACATAGTTCAATTTGCATTGGGCTTTAAAATGTAAATGCTGAAACAGTTCGTATGGTTCTACTCGTTAATACGTTAGTATCACTATACTGAGATTTACTGGAAGTGCCACGCCACCAGCCTTGTCTGTGGCTTATTTTTCAAAACCCCCAGTGAGTCGGCTTTCAAAACTTTCAATGGTGAAAAGGGAAGCTGAGAGAGAATTACAATACAGTAGCAATTTCTTGGGTTTCGTTAGAGCCCAACAGAAGATAAGTCATACTTTTGAAATTGTTCACAAGTGCAAAAAACTATATTGCAGCGAATTTCATATACATTAATTTTTGTTCACATTTTTGCTTAAATTTATCGATTAAGTAAATATGAATATCTAATCAAGCATTTTACTGAATGTTAAATTTCCTTATAGGACTTTCATATAGTTCGGTTGATTAAAACAATTACTATGTCCCATCTGGGCAATCCTCTGGCCTTGAATGTCTGCAGATGCCATCTGAATCCCACACGCCTACAAAACCTGAATGATAACCCAAACTAAATAATCCAGTACGGCATCTGGAGACGATATTGACCAAAACACTGCGTTCAAAATGAAGATAAAAGTATCGACTTGATAATACCCCATATAAAATACTCACTTCTGTATTCTTTTGATCGTACATAAAATGTTTTCCTTTCTTTCTTTTTGACAGTATCAATTGGCACAGTGAACTTCCCCAAACAGTAATCTTCGGTTTGGTCGCTGTACTGGGCATGCGCAGTCAGAAAGAAGGTGACACGGCAATCGGTAGCAGACTAAGGTCGCTCATCTCAGCGATATTTTAAAACTTCTAACCGGAATCAAAATCACTTCATCTACAGAATTTGCAACCACGGAAACAATCAGGTGCAGTCTGTCGATTTACGTCGTTGAAAACATGAACAAAGCACAAAGAATGAAAAAAAAAAAGAACTATTTGATTTCACTAAAACATTCTTTAACAAAAAAAAAAAAAATCATTGTATATCTATAATTAACGTAATGCTTCTTGTTCAAATACCAGATTTCTTCGGACGCTGCTATTAAAAATGATATTCTTATAAATCAAGTATAACTATCTCTATTTTCATCATGTTAAGTTTTCCGTTGTACGAAATTGCTATTGTAAAATAAAATTGCAGGAAACTGTTATTACTCAAACCTCGATCATTTGGCATATACATTGTCAGACCTTGTTCTAATCTTTCAGACGAGGTGTTTTAATCACAGCATTTTTGTTGGTTCAGACTAGGGCTTATTCTAAACTACAATTTTAACCATCCATACAATACAAAAACGGATAGTTCGTTGTTTAAAACGGATAAGCTATATGCAGCGACCCATACTTGTATCAACGAGAAATAACCGGTATAAAGTGACCCATCAAAGAAACAACTGCCCAGCAGAAATAATACCAGCAACAACTACCAGCAGAAGCACAGATTGAGACAAATCTGGCTACTGGTACTACCATTCATCATAGGCGTGGCGGAGAGGACCCAGAGAATATGCGACCCGTACACCGGGACAAGATTCAGAAATGGTTCCATGTTAACGCAGATTCTTGACCGTGTTTAATATTCTATGCAATTGTGGCAAGGAATATAAAGATGAGAACAGCAGCCCGCTAAAAATAAGGATGAACACTGAAAAGCTATTATCTGTGTGGACACAGTAAAATCAGGTATGGAGGATCATGCATATTGACAGAAGATAGTCATTGATAAAGAATAAGAAGGTTGGAGGAATCTACACACATACTGTACTTGAATCATTCAATCGGCAGACAAAAACGGCATACGAGAGCCACTGGAAGGGATAAACAATGAATTCAGGGTTTTAAAAAAACATGACACTAATGACCAATTTTGTAGCGGTTTACCTAGTTCAAAAGAAAATCATGGGTCCAACACGCAGGCCAGGTGAGGAATCGCAAGCTTCGACATTTCAAATCCGATGTTGTCATAATTTGTAAGGTTTAATTTTTTAAAAAAAAGATTTATTTCTAAAAGAGCGATGGAAGCGTCAATAGCTCAGTGGTTAGAAATGCTAAAACTAGAAATCGGTGGTCGAGTTCGAACTCCGACAGAGAAAATTTATATTCATTTTTCATTTTATGTGTTTTCAACCCACAACCCTTCCAAACCTTTCAGAGATTTGTCAGTTGTTAAAAATATTTTAAAAAGTTTTAGAGGGTGATTTCTATTCACAATGCAATAATGCTGACCTTAATCCTTATTTCCCGTTCGTTGAAGATTTGCAGATATGACTTTCTCTTCCTCTTAGTAATTTTGTCGGTATTCTTAAAGGAATGCGACCCTAATCCGACAGAAAATACGTTTTCCTTCAATCAAAAACCATATCTCCACAATGGCAAGAAAACATGGACACTATTTAAATCAGACGAATTGCTCTGGCGTGCTAATCACTGACGCTGAAAGAAATCACGATTTTCTAAAAGTTTTTGGAGGGGTTACATGGGCCTGCTCGATCTCAACGTTTATGAAATCTCTATAAAATATCATTTGTTTCCTGTGTTGTTATATTTGAAATTGTTTTCGGGGCAACGATCGGTACCCCAGCTAGTGTGTGTGTGTGTGTATATATATATATATATATATATATATATACACACACACACTAGCAGGGATACTCGGAGGGAAAATAACTTCAAATTTGACAACACAATGGAAAGTATGTTCTTTAATATATTTCTTCGTATACAACACATCCAATAGAAAAAAGATTATTTACATCGAGCTTATTCTTTACTTTACAAAACCTCAGTTGAGTTTTGATATAAAAAAAACTTATTATGAAATTTGTTCAACCACTAAAAGGGAAAAACTGTATAAGATTTGTTTTCAGATGAAATTTCTGGTGCTTTCAATCAATAAGATCTATGTTATGTTTTGAAAAATGCCAGTTATGGAGGAATAAAATATTTAATTGGCGAGGGGGGATTATCTTAGTTGTAACTATACTGCTGACCTGGACCGTTTAACGCGAGTCCTACGTAAGTATTTATGTTACTCCCAACCTGAAATAAATTTTTCCAGAAATTTTTCATCAAGTTCAGATAAATTTCTGTGCCTTGAAAAAAATTATTTCGTACGGCGAGTTTTCAGTTCAGAATTATAGTTAATCATTAATGGCATACCCCGACTTCAAATTTTAATCAACATTTATCAAAAGGTAACAAAGATCTTATTGATTGAAAGTACTAAAAGATTCTTTGGAAAACAAATTTTCAATATGTTTTTTGCTTTTACTGGTAACAGAAATCATAACTTACAAATCAACTAAAAATTAAAATGAAGGTAAATAATAGTCGAAAATTAAAGGTTTACACACGGCTTCACCAACGTTTTTCATTCGCGACCGATGAAATTTTTTTTTTGCAGCCTCTAGCTGTTATAAAAGCAATAGGCATTAATACCATTAATCTTTTGTTATAATCTAACTGTAACTGAACAAAGAAACAAATTAAAGATAAGATACAGTTCATTCTTGCTTTTCCCAATCAATATTGTCAGGCCATCTTTCTTTTCATCCCCTCTCATTATAAGTATGCACACGAACATATATCAAAGATATGTCACAACGTCTGTCTGCAACACTATAAAAACACCTAAACATGGGCACAGCCCAAGCAAATTTGGCATGCATACTCAATAGGCATAGGGGAAAGTTTTAAGATATAAAGTTTTGAAGAAAAATTTGAAAAGGTTTTAGAGGGGGTTCTATTTATGATAAAAATCCGAAGTGAAACCTTACTTTACATCAATACATATATCTAAATTTTTATATTTATACGTAATCCAAGGGTCTGAAATGGAGGGAATCACCACACACACACACACACACACACTTTAAGGCGGCAAAGGGTGACATCCCCTGATCTGAAGGGTCAGAAGTGACAGGAGACTACTTCCAGCTTGAACTGGTTGAATAGCTGAGATGAACTTGCCTCCTTCAAGGAATCGAAAGTGAAGGAAGATTTTGTTCTTCTCTAATGGGTGACATTTTCCCTCCCATAAGGGGCCAGGAGTGGAGGGAGACTTTCCCCCCCTTTAAAGATTCAAATGTAAGGAAACTGCCCCCCCCCCCCAGGATCAAAAGTGAAGGTAGACTTTCTCCTCTCTTTAATGGGGCAATAGTAATGGGAAACTTTCATCTGTCTAAGGTGTCTAGAGTGAAGGTAGACTTTATCCCTCTTCTAAGAGGTCAAAAGTGTAAGGGATTCTACCATCCATTGTTAAAGCAGTCTAAAATGAAGGGAGACTTTTTCACTCCTTTAAGGAGAAGAGTGAAGAGTGCTCATTGAAGTGTTTCATGTATGAGGATAATAGCTCTAATCTGATCTGTCATTTAACTGTCTTGATTCTTGGCCACTGACAATAACCCCCCCACACACACACACAAACACCTCAGGTTGATTAATAAGAATTATAAATACTACTTGAATACCCTTCCTGTCAAGTTAAATTGCTGTCAAAACAAGGAAAAAATGTTGATAGATGGAAATGTTTAATAAGTGATATTTGTAACTTTTAGAGGGTTTTTTTCAGAACAATCTCAGAAAAATGTTAAATGCATATATACACTGCTTAACAGAAAAAACAAGTAATACTTTCAGCCCCACTCTTTGATCAATACCAAAGTATCCACTGTTAGCAAGAACAATTTCCATTCAGTAACTGATATCTCCCTCTTACTCTCCCTTCCTCTCTATGAATGATAACAAAGTTCTCACTCGCTCTGCAATTAAGTAGTTTTGCATCAGCATTCAGTTGAAAGATACATCCATTTTGGCATGATTTACATTGTTAACTGACCCCCTCTGAAACATATTCTGGGCAGTATTTTCAAAAACTAATTTGCTAAAGATCTGCTCCTGTGTCCCATTTGTACAAACAGAAAATTTAATGGGTCATGATGAGTGATTGTGCAGTAGGCTGTCACAGACAGGCATTTAATGAATCATAATTTAAAAAATTCAAGATCACTAAAGATCCCCTTTTTTCTTGCTTTTTCAATGCACAACATACACTTTGTTTGGGCATATTTTTTTTTTTTGTATAACTTCTTTGCATGAATAGAGCTAAAAGAATATTGTTGCATATGGCAAATACTGAATATGTATTCACCCTTATACAAGAGAATAGTTCCAAGTCCAACACACCTTTCCACTACTGTAAATGAATTGGGCCATCATAAATAGATATAAGCTAGTAAACAGCTACAAAAAGATTAGATCATATGAGATCAGTTTCAGATCTTATCAGAGATCAGTTCTGGAATGTTAACCAATATTAAAAATTATACAATTCAACAAACTACAGCTACATATGATTTCAATTACTTAACTCAGAGTAAAGATACAACTTACAGTGAAATACAAGACAAATTTTAGAAATAGATAACTGAGAGTTGACGTAGTGGTTAATTCAGTGATTAACATGAAGACAATTCAAAGCCTTGCACACAAGGTTCAAATGTCTGCAGCACTAAAATATAACCAAGGTTATTGTTGGGAATGCAACATACTACCAAGATTGGTTTTGCCACTATAAATGTAAGCAGATTATTTGCTCTTGGAGGTTTGAATTTGAATATGAGATATCATTATTTGGCCTTGAGCTACGCACAGTAAGGCCAAGTGATTATAAAGTTGTCATCTTTTCATAATTTCTGCAATGAAAACATTCAAGTTTGTTCAGTGTTTCTTCAAAACAGACAACAACAATTTTTAGGATGTAAAAAACAGATCATTCAAATTTTCTTTTATTTTATAATAAATTCTCCACAGCAAATAAAATGCAGAGGAAAAAAAAATTTTTTTTTTTTCTTCAATTTATTTTACACACTTTAAATCATAAAATGTATGCTTACTCTTAAGTACTGCTAAAATTGCAAGTAATTACATTTCACTTGAACTAACCAAACAAGACACGTATGAAAAATCACCATTTTTTTTTTTTTCTTCCAATTTTTGTGAAATTTCATATCATTCCCAGCTTCCTTTCATTTTACAAATCAGTTTAGGTGATATTATTGATATCAGATGAATTGATAAACAGAAAAATTAAGAATATGTCTGCACGCATGTCAGGAAAAAAAAGGTTAACATTGATTTTTTTTCTTTCTCTTCTCCCAAACGAACTTATTTGACAGCAATCAATCAAAAAGAAAATATATTTTTAATGAACACAAACAATAAAACAAGAAAAATATTGCTACCTCTGTCAATGAAATGTACACGTAGAAATATTGTACAAGAAGAAATTTTGCCTATCGGTGAAGTTGTGTGAGAGAGAGACTGATTTTGCTGTCAAATCAAAAGGTAAACGCCCCCCCCCATTTTGACCTGAAATAATTTTACAAATGAAGCTGTAGAATTGGAATTCAACCGGTCACATGCATACAATGTTGATATACTGCTGAGGCAATGCAGAATGGATGCCAAAACAAGAAAGGAATTTTCACTGAACAAATATTCACAAGAAAGATAAAGGGATCATCAAGTAAGAGAAAGAAATCCGATAGACATATACAACTCTCGATAAGGCTGTCTGCTACAATTACTTATTTCTTTGGTATTGGTGGTCAATATTCTACAGACATTACATCATGTTTAAAGAGTCAAAAAAAAAAAAAAAAATCTAATGATTTCTGCAATGAAAAATGATCCCATAAAAAAAATCTCTTGCATTTTTGTGAAAGACTATTAGAAAAACAATTATGCAACTTCAAAAACATAACATGTTTAAATTGGAGCATATATTTAAAGTACCATCTTAAGTCATAATATTCATTTCTCTAAAAAAAAATAATAGATAAATAAATAAAATCAAATAAAATAAATGAAAATGAAAAATTAAATATGTCAATATATATTTAATCTTTTATCAAAAATGGAAAAGTTTGAAATTTTCCCAAAAATAAATACAACTGATACTTGTAATGGAAGAATAATTCATTTTAACTGAACATAAAATGAATGAAATAAAAAAAAAAAGCACCTTTGTTTTGATACCTCAGAAACCATGATTAAAGACAATTCTAAAATGATTATGGAATCTTTAAATATATTATTTACACAATGGAAGCACTACACTTTTTCAAGCCATTTTTACTGCCATCAAAAAGCCTTGTACGCAACCGCTCAAATGGAATGTCTACATTCTATCTCCTTCTAAAGAAATCTATTATAAGTAACAGGAATGTTCTCTGCTGTGTCTGGGTGAAAGGCGGGGTGTTACTCTGGTCGAGGCACTAGTTATACCAGTACGGTTGATTCAATTAGTTGACCTAGGTTCAAGCCTGAGAACGGCCTGCTAGACACTGAGCAAAGTTTTTCCATGTGTATTAATTTACTTGCAAAATCTAAAATAGCCAAATGCTACAAATATATGATATAGGAACTAAAATGAGAAAAATTACTTATTGAGGCAGATGGGTTTTTTTTTTTTTTTGTCAAGATCAAATTTTAAAAAGTGAACCAAAAACAAAATTTAATGGAGGTGAAAAAATCCAATACAATGCACTAAGAAATAGATATTGTTCACCATTATCAATTTTCAATCAGCATTTTCTTTCATAGTAATTTTAATTGAAAAAAAAAAAAAAAAAAAAAAAATCAATAATGGTAGACAATGCTATATCAAATAAAAAGGATAAATCAAGATAATATTTTGAGAAATTCTGTTTCTCAACTGAAACAGCAAAGTCTTTACTGAACTGCAGTAACCGATACAGAGGATATGTAGGAATATTGTCTAACATAAAAAGAAAAGTGTGTCTAACCTTGTCTTGAAGTAGTTGAAAAACAAAAAAAAAAAATCCCAAAAAACAAAGAAACTATCACCCAATAATAATTTGTAAAGGGAACAATATTTGTGTGTGCATGTTTGTAGAGAAATGGAGCAGTTAACATACTAACTAACACTGTAACAGGACTTAGAACAAAAATCCTGGGGGGGATTTCTGTATAATGAAAAGGAAATGTAATGAATAGAACAAAATGAGTACTCGTCTGGTAAAAAATGACAAAATTTTAGGAGGTTGGAAAAGAAAGAAAAAAAAAAAAAAAATTGCCAATGCAAGCAGTGAAATTTTCTCAGGAAGTATTCAAGATTCAACAAGCAAAAACAATTTTTAAGTCATTAACAATACAAACCAATACTTGTGGCTCTTGTAAAGAGATTAACTTGTTTTTGATTTTAATAATAATAATAATAAAAACTAGAATTTTTAAACAATGTTTCATTAGTAAAGTTGGGAAATGGCCCTGTTTCTGTTTTTTTTTTTTCTTCAAACAACTACAATCAGCTTCAGCATAAGAGAATTGGTATCTTTTTTTTTTTTTTTTTCTCCTGATCTTCAAATCTATATTTCAGTTTATAATAACCATGGAGGACTTAATTTCTTTTCTCTCTTGTCATTAGTTTGCATCTAAACATGCTGCTTGCTCATTTATGGAGTGTTTTGTAACTAGAAAAATGGAATCATGAAGATTAAGATTATTAAAATGGTCTTAAGAGTTTGGAGCCAAAGAGGAACTTGTTTGAGTGTGGCATCACCTTTATGTGGCTGTCTGCTACAATTTGGGAGCCATCATGAGTTGATAGTCTCAAAGCCACAAGTGGTAGGAATCGGTGCTAGTCACACACTCTAAGAGCTGCTGCTAAATGGTATTTGATTGGGTCCAGAATACACACGCCACAACAGACTGGAACCTCTTTTCAATTGTCCCTGAAATCAAAAAAAAAAATATTGAATATGTAATAAGAGTAATAACAGTTCTACAATTGTTCCAGTGTATAACTACTTACATATATAAATTGATAAGTTTTTACTTACTTTAGCGGCCAGAGAAAGAATGATTAAGATTGGCCATTTCAAAAAGAACCTCTACAATAAATAGTTATATAATCAAGTAAAACTAAGACCCAATGCTTACTAACTAAAGTGATTCATGGGGCTTTGTATTGTTTAATTTCATCTATTGATGCTACTTATACAAAAAAAATTGTGTACAGTTTACAAAGAAGTGATGAGAAATGCTTACTTAAATACAACACCTAATAACAACTCTCTATCAAGTATAAAAATATTATGCACCTAGAGAAAAAAAAAGAAAATAAAAAGAAAGGTATTTATTCGCCTCCCCACAAGGGCAAATTTAATACAAGGCCAGGGTTTTATGTGGGGCCCATACGAGAGTAGAAACAAAAATTGTCTAGTTCCCTCAGAACTACGCTTTGGGATGTCTCCAACCACTTTAAGAATAACAGGGGAAGCGCAACCTAGATCAGCAGGCCCCCTGGATACTTTGGGGAGCACTGGGAAAAACCCATACCAGTTTTTGATGAAATTCAGTTGCAAAATAATAGCAGGTTTTGCTTCTTAATTGAATACTACTCATTTATTAATTGAATAAAGACATGCTCAAAAACTAAAGAGATAGTCAGCTTATTATATCAACATATGTAACACTCACTATAGATTCCAGGTTACTCCAACATTTGATCCAAGATGTATACTCAGGCATATTTGGAGGTAAAGCAGCAACAAGACTGTGAAGGAAATTATTGAAAAAGCATTAGAAGTTGCCATTAGAAAATGCAAAACAATTGCTAAAGAAATGCCATGAATGCCATGAATTTATGCAGAGTTCAGATAAATCATAGAGGATGGATTACAGAAGAGCCTCAAAATTATTATGATATGATATTGTTTGTGAACCTGTAAGAATAAGCATTTAACAATAAGATTGAAAAGTGTGCAATACTTGTTGCAAATTAATAGCTTTGTGGTTTCAAAGCATAAAGTCATTAAAGTCCAATTTATCAAGAACAATTTACATAAGAAAATTTTGTATGTTGACACGGGGTTAATAGATTCAGAATGAGATACTATAAAAAACAGTGACAATAAATCAGATAGTTGACCTTAACAAAATAGAAAACAAAAACAACTGAAATATGATTGCTTACCCACTGCCACTGACCATCATTACAGTAGAAACTAAGCTGAATGGATAAGCCAACTGGTTGACCACCAACTGGAAAAGAAAACAAAAATCCATAAATTATTGATTGTACTCCATTTCAGGAAGATAAATCCAACACTCAATTTCTGATTGATTCTTGATGTTCACTATAAATATATAAGATATCAACTATCTGTTTTGCATTCACTTCGCAGTAATACCCTTTGATGACACGAGAATATATTTGACAAGAACATATTTTCTTCTCCATCCATCAGTAAATAGCAGGGTAGACTTGGCTTTTCAATCTTGGTATAATTTTCAGTTCATTTCAAATTAGTGTTACGGAGATCAACTGATTTAGATAACAATAACCCTTTGATAACATCAACTATGATTATAATAAACTCCTCCCTCTGAAGTATAAAAATAACAATCTATCACAATATTACCAATGGAGTGCATAATCAAATATACTGAGAAAAATAACTTCAGCCTATTAATCTAAAATGGCTTAAAACAAACAGTCAACATTTAACAGCAAAAAAAAAAACTTAGAACTTGTTATTGGAGATTTTTGCTCATGAAATATACAATTTATCTTACTGTTGGCTTTGAAATTATATTTTTTAAAAGATGACTTACCCCAACAAATGCAGCTGTATAAATGGTAGCTTTCTGAAAAGGAAATATCAAAAAATGATTCAAATTTTTTCTATAGAGCAGAAATCAGAGATGCAATTCAGTTATTATTATAAGAAAATGGAAGTCTAACAGCATCTTATGAATTTAGAAAAAAAAAGCACATTTGCAGTAAACATGCTTACTTTTGTATAAATACTAGACTCATATACAAGAAAAACAATTCATTATTATTATTGTTATTATTTTTTTTCATAAAAATTCTATTTCTATATCATTCATTTAATTATTATCCTATCTAAATTCATTGACAACACACACAAGTTACATTGAAGGGTAGTATTTGGTTAGAGGGAGGTAACTCATGTAAGAAGAATTTTGTATAGGTTAACGATATCAAAATGTTACTATTTTGATCACACTCAACTTTCAGCTTCTTAATAAATATCAATTCATTAATTTGAGAAAAATCGGAATGTGGAGCTGAAAAGATTGTTTCTACATGATTTCATGTTTAGGAGAAAAAAATATGGATGTGAGATTGGCAACGACTAAAACAAATGGGATCAACAAGACTTTAAATTCTGATATGAGCCAGTTCTGTTCAAGTCACACTAATGCCCTTGGGAAAGGTATGGATCCATATGTTCCCCAAGCTATGGGTGAAATAGCACGGTAGATTTTGCTCTCTTGCCTTGGGAAAGCAAGCAGACAAAGAGAAGGACAACTCAAATTCCAAAACCAGGGAGTGGAGCCCTCAAGGCAATTTGATGCCTAATAGGACGACCTTCCGGAAACTCCTGCAGTCAAACCAATGTCAGACATTATCACTCTCTGCTTTTCTCTGGACATTAGCGAGTGTGAGAGGAGGATTCTGACAGTTGGCCATCCCAGGAATTTTTCCACATGCTTCAGCTAACATGTGGCCTATGGACATGAGACATTTCATCATCTGTACAGACTGGACAGAAGCTGTCAATTATTATTACCTGTATCATACACCAATCACAAAATATTCATCACTGAATCAATATGAAGATTATTGTCTTACATAAAAATACACAACTTTGTTCCAGATATCCACGCAAAGGAATGAAACGTGTAATTAACAACATGATGCCAAGAATCTAATGAATATTACATTCATGCCAAACGAAATTCTCCAATACAAGTCAGTATCAAAGCATGATGAAAAAAAAATAAGTAAATAAATTTTTAAAAATTTTTTGAAACAAAAAAAATTCCACAGATCAGATTTTACAAGCTAAGCAGTAGTAACTACAAGTTTAGCTGAGTATTTAATATATAGTTCAGGGATGTCACCCACTTGGGACGGTCTTCCCCGGTGCCAGGAAGAATGATGAATAGGTTGTAACATCATATGTAAACACGCCCCGACGACCAACCCAGGTATGTACACGAAATGGAGGGCCAAAACAAGACAGCGGTCCACGGGAGTCAGGGTAGGATGTACATGTCAAGTCACTTGCCATAGAGCAATTGTTAGCAAGCTAATCTTGTAGACCATTACTATTGTAGTGAGTTCAATCCTCAATAAATACCCAATACTTGTGGCCAAGAGCAATACTAAGCTAAGCTTAGTAAAGAGGACACTTCACCATATAGTAGTGGTTAGCAAGCTAGTCTAGCAGATTATTATTACTGTAACAAGTTTTATCCTCACTGGTTACCCCACATTTGTGACATTGTATTGCTGGACTTGATATCAGTATAGAAATTAGCTTTTTGTAAAGTTTTTTTCCTTCTGACTATGGCCCTCATCTTGGTTCATTTCTTAAATTCTGGACATCAGCTTGAGGAAAAAAAAAACTTCACACATTGATAATCGATCATCTCAAAAAATTTAGATAAGAAATTTGTCTTTAAGTAAATAAAATGATAGAATTAAAACAAGTGTAATTTTAAAGCCAAATACCTTATCTTGTATAACATATTTATTCAGCATATATGTCAATACTCCTGTTGCAATAAGATTGACAGAATCTCCCAGCAGTCGTGGAACAAGACCTCTGCAGAAAATAACATACAAAACAAATTTCAGACATAATTAGTGCATTTCTAGTTGAAAATTTAAGAGCTGATAAGTACAAAGTATTCTGCATTTGTTTTTAATGAAATTAACATGAGAATAATTAGTCTTTATTTTAGTTATTTTTTCTATGTATGAACATCAGTGGTCTTTCGTAGAGTCCATTAAAATTTAAACATCTTGAACTCATACATTCTCTAATAACCACAGATAATGTAACAATTATTCATTTTTGATACATCAAATCTTTTAATACACACCCAAAAAATCCAGAAGGACCATCATGTTTCAAAATCACACTAATCGAGGACAATATACCACTGCAAAGAGAAAAAAAAACACAGATGAGCTGCAAAAAGTGTCATTCTCATCAGACAATTCTAAAAGAATATTGAAGCTATGAAACCAAAAAGCATTTATTTAAATCATAAAAACATGATTAGAATTTTTTCAAGTTTAGATATAAGATTCGAGAACAGCTAAGAGACATTAAACAAAATCTCATAATTATAATAATCATAGGTAAGATTTACATGAGAAACCAATCAATAAGAGAAATAGGTGAAAAGAATGCATATCAGTTTCAAGTTGTCTAAAGTTCTTGGAAGTATTTTCATTATCAATTTTTATTGCTTCTTTATGCCCAGTAACAATAAGATGTGAAAGTTTCAAGTTATCTCAATTTCTAAGGAGAAGCTATTATCAATTTTTGACTAGTCATTCTTCTATCTAAATTTTTATCAATTTTTTTATCATAATGCTGAGGTCATTTTTATGACAGTTAAGCAAGTACAATAGATCAGAAATAAAATTTTTAAAAAAAGCCTCTGACTACATTTGAACTTGCATCCCTTATTCTGATCAGTGCTGTTTGCATTATGATTACAGAATGTAAAAAACAGTCACGCCTTGCAATAAAAATAAGATGAAAGAAAAGAAAAACTAGTAAAAAACAAAGAATGCAAATGAATTAATTAACATTTTTCAAGCTGCTGATGAGATGATTTACATAATATGCATCCCAGAAGAAAATGACTTTTTGAAGATTTTGTACAGCACAGTCTATGAATGAACAGGAATATAAAGGAAACATTACCCTATGTTCTGGTTTTTTTCCAAGTTACAGCTCATTACTTTTATTTCAACTTAGAAAAGATTTGTGCTGTTAATTCATATGATTTTAGCAGATAACATTTCTTCTCAGTAATTCTTTTTTTTACTTACTGGAATAGATTAAGATCATCCAGGTAGAGCTTGTAGGTTACAAGTGCACAAAGTTTAAGGATTAGGTTGGATTAAGAGTAGACTTGTGTGTGCAAGAAAATTATTATAAAAATTTTTATCACAAGAAATGATATTTAACAATACTTTCTTTCCCTTAAGTGATTATTCACAATCTGCATCAGTATGCACCTTGGAATGATGGTCAGCTAACTAGTCTTATGAACCTAAGTATGAGTAGTTCAATCCTCACTGGGTACTCCACTTCAATGGCTTAGTGCCAAACTAAGTTTAGTGAATGACCATATCACAACTTGCATTCATAAAACTATGCAATACTTTAATTTTATGCATTATAATACTTCATAATTAAATAAAAACTGAAAAATTAGATTACTCTCACCTGTATTCTTTTTCTCCTCCAACAAATTGAGCCATATTCCTTGCCATTATTACTGTAAAGAAAATAAGCAACTTCAATTTTCATTGATAAGAATGAGGAGAAAGAAAACATAAAATAACAGCAGTCCAGTGACACATCAGTAAAAGATTTTAATATGTCAGTCGAAACAAGATTAAATAATCATAATAGAAACAAAGTTATTTTTGTAGAATATTTTTTACGACAGAAAACCTTTTACCTTGAAAATTTTATTAAGATATAATCCTAAAGTAACTACACAATATTCTATTAGAAATACCTTTGTAAAACCAAGCCGAGTCAAAATGTAGAGAAATTTTATGACTCCAAATCTGATAAAATAGATTAAGTCCAATTCAAGAAGAAAACCGAGATTTATAAGGTTTATTCTTTGCAAAATCTAGATATTTGACGATGCAAATTCTCATATTTACTTGTAGGACTTTTGACACATACATAAGATCAAGTAAAACTCTTTAATTTTGCATAAAATATACAGAAGGTATTCTCATGGACTTTGCAAGATTGACACCCACGACCAAAACCTCTACTTCGGTTGTGCATTAAAGTTCATTTACATAAATTTTTATTAAAAAAAAGAAAAGATATAAAAATTTTATTCATTATATAGAAATGGAGATATTTGCATTTGATCATTTTTCTCAGTTATTTGAAAAATTTTCGACAAAAAATCAAAACAGAATTTGAATGTCAGGCATACCAACATTTAAAAATCAGCAGAAATACAATTAATTAATTTTGAAACTTGCTAACACTTAAAAGATATTCTTGAAAAAATTTTTTTTCTTTTTAAATTATGGAAATATTTTTTCAATTTAAAAACCAGCCTTCATAAATCATTTTTACATGTAGCTAAAATCAGTTCAATTTTTTGTGAAAGAAACTCAGAGTCAAATCAGTCCTAAATCAGTAAATTCAAAACCGCAAAATAAGGTGAATTATTGCTGTGCTTGGCAACTTTTTAATTAGTTATATTGTGAGCTTAGGGTATGTGAAAGAAAAATATTGACGCAAAATTTTTTCAACAGATTTCCCTATATTTAATCAAATTTTCAAAATTAAATAATAAATGTTTTAAAATTTTTGTTTTATTCTGGGTCATGCTCGAAATGTTGTTGAATAATAACAGTATGTTAATGATTAAGAAATAAAGGAATTTATCAATAATCATTATCTACTGTAGTTATGATTGATACTTTTTTTAATGTGAAGGGATATAGATTCAGCATGGATGGACACCCCATTACACGATAACCTCCCTTGGATATTTGCAGCTTATTAATGTGATTGTTAAGACATCTCTTGACTGGCTCAAGCCGTTTCAGATAATTATCAGGTGGTGTTCCATACTTACATTTTCGTCCATTTGAACAGCTTTACTATTGAATGGGGAGACATTAACTTTAGATTTCAACACCTAAAATGGTCTATGAGAAACACTTACCAACAGCAAAACTGTCTCTTAGCTAACTTTTAAGAATTTACAAAATGAACTAAGGCAATTCTTAGGTAAAAGAATTCTAACATATGGACAAAGGAAAATAAAAATTATTTACCATGAAATGGATGAGTGACGATGACAGCCACTGACCTGGCAGCCAACTGTTTAGATATCTACAATGTGAATAAAGAGTAAAATTTATTTAGATTTTTAAAAAAAAAAAAAAAAAAAAATGCTCAAGATGATCAAACAGCACATGCAAACCAGAAGTAATACGAACCTTTGCCAGTACTTTTTAGGAGCCAGTGGGAAAACAAAAGGAAAAGGAAAACTTTCAAGGTGACAGGAAATTAGGTGTTGAGATGATAATTAATTTTTTCATGGTCAAAATTCAACAAACTTTTGGATAGCACTTTGTATAGTAATAAAATATAAAAATTCAATCATAAGATGTTCAAGTTCATTTCAATGTCTTGACCCTTTGGTGAAGGTTCATTTAAAAAAACATTCCTCTACAAAGGATGAGATATATTGGTTGCGAATGCAATAATAAATGCATTCAAAAGAAAAAGTTTAGCCATACAATAATTGTTGTAGCATAGCCAATGGAATTCTGACAAAAAAAAAAAATCCTTCCTTTTGATTGATTACCTCTTATCATAAAGTAACACTCAATTCAGTCAGATTCAAATTGGTGTCTTTGAGTAAGTAAACACATTCACAATTCACAATAGATGAAGTAGCAGGAATTTGAATGAATGGTGGTAGTGGTGACAAAGTAACTTTGTTAGTGATACTCATTTTTTTGAGCAATGAAAAATTAGATTAGGACCAGAAATTACAAGGAGAAAGTGATCAAGAGTCAGAAGCAAGGTGTGTTAAATTGTAATCAATAGCAGGCAAAGTGATGCTCTCGATGTATCATTGCAAAAATCACAAATTATTCTTCATTCACATTTCTTAGTAGTTCATTATTCCAGCTCCAACATCAAGCAAAGGAAAAGAGAGAGGATGAGTCAATTGAAAGCATATGTATTGTATCTAGAAATGATGGTGGCCACTGAGTAATATTAAGATGTATAGCACCACTTGGGGATGATCAATAACTTTTAGGGAATGAAAGATATTTGGCTGGAATTGTTTGTGCACATTCATTGTATATGCTTCATTTTGTTCATAGAGACTTTTCCCCTCAAAATCTAAAAAAACGCCGTTATTTTCTTACTGTTGAGTTCATATTTGGTAGTTGCACAATATCAATTGCAATTAATAGGTATTATCAATAAATGAATATGCATATTCATTAAGCTTGAAAACAATGAATAACATGAAGGCTATACTTGAATCAACTCTGTTACATTTGTTTGAATAGGCTATTGTGAAAATAGGCTATTTTGGAGCAGTCATCATAGGGTTAAACAGATTAGATATGTTTTCAAACACCATTTTGTAGATACCTCCACTCCTATTAGAAACCATCAATTAAAACTGACAACATAAATTTCTACAGTTTTTAAATGAGTCTAGCTTGCTGGTTATCTATTCATATGTTGCATGCACAAGCCACATCAATGAGGAATAAAAATTCAGGCAATCACTCTCATCTCGAAAAATAGGGGGGTTATTTCACTTCCTCCTCCCAAAGAGTCCAAAGACAGTTCAATTTACAATGTAAATTTATGCTAAATTGGCCCCTTAGTTTGTGTCCAGTTTTTTGTTTTAAATTAAGAGTTTTTAGTGATACAAAAAAGGTGAAAGAAATAACTTATTCATTGATCCCCACTTAAAAGACATGCTGCCAAACTGTTTTGGTCACATGATGGTTTCTATTGAGTAACTAACCAGACCTGGGTAATAGTTTGAAAAAAGTTCAAAAATTTTGTCAAAATTTTAAAAGGGAAGTAGCTGCAGCAGCTTATCTATTACAGAACAGATGAAATATAATATCAAAGGGTCGATTTTTCAATTTTCATCTGTTCCATAATAGGTTGGCAGCTAAAGTGAAGTTATCTCCCTTTCAGAACCTTGACAGAATTTTTGATGAACCCATTCAAAATGTTCACTCCAGACCCGTTTCTATTTTCTCTTGAATCTTTGAAATTCTCCTTCCATACCCTCACATCCAAATATGTAAATCCCAACTTAAACTAAATATACAAACAAAATATTGACCATTTTTCATTATAATTTACTCGTTTTGTCTGTAAGTACTGATCCACATTTTACAGGATTATATCTCATGGAATGGTAATCTTCACAATGAAAAGTAAATGGTTTAATATCACCATTTTTTGTATTCAAGATAGATTAGTCAAAATGCATTTAATCACTGCTACCCATGACTGAAGGCTTAAAACACTAGTTGGCTGAGTTTAAGTATTTCATGTGTTTTGATATTTATATCTATCTATCATCAGTCTTTTAACGTCCGTCGTTGGATATAGACCTTTCCCCAGGATTCGCCACAATTCTCTATCATGGGCGTCGCGGAGCCAGTATTTCCTGAATCTGTCCAGTTCATCTCTCCATCTTGTGTTCTGTCGGCTTCGGTTTCTTATGTGATCTCCTGGGATCCATGTTGTGAGACATGATGTCCATCGGTTGTCTTTCATTCTAGCAACATGGCCAGCCCATTGCTATTTGAGTTTTTTAATAGTTTCCATGATGTCACGGACACCTGTTTTCTTCCTTATATACTGTACTGTCTTGTGATCTCTCCATGTAAAGTTGAGCATGATTCTCCCTTGCGCATATGAAAAAAATTATATCTATCTATATGGACTTCCAAATAAAAGGCAAGATAAGTAACTCAATCATTGATCACCCCTTTTTCTGACACTTTAATTGATCATCCCTATCACAGCATATATGGGTGGCAGTGATTTATATTTCCTCTTGGAATGCTAGTTTTCTTTTATTCTTCGAATACTGCTATACAGAAGAGAAGGCTATTCGTGATCACTTCTGGATCAGATATTTTAGATAATAATCAGCGAACATTCGGCAAAAAGATACAACTGGAACAATTTACATTCATTGTTATGAATTCATTGTAATGTTATAAAAATGATTTTTCATTAACTAACTCACATTAAGAAAAATCAATAAGAAATTTATTTTTAATTTTCAAATTTTTAAAATGATTTTCTTAAATAAACTGTTGGGGACTGATTTATCTTCACAACAATAACCGTTTGGTAATATTATCTAAGATTATAATAAACAGCTTCCACTGTAAATGCAATTGAGGGAACAGCAAAATCAATTCAATTTTTCCAGATAAAATCACGAAATATCAATAGAATAGAGAATTCAAAATGGAATCTGATTATTTTTCTCCACAGTACTAACCAGTTTGGAGAGAGTTTTCAAAGCAGCAACAATATTCATGTCATCATCTTGATACTCAGCCTCAGAGCTGTTATCTTCATCTGAGTCTTCACTCAGCTTCTCTCGGTCATCCTCCACCTTCAAGTACTGAAAAAAAAAATAATTAAATGGATAAATAATGTCAGAATCACATAAGATATAGATTTTGATAGGAATGACAAGCAATAAAAATTCATGGATGCCTTTTCTGAATTGAAAGATTCTCATTTTCAAATCCACAAGATATTATTCACATTAGTGATTTTCCATAACCAATAGGTCTTCTATATTATAAAGATCCAATCTCTGTATGTCATTGTCAACATCATTAAGATATCAAGTAAAAGTGAAATTTCAAAAAGCTGTTGAGCAATTTTCTGTCAACTTAAAAAAAAAAAAAATTAAATAGAATAAGGAAAGCTACAGATTCTGTGATATTCTAATTTGAAATAAGGAATCTTGGAATTACAAGCAACAGAGATTTTTCCAGAAAAAATAAATCAAACCAAAAAAAACAACATATCGTAGTCCATGGTCAACCTAATTGTATGCACACCATCAATCTTTGCTAAAAAAACATTACTGTGTATGCATTTTTTATGAAGTCATATCTGCTGGCATAAAAAAATAGTAATTTAATCATGAAAAAAAGAAGAAACTTCACAAATATTACACTGCACTCAATATGCTGGTATTATAACTAGGACACCAACTACCAAATACAGACAGTTACGGGGCTAGGATGAGTTGCAATAAGGTAATCCTATGAATACCCTTGTAAACAACATGTCTTATAGTCCAGCATGTTACATCAATTGAGTTCATACATAACAATTCATAAAACACTTCTACTCAACTGAATAAAATTGTTAAATGTGAATAATTGAAAAAAACCACAGTATGTATGCATACGTGTTTGAATTCCTTACAGTAAGCATTTTGTTCTGAATGATACTGCCAGTGGCTCCTGCCAACACTTTCGGGAATAATCCTCTGTAAAGGCCAAGGAAGCCATCCATTCGATAGATGTATGCAACTGAAAAAGAAAAATAGAAAATAATATAGATACCACTTTCTGAAGAGAAAACAAAAAGGAAAAAAAAAAAACAACTTTTTATACCCTTTTTTATAACCTTTCTCTTGTCAATTTACATTATGAAAAAAACATTTCTTTTTATTTACCATACACAGATATATTGGAATTTATACAATTAAAAAAAAAAAAAAAAAAAAAAAAAAAGATACCAAATTTGTTTTACTGGCAATCCTGATTTGAACCCAGAATACAAAGGAAAGGTTTCCACTTTATAACTAATTTCCCTATTTCTGGCTTCGTTTTTAGCATTTTCTGAACTACAAAACTAATGATTTCAGGCTGCATAGGAAAAAATTCTATAATCAAATGCAATTTTATAATTCTTCATCTAAAATATGTTTGAACAAGATTTAGCACTCAATCTGTACAGAAGACAAAATGGATATTCAATGGTCAAGGATGAATGTCAGTATTATTGACTGAACATAGTTATTTCATTCATAATTGTTGGTTTTATCATCAGGTAGTATTGTGATTACATTTGATAATCTATTGCAATTCTTATTGTAACTTTTGTCAATGAAATTGATGAAAATAGAAACCTAATTTGAAATTCGGCCATTCTTTCAAACCAGTTCAACAGCTTGACTACTCACTATTCGAGGAGTTATTCAAACTACCATATTTGACAGTATATAAGACCCCTTTTTTTGCCCCAAAAAGGTTCAAAAGATTAACATAACCTTTGTTGTCTAAAATTGGAGGAGTTTAAAAAATGGGTGATAAATGAGAGGAATTCTGGAAAATGCAATTTTTTCAATATTTCCAAGTAAAATGAGGCTGCAGGATCCTACATGTCATCAAATATGGTAGCCTTGTCATCCATGTTTTAGCCTTCACCTACTGTATATTTCGACAACTTTTTCTTCTCTAGATCTGGATATCAAAAATTCCAGCAGACAGTGGTAAAAAGAAATTCAACAATTATGTAATTTGGATAATCTACAATAGGCAACAGAAATCTGATTCAACTCATAAGGTCAAAAACAGTACCAATACCAGTTGTCATATAACATGTCAGCATTCGTCCTAAAATATATATGAATTGTACATGAGCATAAAAGAAAAAAAAAAAATTTTTTTAATTCAACGTGATAAAGAATTTAATCAAAATTTTATTCAATTTAATCAAAATGAACATAGCTGAATCAAAACTTTGGCTGTTTTTTTTTTTTACAAAAAAAAAAATAATGGTTGAGAAAGTTGAATATTCGATGAAAAAAATTTTTTAAATAGAAAAAACTCTTTGCAAGTAATTTGTGCTTTTAATGCACAATACGCAAATTCGTCAGTTTTGAGAAAAACTAATCTAATTAGTCTTGTTTATCAAATCAAAATTAGTTTATTTACATTTTATCAAATAAATAAGCAATAATTGAAAAATGAAAATACTAGTCCATGTGTTTGATCAAAATGTTGAGCAGAAGAAACTAATAAAACCTTTTGAGAGATTGGCAGATACAAACTGAGTACACAGATTATAAAAACACACTTCATCTGCTCACAAAAAAGCAGCGAAATGTCATCTAATTTTCTAATGATAATGAAGATGTGTGTTAAAAAGGCAGGAACAAAACAATACGGAATTCTCAAATTCATCAATTGTCTGCGTTTTTGTTATCTATTGACTAAGTTATAATTAACTTTATCTATTTTTTCATTTTCAAAAAAAAAATTGGAGCTAAGACTTTTACATGAAATTCGTTTGTTTACTTTTCAGCAAAAATGCTGACATACCACGTGAAAACCGGTGTCAGCTCAGAATTTGACCTTATGAGTTGAATTAAATTTGGGGTGCCTATTCTACAATGGATCCTATAATTTGTAGACCTACACAAATGCAAATTTTACCCACATATATTTAAAACACTGACAGTACAATTTTTCAGCTAGTTTTTTTCTTTTTCAGGTTATGTGGTGCTCAGCTAAACATAGGTACCTTATGCAACCTTTTACTAGACTCAAATACACAGCATCCTTCACTTTACACATTCTGAAATGAAATCCCCTCCATTATTCTTTTCGAACTCATACCAAACTAACTTCAACAATATAACAACTACCAGTACAATTCTAAAAAAGAAAAGACAGAGTATAAATATCAACTTAAATGAGCAAATCAAATTTCTGAAGAAAGCAAAAAGTTTGCATCAAGATCTTTCTAGTCTAATTTTAGACAGAGCTGCTAAAATAAGCCATTTTCAAATGACCAAAAATCTTGATCATTCAGTCCTCGGCAGTTATATAATTTCATGAAAACATAATCAATATTTAGGATTTTAATGCAATAACAATAATACTGAGAGTAATGTTTCCAATAGATAGCACATCTGTCGCAATAACAGTACATTCCACAATATTAATGAATTATTGATGAAAACAAGCTATATTTGGACTATTGCACTCACTCTTTTAGCTTTAAATATATTATGATTTTTATATTTCTAAATTAAGATGGCATAGCATGGAAAAAAGTACCAGGATGTTTTGATTGGTGCAAGTTTTGATGCAGTACAGTTAAGTTATTGTCGTACAATGTAACTTAGTATAAGCTTAAAAAAAATGCATTAAATTATAATAAGACTTTGGACTGTGCAGTTTCGAACAGAACGGGAAATTTTAGAACAAATTATCTGCTCTGATCGCAGAATACCTGTAGTGTATAATCAAACACCGCTATTACCAGTGATTCAAAAATCTTCAAATGTTCACATCACAAGATGGCCAATCTCTAATACTATGCGAAAGTTTTCAATTTCTGCATGTCTGTCTGTTCCAACATCACAGCTGAATGGAAAGTGCCAGGGCTTTGATTTTTTGGCATGGATATCGAATTAACCCCAGGATAAACATGGGCCTTTTTTTTTCAATTTGAGTTATCAGCGAGGGAGGATAGAGTCATTTACAATGAAATAATGCTAAAAAAGACGCCTATTTTATATTGAGTAGCTATGACGGAGTGTTTGTAAGGGTTCCAACATTATGGTTCTTTTCAAAGAAAGTTGTACGAAGGAAAGAGAATATTTCTATGTAAGAAAGCAAGAGAGAATACGCATGTTTTTTTTATCTTATTCTCTTTTAATATTCTGCTGTCCCTTTTCCCTCACCTCATTATGAAACTAACCATCAATGTTAATTATTATTTGAAATTTTTATGATTTCTCTTTTCCCCTTAATATCAATTTCTTCATGGATTTTTTATTGCAATTTTTTGTTCAGGAAGATTTCTAAATAAGTAAATAGCATTGATCTGAAAATAAAAAAGAGACCTTAGGTTGGATTTGAACCAACATTCCTAACGGGATGCACCGTTTAATCTAGCCTGCTCTACCAATTGAGCTACCGAAACAAACAACACTCTTCAAAACCAATCCTTCATTCTGACTGGCAACCATGTTTGTTTACATTCTGATAGTTTCAGTACTTGATATATTTTTGTTTTTTTGAATTTTTATTTGATTAAGTCTTATAAATCTTAAATTTTGATGATTGATTTTTTCATCTCCATATTGATGCTGCATTTAATTCCAGTTTTAAAAGTCAATTTGAAGTTCATGAATTATCCACTCTCAACCCAGTATTACCACACATAAGAGTGTTTGGTTCAAAGAGGATATGATTCATTATTCAGTGGGTTTGGGAGGGCTGTGAAGTCATATAACCCGGTTTTTTTGCTGTTTATTTCAGGTAATGAACAAATTAAGTGAAAATGCTCAGAAGTTAAAATTTGGCCAAATGAGAAAAAAAAAAAATACATGAAATGTATTTGATAGAAAAATGACCATCACACTGCCTTTCATAACTCTGCGAAATAACATTCAGCAACAACAAATTCTAATTCAGGCTGACAATACAAAAACTGATGACAAATTCACTCTCTGAATTCAGGTCGACTTGTTTTATTACAGGAACTACTGATAAAGAAGCTGAATTGAGACACAGTTTGGGAATAATATAATATAGAGAAATGAATTCTTATTTATTTACCTTTTAGATTTTACTGAAGCAAGGGAGTTTGACCTTTGCACAGCCAAGCTGGTGTTCCTATCTTCATTATCATTATAGAGGAAAGCAAGAAGCTTATATCAAATATGTGTAGCACAAAGGTATCACCAGTCATAGAGACCCATAACCATTTCGAATTGTCCTAATACCTCAGACTAATCATAGTACCTAGCTTTCACTATATTTACACAATTGTACCTCTGTATATTATAATTTTTTCCAGAATATTCAACATGCAATTGAATTTTAGCAATTACTCTTTTCAAAATATTTTTTTCAATTGCATTAGTACATGGGTAAAAACAATAAATCTATTTTTATGATTACCAAAACATTAATGAATAAATAAGGAATAAGATAAATATCATTTGGTCTCAGTAGTCACATTTAACTATGAATCATAACCAACTCCGTTTGTGGTTTTATTGCAATATATTAAAGTTGTGATTTTGAAATATTTTTTAAAAATGCCTTACTATAACGGAAAACACTTGGATATGCCATAATAGGCCTTCCCGTGAATGTCCTTGTCTCATATAAGGGTAAAGGTTCATGGCCGATCTGTGAAGAAAAAAGAAATAATAATCAAATCAAATAAATTACTACATTTTTACAACTAGCATCTCACTTTTGTTAAGTGATATTTCAATCATTTCTCTTCTGTATACATAAAGAAAAAACATATACAGGAATGTTTTGATATGTTAGTACAGTTGAGGTTTTCTTGTACAAATTAATGTCACCAAGTATATGCTGACAAAAAACACATCAAATTATATCAAGACGTTGAACAGTACAGCTTTCAACAGTATGGAAAATTTTGGAATAAATCAAGCACACTATTCTATGTATACCTGTACTGTATTTCCCCAGTACTGAAGATGTCATCCAAGCCTCAAAAACTTACCCTGCATCCTACAAGCCAAAGGCTGTTTTTTTAGGCCTATGCCAATCTAGTTTTTCAAGTCAAAATTAAGTTGAGTCCCTGAGGCCAGATCCTAGATGCTAGAAAATACAGTACTTGAAATTTCATAGAGTATTATATTGATTTCCATACTGAATTTACATTTCAGAAATTAGCTAAAGAAATCATGGATTGATACTCAAACATAATTTTTCACTAAATGAAAACCAAAAGCTTTTCTTCATCCAAAAAGGAACAAGACACTTAAGAAAATCAGCAAATTACATTTTTGTGGAAATGTATTTTCCAGGTCAATGTTCTCGAACTTGAGAAAATGAGGTAGTCTAAAATGAAAGAAATAGAAAGTAGACAAACACACAAAAAATCCCCATACAACCAACTGAGTAATAAAAATTTTAATGCTTCCTGGAAAAAAGTACTTTTGTTTTCATTTCATTAAAAACACTGCCTACTAAATATGTGGTAATATATCCATCATTTTTAGACATTTATTATTTCAAATTAACTTTATAAAACAATACAATATATTATTTAAATGAATAGCGATAATTCAAAAATTTCTTTCAAAATCATAGTTGCGAGAAATTAAATGTATGCAAATTGGCTAAATCCATCTTGTTTCAAGCAAAATTAGTTGGTGTATATATATATATATATATATATATATATATATATATATATATGCGTGTGTATTATGAATGAGTAGTGAAAGTTGGCCCTCCCCTTTGACAGAAAAAGATCATTCTATGAAATTTCTTCACTATTTCTGCTTTCCAAACAGCTCTTTCCTCTTTTGAACAATCATAGCATGACAGACTTGATTGTGACAATAGTATTAAAAGTATGATGATTAATCAGAGGTCAGGACTTCGAATGCTGATTTTGAAAGCAGGCGGGGCTTCACCAATCCTGAAAGACTGCCTCTACACAATCTTCCTGCCACTTTCTCATCTCCAAATTGGTATTTTATGCCAAGAACAGAGTAAAAATCAACAACAATCTAATACGAAGAGAAATTATTCAAGAAAGGAAAAAAAAAGCCCCAAAAGGGGGTATTATTCTTTTTATTGTTCTTTGAATCGCTATGAACTGAATCTGATCACATTCAGGTATCATTACTCTTTGAACAATACCCCTACCTGTAATTGAATGAATCATTTTAAAGTAGGTCATATTTCAACTTACTGGGGGGGGGGGTAAATTCATTTTTCTTCCTAAATGAAGAAAAGTTTCATTTAGTGAAGGACTTAACCCCAAAAGGAAAGGAGAAATGACCTGTAGCAGAAATATATACAAATTTCGAATAATAATCACATGGATTCGTGTTGACAAACAATTTGGGTTACTTGCAACTTTATCAATAATCTTAAAATCGAAAAAGATAAAATAATCTTAAACTGGTTTCGAAATTTTATTTACTGAACCAATGCCCTTGTGCTCATTAAAACATTGATACAATGACAGAGAAGTAAATTAAAAACAGTTTCATTTTGTTATTTGAAAAGCAAAATTAAAGGAGAGTATTTTCAAGAGTTTTTAAGAAATGTTCGTTTAATTTTTGTATTATCATTATAAACAAAAAGTGAATACCTCAATTTTTTTTTTTTTTTGCTGCTTAGAATTTTACATTCACTAGATTACTTATGTGGTAAAAATCCCTTTTTTAACTAAAAAAAATGAATACACCTCTGTGTCTCGTTAATCAAGAACCAAAATATTAACTTTGACTTGAAAAATAATTTTAAAAAATTACTTTTTCATGAAATTCTGCCACACATTTTTTTTTTTACTCTAAAGGTTGTTTTAATCGGAGAATTCAGTCCTCGTGTATGTTTACGCCTATTTTCAAACCCTTTGCCACCTATACAACAGAAAAACACATGATCATAGTTTAAATGGATATTTCTGAAAGATAATTAAATGTTTTCATCTTATGAAAATATTCAGTTGGTGTAATCTAAAACAGGAGAAAAAAAACTGACGACTATAATGTGTTAATTCGCGGAAAGATGAATTTAATGTCAACCATCTCTTCAGTCAGTGCTAAGATTGAAAAATAAATTTAACGAGAATCAAATTAGAAGTTCGCTGATAGATACATCAACAATTAAAAGTGTGGTGTTTTGTCATGAAAAGTAACAGAACGAAATAAAAATAATGATAGATCTCTTTTCTATTTAAAAGGAAGACATTGAACGTTTCACAGAAGTCAGTTTTTAAGTAAACGTAGAAATGATGGTGGTGGTGGTAGTAGTAGTACTATTGTTGTTTGACACTGAGTGACCCTAAGTTCTCATCGTGTATATAAAATCCAGACATTGAAAATGATACTTGGGAGTTAAACAAAAAAACAGCACAATCATACCTGTATCAAGAACTTAGCATAAGACACTGGATAAAAGGCAGTGGTAAGAAAAGCACTGAATCCGTGTTCAGCTTTCGACATGGTTATGGCGGAGAGTGATAACAATTTTCGGGAAACTACAACAAAGAACGATAACTCTAGTAAATTGGCATTTGTCAATGACTTATTCATAAATACTACCTCAACTGCCAAAATAAGTTCTCCTTTCACCAGTTGGCAAAACCTTAAAAATATTTATTCTTCATTAATATTGCCCAAGTTTATTATCTGTGTAGATAATTAAGGTTATTGTCATTGCTGACAACTCTATTCTGAAGAGAAGGAATCAGTTTTACAATTGCTTCATCTATGAATTTAAATCTTATGCTATCAAAAAACTAGTCAAAAAGTTATGATAGATTTAAAATTACACAAGAAATTAGAGGGGTCACATCATTCGATTCAGCAAGCTTCAGTATTCATTCTGTATGTTGTGCATTGAAAATGAGGATGACAGAAAAGGGTTGTCAACAGTCAGTATTCAGAATGACCTTTACTGACAGAATAGGACTATCTCATGTTTTTTTCTCCAACTTATACTTAGTTAAATCAATTTGTACAGGAATATATTAAACATACTACACAAAAGCAACACCAATCAAAATAGCCCTAATGAAGATGTTCCTGTGATTGTGCATGTATGTATGTGCATGTGTGTGTATGTTTTCATGATGTGATATGAGCCACTCTCTGAGGATTGTTTAGAAATTATAGTACTACTCCATTGACACTTATAGCCTATTCATCCATGAAACCAGAAGCACATGAAACATTTATTTACCATTATTATCCAACAAGTTTTTTTCTCAACTTTGTTGCTTTGTCGATGTTCAGGTCAACAGAGAGTAGCCTTGTGGGAGGCAATTTTAATTCCAATCTAAGCAGTTTACTTTTAAAAAATGTCATAGAATTTAACCACCTGAACATTACTAAAAAGAATAAGACAGAAAAATAAATTAACGAAAATTTTAAATCTATTCCAGAAGAGCAGATATAAACACAATAGTCTTTGATTCTCCGGTCAAAACTACTTTTGTATGCCCCATTCAATTTCATGAAAGTAGAACATTAATAAGGGGCCCAGGGCAGAATCAGGGGGCCCAAGTAGGCCATGGCTTTGAAAAAAATTTAATTTTAACCTTTTAGCAATAGTAGTCTGTTAGACCTGATTTGAACATCCTAGCTAATCAGTGTATAAAATCGGCTTTAATAGTAACGATTAATTCAGTTCTATTTTTTTTTTGTTCTTCCTATACCTACATATATATATATATATATATATATATATATATATATATGTTCGTTGTGTAGATCCAAGACAATCTGAAAGACTGGTAGTATTAATTTGACAATGTGGAAATGCAAGATTAAGAAAAACGCGTGTGATATCTCAAAAATTTTCATCTTCATTTAGATAAGATTTTATGCATTTCACCATTTTTCACAGGTATCATCGGAAATTTTTTGCAATACAGAAAACTGTAGAATAGTCAGCCCATTACACAGTGAGACAATAACTAAAATGAATGCCAGAAAAACAGCATTAGTTGTGAAGAAAAGTGGAGAAGGGAGAGTATCAGAGAACGTTGATGTAGGTCAAAGGGGGTCAGACTTGAGATATCTTTGGGCACAACTAAAATGGAATGTATGGAGAGGCATATCACTTCTTAAGTAGGTATGTTTAGATTAAGTAGATTGATATGTATATGTTTTAGCTTTAGGTGGGTCCTTGTTTATATAAATAGGATTTTTTTCAGAGGGCCCTAATGCTTAATGACAATCTAAATGCCTCAGTTCGACAGAAAAAAATGTTTTCATCTACTTTATTTCATTTATACAGCTGGTGTGAAAGATAAGTTATATATATTTCTTAATGTGCCATCATAAAATAAAGTTTGAGAACCACTGCAATAGGATGATAACCTGTTCAACCTCTGTAGTTTCAATACTTCTATGCAATCGACAGGGCCAAATTCAAATTCAATGGGCTCTGTCTTCAGGTCCCTTCTATTTTTGCATTTAGCTATTATTTTCAAACAAATAAAAACAAGAATGAAATATCCATAGAATCATGTTTAACTTAAATTGAAATCTGTTATGGATCAATAATCTATCTTTGAGTAACACAAGAAATTTTCAAAGAAGTGTAGTTGACACATTTTACCCGCAACAGATAAAAGGTGTTGAAATATTTTGAAGACATACTGAGTGACTGCACTCTGTGCACCATGTCAAGTACAGTCCAGGTTACTGAACTAACTACTGCACTCTTCATTAGTTGCAGGTAACTGTCTGTGTGTAATTTTATGTCTGAAGTTATCAACTGTATAATCTAATTAACAGTGTTCTTGCCCCCCATGCCCTGCAGGTGTGAGCCTAAATAGGTTTCAACATGGAGAATACACAAGGGTACAAGTTGAGTAGTTTATTGTAATGAACCTTGGTTTATTTCATAAGCAGAATTATTGGAGAATATTCCGGTGTAAAATTGATTTGTTTTTAATGTTTAGAAGTGGAGATTTTTGTCTTTGAAAAGATGTTTGCATAGTGTAAAACAATGTGATATAATAATTTGCCTTAGAAAATTTTGAGCCAAAACAAGACCTAGATTTTAAAACTACACCAAAAATAAACTATTTATCAAATTTTAATAAAATTTTGACACTTGTTTATCTATGAAAAGTGTATTTGTGTAAATATTTTTTCAACTCAACTTACACCTCTGTATTTAATTTTATGAAATCTGAATAAAATATGTTGTTATTATAGATATTCATACTTTTTCTATGATAATAAGTCCCTGCAGAAATCAAATTGGTTAAATTATGATCAAAACTTCAGTCATGGATGTAGAAAATATTTCATGAATCGGGAAATAATATACTGCAATAAAACTGAAATATTGTTTTGTTGCAAAAGGTTTATGGTGATTTTTTTTTGTTTAAAAAAATGCTTTAGACATTAAGGTTAGAAAAAAAAACATTCACTCAAAAATCAATTTAAAAAATACAACTTGATTTATGGATAAATGTTTCATTAATATTTTTGAATACTTCAATCTTCATGGTTACTTCTGAAATGTTATTACATAAGAGTGTGTTTTAAAAATCGAGAAATGAAACATTTAACAAAATCCAATGTTCTGGATGTTTTTAAAAAAATTTATTCATCTTTTTAATTAAATACAGATGCTACGCAATTGAAACATATGGAGGCCCAGAATGTAATAACTGAGTTTTCTCACTTGTTAGCCTTAAGGTTTTCTATCAGCAAAGTAACTCATTCAAAGTGAGAAGATGAAGATTTGGTTTTTTTTTTCAAAAGAACAAAAAATTATTGAAACTTTTTTGCTTTTTAATTGTGGTGACAGCTCCCAGGGACCAAGGAAAATATAACTCTTCCAGTTTATTTCTATCACAGGTGATGCTTATAAAATTTCATCACCTTTACAAGAAAGAAACATTAGCCGGCAAACACTCTGACCTTTGAACACTGTTGATAAGACAGACATGTGGTGTAAATAAATTCATTTTCAGCACAATAAAATCACCTAATATTTCTCAAGTCCTCATGGATACCACCATATATTTTAATAGGTAACATTTTTTCTTAACACAAATGAAACCAGCAAATTTCAACTTAATTAAATAAAAGGTCCAGAAGTTATGACAAAGTAAAATTTGCTTAGATTTGCATGTAACAAGCCACAGGTATGATTTTGCAAAAGTATTTCATTACTTTGGTATTGAGGAAGATATCTGACTGATGTTTGGTACCCCTTTAGTTTTCGCTCAAATAAATTATTTCTGGATTAATTATACCTCTATTCTGAATATTTTTTTTATTGTTAGGGGTCCTTGGAAATAGCTTTCCAGGGGGCCTACTAAATTTTTGACTAGCCGCAGAAACTAAACCGTGGGCGTTAAAATGAAGATTTCACTGGATTTTTTTTCATTTATGTATTGGCTTGTGTATAAGATATGGAAATCATTTTTTCAACTTTCAAATAGCCATCATTCTGCAACAGGAACTTCTACTGAGCTGAAGATGTGTTCACAGTGTTAAGCATCTGTGTAGATTTTGAAAGTTTTATCAGCTGAGCTCTAGAAAACATGATTTTTTTGAGGAAAAGATGTCAACGTAGACTCCATGTAGACTAACAGTGTTTCTGGGAAGTCATTTTAAGTACCGTTCTAAGAGCTAAATCCTACTTCTAATACTAGCCATCTAAAGTTTGGGGAGTTTGAGAATTTGAAACATTTGGACAGGTTTCATCTATTCAAGATGACATTTAAGGGGATTATTGCAATATCTATGTTCATAACAATTTACAATACTTGCTTGTTTAGTATCAATCATCTCCAACAACAGCACAGTAACATTTTCCCTCTTTAAAGTTAAGTGTTGCAGCAGTACAAAGCATAACCCCAGGAAACTGAATTTATTGATTCAAACTTGTAACCATCTGTATTTGTGTTGATATTTCTTCTTGGAGATCGCAAGCACACTCTATATCACAATGAAAAAAAACGGTGGTATGTGTTTTCTGCCCAAGTAATTAGATATTTTGCTAGTTTTGCGGAGATGTACTCTCAAATACCTTATTTATCCCCCCAAACCAATCTTTTATTAAACCATCAAAAATAATTGATATTTTAGATATACTAAACACACAATTGATTTATGACAAAACTACCAAGCAAAATATTTATTTTAATACAAAACTATTGATTAGCAATTTTCTAATTCAATGTTTGATTTTTTTTTTTCTTTTTTCAACCACCTTCAATAGAAAAAAAAAACATTTTTTTTGTTCTTCTTTCTTTGAAACTTAACAAAAAACTATGTTTTTCTCTTATTTGACTTTTTGGGATCGAAAGGACAACTATTATCGTTTAATCTTCCTATTTCATTCGCCCCACAAATTCAATTCCATCCCCCCTGCTTCATTCACGCCTGGGTGAACCACTATTTGCCAGTTTGAGAAATACTGGTCTGAGCATAGCAAATGAGAGTAGCCTCCTTTATATTCTCAAGATCTAGTTTAAGACTGAAATTTAATATTCCTAATAATGATAACCTGATAGTTTGAAGAAAATCACTGGAAAATGTAAACATACAAGGCCAAGATTTGTTTTAGCCAATAGCAGAAACAAGAATTAGTGTAAACATCTTTTTTTAATAGAAAAATGACTCGTTTATCCGAGGATAAGTAACTTTCCGTAAACACGTGTTATTTGTTTACGTTTTTAGGAGGCTTACGTTTGAATGATGTCATCCGGTGTCAAGTCAAATGTGCCCGTTTACAAAGCAATCTATCTTGGGGTGCGTAAAGTAAACTTCGTCCATAATTGATATAACAAAGAGTCATTTTTTTTTTCAGGGAAAGCAGACATTTGTTTTGAGATATGATTCGTATTGCAGTACGTATGCATCAGTAGCGCTAGTTAAGTGAAAACAGATCATTTCACGATGACACCCAGACTCAACTAATCTGTACCAGCAGACTAAATTAGACTACAATCAGCTGCCTGTTGTATTAACTTACAAATGACTCTGCACATACAAACAATGAAGTACAAAATTTTGTCAATTTTCTTCCGGCATTACAGCAACTTCGAGACACTGAATTGTCCCTGTCCCTCAGAATGCATGCCTCTCCTTTAAATACGCCAAGCATGTCTTCCTGGAACAATAGACATACGTATCTTCGAATTAACTTCCAATTATAACTCGATAGTTTAATCGGAGAGCATTAGCTAATCACGGAATTCTCAACTGTAATACAAGCTGTCTACAATTCGTTACAAACTTCCTTTGAAAAAAACACTTGAGACGGACAAACCTCGCAAACCTTCGAGAGTAGGCACTCTGTTTTTAAACACGTAGATGTTTACTCTAATTATTGTTCCTTCGATTAATTAAAACAAATCTTGACCTTGCATGTTTACATTTTCTAATAATTTCCTTCGAACTACCATGTTATCACAATCAGGAACACAAAATTTCCGTCTTGGACTCTCATCCTTGAGAATCCAAACGAGGCTACTCTTATAGAAGCATTTTGCAATACTCAGACCAGTATTTCTTACACTGGCGAATAATGGTTCACCCAGGCGTGAATGAAGTGTGTGTGTGTGGGGGGGGGGTGTTTAAGAAACTAGAGGGAACGGACGAATGAAATAGGAAGAGTGAATGATATAATTTACTCAGGGGAATTCCTCTAATTATTTTTGGAATCCTCTCAACAAGTGTTTGTATAACTTTCGAAAAACCGGTTGTGACGCCTTTAATGACTTCTGTTTTATATTTGCTACAAGCCTAGTATAATGTAAGGGAAATAATTCCTGGTGTTCCTTTGGTTATTTTTCAAACTTGACCCCTCCACACTTATTTCTTGGATTTACCGGTCAGAAAACCCTATTGATCAAATAGAACTAAAAAGGTTGCCAAGAAGGACAATAATTTACTTTACTATCTAGTTTGCATGTTTTTTAAAAAATTCCTAAGTAACCAATGGACATCACGACTCATGACATGGATCCCCCGAGATCACATGCGCAACCGAGGCAGGCAGAATATTAGATGAAGAGACGAGCTAGACAAATTCAGATAGTACTGGCTCAGCGATGCTCATGATGGAGAAGTGTGGCGAATCCTGGAGAAGGTCTATGCCCAACGACGGACGTTGAAAGACTGCTGCTGCTGCTGCTCCTGCTGCTCATGATGATGATGATGATGATGAATGCATCTGTAAGTAGCCCCAAGCATTTTGTTTTTGGCAAAGGTAAACAGAATTTATTTCTCCAGGGAATTATCTTTTTAAATCGAAGAGTTTTTTGCCTGAAATTTTTATGATGCAAATTATTACGATTATTGTTTTTTTTTACAGGTGAAAACATCTCAGAGTCAATTTTCAAACACCTCTCCTTGCCTCTCTTCAAATAGCAAATGTGCTCATGAAAGAAAAAAAGACATACACAGAGGCTGAGAAAGTTGTCCAACCATGTTTGAAAACTGTTGCCAATCTAATACACGGTGGGAAGCAAGCAGTGGATAAAATAGCTCAAATTCCCTTATCCGGTGACACAATGGTTGCTGAAGATATGAAGGAACAGCCGATGACGAACTTGTTGGAAGCACCATTTTTTGCTCTGCAGTTTGAAGGAACCACAGACAATAAGAATGATGCGCAACTGATTTGTATTGTCGTTCCCCGGATCAAAGCCTGGGAAAAATTGTGGTGCTTTATCCCTTTCGCTTGCGAGTCGTTAAACAAACTACATGTGAAATTATTTCCACCAAGCTTGAATAATTCATGGAAAAGGAACATTTATCTTGGGGGGTAAAGGTGTTGCTGTAACTATAGACGGTGTAGCAGCAATGATGGGAAAACACAAAGAAAATCCCAGAATTGTGCCTATTTATATTTTTGTTTACCCCCGGGAAGTACTGGCGGCCAAGAAACCGAACGCTTGTTGCAGTGATCAGAAAAATGCACTGAAAGAATTGTTGCATGATGTCATGAAAATAGTCAATACTATTTACCCACAAGCAGAAATATGTCAATATTCTCAGAGATATGCAAAGATATGTCTGCACATCACATGATTCTCCTACTGCATTCTGGGACACGATCGTTGTCATGTGAAAGAGTCCATTGAAAGAGAACTATCTGTATTTTTTACTGAGCAAGACGATGTGAAAGCTATACATTTAGAGGCTGATTTCCTGCCGGCCAGATTCTGTTACCAGACTTTTATTTTTGAGAATTTGAATCATCTCAGCTTGTTACTTGATGGTAAAATAGAATCCACCGAAATAAAGATCACTATGTAACACCATAGTAACATTCATAAAGGCGATTTCTCCAATGTCCCACTCGTGGAAAGCTTCCTAAAAGAACTTCAGTGGGGAGGAAAACAGTCTGATTTGGAGGAAACACTGGCCATCATTTTGGACCATCTACAATTGTTGTTTAGGAGCATCTACAGGACTTGGAAAATCATATGTGGATAGTTAATCCTTATATTACCAGCCAAATCATTAAAATGTTCAAAAAGTTGAATAAGATAAACACTTAAGGAATGAATTCATTTACGTTTTTTTTTTGTTTTGTTTTTTTGCTCGTGTGACAAAATAAATCATGTACAAAATTATACACAAGGGAGAATAAGACGAAACTTACCAAAAATACATAAAATTTTAGTCGAGGGTGAATGAAATTCTGTGTTGAATACTCAAGGATGGATAACTTTAAAAAGTTTAAGAAACACTGATCCATACCTACTGCCATATAATAAGGGTGATTCGGCTTATTTCTTTGAACCCTGCATGAAACGTTAGTTACAACAAACCATGGCACTGACTTATCGAGGAAAATTACGTTTTTACTTCTGATTCCAGATTTGGTAGTTAGAAAAAAAAACGAATCACAAAAACGCTAGACGAAAACCGTCCTCAGGAACAAGCTGGTTTAAGAAGATGCTACTCGACCATGGACTATCTCCATTCCACAAACCAACTGAAAGACAAAGCAGCAGAATATAAAATGCCACTAGCGATAGACTTCAAGAAGGTCTTCGACTCAGTAGAAATTACCAATGTCATTGATGCTATCACCCGACAAGGTATACGTGTGAGTGATGCATCACATATACCACCGTAGCAGCTCCTTTATCAGGTTACCTAAAGACTCAGAGCCATTTCAGCTCCAATAAGGGGTAAGACAAGGTGATACCAGCTCACCCAAACTCTTTATAGCCTACCTCGAGATGATCTCCAGAAATCTAGACTTGGAAAACAAAGAAATTAAAATAGACGGCGAAAACTTGAATTACATCAGATTGGCAGACGGCATCGTCCTTTTTTCAGAGAACCTACACGACCACCAACTAATGCTTGACGAACTGAACGGAGAATGCAAGAAAGTTGGCCTACGCATGAACTTTGGCAAAACAAAGATCATAAACAAAAAGTACGTCGGAAACAAACGTACAGCGATCAAAATCGGAAATGCAAAGCCAGACAAAGTAGACCACTACATCTACTTAGGACAACAAGTCTCTGTGACGTACTCAAAAGAAGAAGAAGAAGAAGAAATCAAGCAAAGAATCACCCTAGGGTGGCAAATCTTCCGTAGAGCAAACTCAACCTTCAAGAAGAAGAAAATCCCATTAGTCCTAAAAAGAAAACTATCCAACCAGTGCATCCTTCTGATTGGATAGTCACCCATGGAGCTGAAATATGGAACCTAGCCAAGAGACTGGCCCACAAACTGAGACGCATGCAACGAGCACATCGGAGAATTGTGCCAAACATAGACAGACCACAAGGCAGCAAAGCATATTAGGAGGGAAAACAGGAGTCCGAGACATCAACGAAACCATTAAGAAACTCAAATGGCAATGGGCTGGTCATGTTGCAAGAATGGCAGACAACCGACGGACATCACGACTCACAACACCGATCCCTAGACATCAAATGCGGAACCGATGCCGGCAGTATACGAGAAGGTGAGACAATGTAAATAGGCTCAAGAAATATCGGCTCCGCGACGCCAAAGGATAGATAGACGTAGCGAATTCCGGGGAAGATCTATGTCCAACGACAGACGATAAAAGATTGATGATTATGATGAAATTCCACAATAACTTTGTCTTATAAGCAATGGTGTAGTGTTGAGGGAACAACGTCACTTTACTTTGTCGGGTGGGGAACGGCGTACTCCCACAATCCATACACCACTAAAATTCTGTTTGAACAATTCACTGTTGAGAAAAATTAGTTCGTACATGTCTAAATACTCATCCTATATCGCCTCGAAACGTCTCTAAAATAGGTTAAATTTCACAAACGTATCCCGAGATCAAGTAGCCCAGTGTTCCTCACTTCATTTTTAGCACTACACCATTGGTTATAAGTGATGAGTTGAGTCTAGCCCAATTGTAAATGACGTATCTTAGAGATATTTAAGATGTGTACGAAGTAGTTCAATGTTTCCTCTACCCTTTGCAGTCGGTGTTGATAATGTCAAATTCCTATTGACTGGCGTTTTGGAGGAAATGAAAACAATAACATGCCATATCAGTAAAAGAAACAGAAAGAGTTGTGATTCAAAGCATAAAGTTTTAATACATCATTGATGCAATATACTTTAGATGGTATGATACATTCGTAATTGTCGTTGGAGAACACGAGTCAGATAGCTGGAAGTTCTGTTCTTTGACGAGAAGTATAAGAGTTCGTTTGTCCCGTAAGCAATCATATTGCTCGTGAACTTCTTAATAATAATGATGATGATGATGATGATGATGATGATGATGATGATGATGATAAAAAAAAGCTCTGTATTAGGGGCGTGGCTGAGGAAGGATTTGAGGGGCGCTGGACTCTTTGGAAGGTCAGCCTACGGACTCCTAGTTATACAATTGTGGATCATCATGGGTCTGCGATCTTCTGGTTGGGGAACACTACATAGGATGTTGGAGCAGGGAGGGGTCTCAAGAAAGGGTCTCAAGGAGCCAAGCTCTGATCCCAAATCTCTACCCACGCTCCTGTTCTTTACGTCTAGCTCTTGGTTATCTGAATCTTCATGGGTCGAGTATTGAATAGACCAATGTCACAATACAGTGTACTTGTAAAGTCACAAAGTATATTTGAGTGGCAAAGTGACTTGTATTTACTAATTGCAAGATACCAGCTATGGACAACTAGTAACCTCTTATATCTGAATAAGTTTCCGCAAAGATATTTTCCTTACATATAGAACTAATTATGATGTCTGTACTACAGAGACCAAACAAGAAGATCTGTACCATCGCATAAATGAATCACTGTAGTCAGCGCATGTACCAGAACAAATCATAGAAGCAAATTATCCCAGGAAGTAGATCTTCTATCAAGAATTATCTTTAAAAAGATATCAGCACAAGATTTGAGGATTGATGGTTCAAAATAACCATAGAGACCCAAGAGAGTATCTTTTTTTGAAAAAAAAAGTTCTTAGATACTGCCTAGTGGTGTACTCATGCAAATTTTCAATGTTGTAGCCCCAAAATATAATCAAGAGTACCCGGAGGCATACACACCAAAAAATACAGACTAGCAAAGAGAAAAGAATCTGTTGCCTCTTTGGCTGGTTGTTCAGGCGGGGCATTTGAGGGGCTTAAGTGATTCGATTCTTTTCGGTTTAGAAACTGTAAAATACTTAACCAGCGAGTAAAAACTACGGTAGTTTTGTAGGACTAATATACGAGCTTGCAGGAGTCTACATAGCAAAATTCTACATCAGTCAGGTCTAGTCTGATCACTTATGGGTTCTCTACTTAACTGACTTTGCGCCAGATAAGTCGTGGAGGTTAGTTTTAGACTTTAATTACACCAGAACACTTTTATCCAATCACTGACTAGTCAACCTAATCCGCCTGTTGTTTATATAAACTCAGAAATCCCGTAAAAAACCCGTCCATTAATCAAGCAATTTTGAAAGAACATTCTTCCACAGAGTGAATTCAAATTCACAACTAAATATCTTTTACTATTTTCGATGTTATGAACTTGCACGTTGTCCGTTCCCACGAACGTCCCGATTCGTACATAAATTCATGGGACTAGGTAAGAAAAATACTCTCCAATTACCAAATCTGCTACTGAACATGTGTGAATTCTGAATTCTATTACGACGACACTATAAACTCTCAAATAACTTTCGTTACTTATTTCTTGTAAATATTATGAAATAGCATTGTACATGTAAAACATAACTTACTAGAATATACCCTTCAGAAATGACGGTATTATTTATGTATGGATCGGCACTATGGAACCATAAGCTATTTTATTAGATAATTTATTCTTAATAATTCAAGTGTACTGATTTCAAGTTGTTTTTTTTTTTCGAGTCTCAACTCGAATCGTTTTAACGTGTGATCAGACATAAAGTCTTAGGAGTTTCTATGACGTAATGTTCAGTGTTATGTCACAACGAAAAGCTGAATTAACCAACGAGTGTGCAAACAGACAATAAATTAACGCATATGCCTGCTATATGTTTAGACGGGTTGGCACATCCGCGTCGGGTCAGAGTTGCTGTTGATGATTAGTCGCTCCTCAGTCCTTTGTTTAGGATCTGTGCGCTCTAACTGATGTTACAGAAGCACAGAAACAAACAGGAAAAGTCACGTTGTTCATTATACAGATATATAGATAGATTTTTTTTTTGTATCGCATTTAATGCTTCGTCGATTCTTCCCACCACTTATACTATCACTACAATTCATAGATAACACCATTGTCTCTCAAATTTCTCCGCTTGGTGGTACGAGCCCACAATAAAGTGCCCGAAATTGAGTGTTGATCATTTTGTTCAGAATAGTAAAATGAGTATATATAGCGGGCCAAAAACTTGATTATCTTTGGTCCTTGATTAAAAACAAAACAAATCAATAAAGATGTGCTGCTTTTAGCAAAGTCTCAATGTTTACGCTCAGAACAATCCAGAAAAGATAAGTTGAAACTACGATCGTCTATAAAAGCCAACTAAAACCTAAGATTCGGAGATTTACACCCCACTTACATACCACTTTCAATAAAAGCAACATATCTTAAGGTAGCTACGATGAATTTCTCAGTCCATTCCTTTCGATAAAGTGTGCATGTTTTGACGTATGTGCAGAAGCCCTTATCCGCATGTATATATACAGACAACAGTATGTTTCCAACGCACAGTGAATTTCCTACCTTATTGTGCTAAACATAACTTTCGTCAACATCTAATCATTCAATGTCCAGAACATTCATTACACCGTAAGAAAAAAAAAACTTTCAAAAGACACTTAGATCTACGAAGAATACTTAGGAAGCATTCACCCTCTCATGAGACATTTAACATGTAGCAAACCAATCTATAAATATATATCACTTCTTCTTCTCTAATGAGAATTTCATCAATCTTTTTTACCGCGAATAATATCAATCTGATCTTGTGCAAATTCTGATAAATGTCTATTGTTAAGTAAATCGCATCTGCACTTTTCATTATGCACGCAACTGTGAATATTGTCTCTTTTATGCATTCACTTTATTATGATTGTTGTGCCGTCAGATTTGCAGAGAAAGAAAGAAAGAAATAATGGATCCTCTTTCCCCCGCATATAAAGTCATAACCTTTCTATATCTCCAAACCAGCAGTAGTCAATTCACAAGAATTAGCCCGGTTCTTGTAACTAGCAGCAGCAGGCAACAATGCTCTTAGCTTAGACGAACTTATAGTAAATATCACTTTTACCACTATTACTACTTATATCGTTACGTTTCTATCCAAAAGTATAAATGTTAACGTGGTAGGGTTAAGTTTTTGGTCATTCTAATAGAGTCTGATGGTAGATAAACCAAACGAATTTTATATACATTGCAAATAAAAGTGATGGGATCCAATCACTCTCCTGCCGGGTTAAGCTGCTGGTTTTTGACTCGCTTCCAAAGTATTTCATTACTGCTGTTTGTATGCATATTAACAAATACAAACCGAACAACAAGTCTAAAAAAATTAATGGTAGAATCTCTTCAAACAAAATCGATCAATATTTCTCTTGAAACTAATATTAAAATCTGACTATTTTTAAAATTGTTCTTTGCTCTTTAAGGTGTTTAAAACTTAAGTGTACCCGAACGTTTCAAACATGACTGCTCTATAATTGATTAAAACGGTGACCGTTCACTTTGTATTAACCCAGATGGTCACAATCCAGATTGTCTAAACTTCTATAATAACTACTAAATCTAATTCTGTCAGCAGTTTTGTGTGAAAATATTGCAATTCTTATGCAGTATATCATATTGTTAAGATACTAGAAATCGTAGAATCAATAAAATCTTTTTTTTTAAATATTAAGTGAGATTATTTCTTTCATTTCTTATACTTTTGAAGCACTGTTATTATATAAAAATAATATTTTCATAACAGAAATATTAGAAAATCTTCAAATACCAAATTCACATCGTTTTAACGTTTAGTTCCTTTACAACTGGACAACTTTTTACGTTGTTAATTATCTGTAAATCTCCAAATCTATTGATTTTCTCGACAGGAAGATTATATCAGCTTTTTTCCAAACTTTATTCCTAATGATAGCTCAAAGATTTTGACGATAAAATGATCTTTTATAAATGTTGAGGCATTTTTCCAGGGTGTTGAGTAAATTTTTGGCTATAAAGCAATTAGAATTTCACTCGTTTTCATTTTTTAAGTCAGCTTAATAATTTGCTTCAACTGTTTTTTCTACAATTTCCAATACTTTACGCGAAAACGTTGACGAATTCTGATTAAGTACTACTTATCATTATACGTAAACGTTTCGTTTTTACGAAGAAATACCCCCCCCCAGGAAACGTAAACTTCCACCAAATTTGACGAACATATTTTTTTAAAAGATTTTCTTTCATTTACTTACATATGTTTATCATATTTTGTTGAAAGTGCACGTTTACCGGTAATTTAAATACAGATATTATTAAGTAACAATGTTTCACAAAACTAAAAGTAGCGTAATTATCATTAATTTAATGGGGAAATTATAGGTGTACACAAACTATTATAATCATAAGTTCTAAATCAGAATTTGTCGACGATTTAGAGGAAAAAATATTGGGAAATTACAGAATAAACTGTTAAAAATGATTATTAGGTTGTAATTATTGTGCTAAAAATGAAAAACTAAAGTGATATTTTTATTCATGGCTTAAAATTTTACTTGATACCCGGGTAAGAAACCCTCCTACATGGAAAAAAGGTTATTTTATCGTCAAAACTTTACGTGAGATTAGAAAAACACCCGTTATCATCTTTCTCAGAGAAAAATCTGTGGAAACGGAGATTTATAGAAAATTATCAACGGGAAAAGGTGTCCATTTGTGAACACTAAAATGACGTATTCGAAGATTTTGTAAAATTTCTGCTGTAAAAAAAAAAATCATTTTTATATAATACCAGTGCTTTAAAAATATAAAAAATATCAGAGTCTAAAAAAATGATTTAATTTGGTATTTTTTAAAAATTAGATTTTATCAATTCTGTGACTTCCAGGGTCTTTACAATAAAATACTGCGTAATGAATAAAAATACTACTAATAATATCCCGGGAATTTTTTTTTTTAAATTTATTAATTTTGCAATTTCGAATAATTTTACACAAAACCCTTGACAAAATTAGGGACTTGGGTTCAGACAACCTTGGTACATGAACCATTAAAACGGCAACGAGCTGAAACTAACAACAGTCAATCAACTGGAAGCAGTATGATGAAATCAATAAGTAATATAATTCTATCTCAATTAATCAGACCATATTTAACAGCTCTTCTGTATCGAGTGATGTATTTTAATAATAAGCACGTTAATTAATTGGAGGTCAAGTAACTGAACACGCTTAGTCTACCTGTAAGAGTTATGCTTCCTTAGTTGTTAGTCAATCACTGCAGTATACTACTGCCGTTATATGTATCCAATTGTCTAAAATTAGAATAAATAAATTAGATAAAGAAAAAATGGTAGGCTGAAATATCTGTTTCAACATGAAATCGACTACTACAAAATAATAGTTGGTACATTATTCCCCCAATCAGTCGTTATCGTCTCAACTGTTGTATTATCTTCACGGAAGCGGTCGTCGTCTCCTCCCTAACGTTTTAAAGCTACCACCCCGCCCTAAAGCGGCTGGGTGGGTTGTCATTTTAACAGTGATTTCTTACAGAGTGTCTCTATTTCCTCTTTGATGATGCCTGACGACAGTGATTACCCGCCTGTAAAGGACTTTCCCGAGTTGAATGATAAACAAAAGCTAGGGTAAGAATTCTGAAGGTCCATCTAAATCTTCCATTTAACCAGAGTGCTAATACATACGAAGTGAGAAGGAATTAACACGCACTTCTTATATGAAGTATTGGGAAAGTAGAATGATTTCTTCTTTTTAGAATGTTGTGGTCTGTGGAGTTAGTAATTTCGCTTTGAAATACTAGTTTTAATTGAAGTTATCATTTTTCCACGACCGAGCTTCCTCAAGGGTTGTATTGACCATTTTGGGGGATTTCCTGATACTTAAATGAACTGGGTTTTTTTTCTTTCTAATTTTACTTACTACACTAGCTATGCCTCGAGTTTGTTTTTTTTACTCCAACCGGCTCGTGTCGTCACGTCGCTTTCTTTCTCATGGTGAAATCAAAAGTTTATTATTTAATATTTCATTTATTTATTGTAAATGGTTAATTAAAAAATGATATTCCTGGTTAATTAAAAAGTTAATCATTTTTTGTTGTAAGATTTCCGAAGAAAACCTCTTCTTCTATTTGTAGTTCTCTCTGTCTTCGCAGTCCACCGTCGGGAGACTTAATCAAACTAATTATTGTCAGTTTTACTTTTTATACAAACGAACACCTTGCAGTAGATGTACTAAAATTTGCAAAATTATTACAACCGAAATTTAGCATCAGAATGGCATGTTCCATCTTTTTTCACGCGTGTATTGTGCAACGTGTATGTTTTCAAGTTGAACTAGTGACTTCTCCTGTCCCGGTAATCTAAAAAAAAAATGTTTAAATCAATATATCTCTGTATGTAATGCTCAGCAATAATGTTTCATCGGAAAAAATATTTGATTTTCTAATGCTTTCAATCCATATAACACCTTCGTTTCCTTAAAAAAATATCAGTCGGTTTAAAAAAAAAAAAAAAAAGTTTTGTTGATTTTTAAATGGGGGGGGGTGCTGTTTACAATGTTGCTATAATGCTAAACTGGAACCTTACTTTTCGTCCGTCGTATTCGGATTCAAAGTTTGTTTTGTTTTTACGCGAGTAATTGTTTGTGCTTCCGTTGAAGTTTCAGTGGGGAGGCGTACGCAGGCCCACGTGCATCCACAGACAGGCAGCCTGAAATATAACAAATGTTAGCGTAAATATAAATAGGCCGACCAGAGACCTAGTTTGAATTTGCATTGTCTTATCCGACGCAATAGTATATTTCTAAACAATACAGTCTATTATCAATGGCTTGCAAGTTCAACTTGCAAGATCTAATCTTTGAATAGTCGGTTATGGGCATTCTGTGAAGACATGGTTTTTTGAGAGGCTAAGGTTGATTAATCTTTTTAACCCTTGTACACTTTATTTTTGTATATCTTGCTAAGATGAGAGATAATTATTTGAACTACTTGATTTTCTTCTTTAAATTACTACACTCTACATGTATCTAGTATTTACACCAGTGGTTCTCGAAATTTATTGTATGATGCCCAGATCTACCAAATGTCCTGCGATCTTTGGGAGACACTGGCATTTCGAAACCAAGTGCTTTTTCCCTATCACACGTAATGAATTTGTATGAATCTCCTGCATTTCATTTTACAATTATATATTTTTTATTGTGGCTAAATTTAATGATAAAGCAACTAGATTGGCAACTCTTCAATGGAAGTGCGATAAACATAATACCTGTACAGGGTACGTCAGAGGCACACTTAGGAAATGGTTGTGGTGCACTGTTGTGCTATGGCGCAGTTTGAGGAGCACTGATCCACACCAATGAAAATGGGGGGGGGGGGGGCTGTTATATTTTATCTGTCCTTTCCTGTGGGAGACTTTCTTCAGATTTGAGGAGTTACTGAAGGTTGATATATTTAATCTTTAATCTCTTGATCGTTATCAAGTTTTTAAATTTTTTTTATTTTCCTATTTTTTGTTATAACTTCTGACAAGCTGAGATTGCAAAAATTACAATAATCCTTGAAAGTTGAGTAATTTCTGTAAACACGCTTACTTACATCCAGTCAAAGGTGTGTGTATATATTATCATTACAATAAATAAGTTTTATTGCTAACAATAAACATGTATAAAAATTTCATTTACACTTATGTATGATTATAAATGCGTTGTTTATATTTGAAACTCTATTTGAACCAGCATCTCATCTTTACATGGTGAATATGCCGGTTGGATTAGACAACATAAATAGAATAAACAATTGAAGAGATGGGCTGCTGTAGAAATTGACTTGCATCCAACAGGAGGCCATCTTAACACAACGCCACTCTTACTATCTGAGCTAGGTAACCAGTTGGTAGCCTGAATAACTACTTCATATCCAAATCTCGTCCTGTTTGTTTACTGTCCATATCTACTCCTTATGTCATTCAACATGAACAATTATGCTATGAAGAAATAGATCTATAATCCTACAGAATAATTATAAATCCTTCAATTCCTATAGCAGCCTATTTCTTTAATTGTTTATTCTATTTATCCTATCGTCTAGGCTTGTAAAAGATTCTGAAAGCAAACTTATTTTTCTTTCCAGATATCAAGAACTATCAAACAGCTTCAAAGAGAAGTATGGTAAACTGCCTCAGTTCTTTGCCACCGTACCAGGAAGAGTTAATCTCATTGGTAAAGACTATTATATTTTTAAATTCAAATTGACATGAAGATCAGTTGGAAAACAAATTTCCAAATATTTGACTATCCTCTCAATAGCTATAGATCTAACCGAAAGAGTAAATTTGTATTACTAGACAGTCTATATTTACCTAAACACCCTTGTGTAAATTTAACATTGACTTAATACCGATGATCTCAGTTCTATATTAAAAGCTCTTGAACGTTACTCTATAAAAACCCATTTAAACATTTCTTGCTGTTTTTCTCCTTTAAAAGGAATATAACAAATAAGAGAACCTGATAGATACTTCAGTGATTCAAAGACATCTTGTCCTGACTTACGAAAGCAGAAGATTTCAACATAAATAAAGATTTGATTGTAGTTTACATTCTTTGTATAAAAATGCTGACTTATCAAAACTTTTGTGGTTGACTTTAACTTTTGGTAACAATCAAATTAATGCTCAATTCTTTCGTGGTGCAACCGTAAGCTAATTTCACTGATAGCATTCTAGTCTTATCAAGTTTGGGATCTTTATATCTTCCATGAAGGTCAAGTGGAGCTATCAATTTTTACGTTGATAACAACTCAATATTCCAATGGACTAGTTTGTCTCAATATTATGAACAACTTAAACTTTGGAATGTGAAATCTGAGTCAGCATATTTGCCTGCAAGTTCATTGCCTGTTAGATGTATTCTATTGAGAGAAGTTCAGATCTTGCACTGCTTGTCGTCTAATTTGGTCATAAGTCATAAACTAAACTTTTTCAAATAATTGAACTCATCCTTTTTATTATTTGTTGTTTTTGTCATTCCCACCTTTCAGCTGATTCATTCTACAGCCTTCTCCAGGTGCACTATCATTATGTAAAGAGGAAGGGTCTCCTTTTTTTTTCCCTCTCTTGGTAATGCTTGAACTTTTGCTGCTAACGGATTAAAAAAAAGCTTGTTTAGTAACCGTTCTATTCGCAGTACCAGAAAGAGACTCTCTTTTTACAATTTTACAATCCTTAATTTTACTTCGTATAAAGATTTGATAACGTTGATAAAATTAATCTTTCAAATGATATACCGCAATCAAATTTGACAAAACCAAAGTCTCTTGAACCAGTTTTTACATTTACACTTAAAACAGCATTATCTTGCTTTGTTATCATTAATTCCTGCAAAACTAATTGAGTGACTTCATATAGTATTCATATTTAGAATAATCTTGAATTTTTCATATACACAACACAATAGTATGCCATAATCTCAAACATCTAAAAATTAGTTTTCACTCATGTTTAGATATGATTATATTTTCCAAATTAAAGAATTTCAAGATTGAAATTTTACTTCAGCCATCTTGTTTCTTTTGGAAGAATAACCTTGAGTATTGGCCGAATACTTTTGTATAATATCTAACTTGTCTGTTAATATTCAAAAAGTTTTTCAGGTGATTGAATTCTACCAAGTCTGGCAAGGAGCGTAAAAAAAGCCATAATCAAAGGCGAAATATAAATGTCAGGGATTGCTGACCAAGTCTGTAGAGAGGAAGGCAAACACTATCCTCTCAAAGAAAAATCAAGGCAGCAGCCTACATAAACATGTTAACTGAATGTATAAGTCAGACAGGTGCAGAATTCAACCCAATGTGGCTTCTGCTACTCAACAGGGACAAGGTATGGAGATCCAGGCCTAATGAAGAAAACACCCAAATCTTACGTAATGAGTGTTGCTAGGATTGGAGAAAAAATTCTGTATACCACCATCACTTTTGGATAGCACACCTGAAGAAGACCGTAGAATGGATCATCTGAAAAGAGTTAACAAAACAAACAACAAGGATTTGGATCCTCTGAAAAACTATTTGAAGATCTAACTTACTAAAGTAGTCAATTAAGTTACTTGATCTAAATATGACTAATATTTCACCCGTCTGATTTTGGCTTCCTCATGTAAAAGACAGCCGTATGATTAATGCTGTTGTCTCTGCTCTGAACTAGGGTTCCCCCAATTTTTTTTGGTCACAAGCCCTTTGGATGAGACAATTTTTTTCGCTATCCCTAACTCATATTTATAAAAGTAATAGGTACTAAGACTACATGTAAGTCTTTAGTCATAATCTAACTGTAACTAAACATAGAAACAAATGGATATTTTAAATTGTCGAAAATCGCAATGTATTTATAATCTCTGTTTATTATAAAAAAGAATTACAAAATATCATCAAGCCATTTTACATTTACCCCCAGAAGGAGTACATTTTTGTAAAGAGATAAAGATAAAAACATTAGTTGTATCATTATTCTTTAACAGTTTTTCAAATATTTCTGTGGCAAACAATAATCTTTACCCCTCTCCACAGAAGTCCTGACCCCTACTTCATGAAGCCCTGCAAGCAGATAAACAAGTGCCAAGTTTTCAAGCAGCTCTTATGAATTGCATTTAACTTGACCCTAAACCTGGGTTTTGTAATCGACTTCAGTTGTTGAAAGCTTTTTAGGATAATTGCAAATGACTGTAATGTAATGAAATCTTTTTCTTTAAACTTAAACCTAATGTAATGCTGCATTCTTTTAATCCTTGAAGGACTTTGCAAAGGCTGAAAATAAAGCAAAAATATCAGGCAATTAAAATGTGTATAAATCCGAGCTAATCAGATGAAAATATCAAGCAAACTGATTCAAATAATTCTTTTTGAGTTCAATGTTGCAACATAAAATCCCATTAAATTTAAACTCACTTTCTCTCACTCTTAGGTGTTTAATTGCAGGTGGGGGCTGAGAATAGGCGGTGGGATGGAAAATCTGTCACAATTTAATAAGCGAGGCAAGGGAGGGTACTATGGCCACGACACAATTTAGTAGGATCTGAACCAAACAGATTTATAGTTAAGGTTTTGTAGGTACATGGAAAGTAAAAACGTACAGTACTGACAGGACTAAATTATTTTCATTTTCAGAGAAAAATTAAACTATTACTTTAACTATTAGTTCTCACTCTTGCATTGTTTGTAATAGTTATCTTTTGATGGGAAAATTTTGACATTCTGTAGTTGTCCTGCCAACGATTAGGGTAGAGAGTGTAGAGGTGGACTCTCAGAAATTATTGGGGGCTTGCGGGCGTTGGATATTTTTTCCAAATTTGATAAGGGGGTGGGACGGCAATTAGGCACCTAATGTAATTTCATTCAATGTAAATCTAAAAAAATACGTTTTCATGTGTAGGTACTTCATGTAGATATACAAAAACTTTCTTGTTTGTTCTTAGAAAGTCTGTAAGTTGTCGCCACGTGTTGACACTTAAGCTGTCAATTAACTTTTCAACAAGACAACTTTGAACTCTTTTCCATAGGAGAACATACTGACTACTGTGGCTACTCAGTCTTGCCAATGGCTGTGGAACAAACGATTATTATTGCTGCTAACGTGACCAGTGATGACAAGATATTTCTATCAAATAAGGACCCTGAATTTGAGTAAGTCAAGAACTTTACTCTCTTTAATGAATCCAAGTTTTGGCTTCTCAAATACTTTAACTGGACAGCCAGAAGATTAAATGTAACTGGTATATCAGTGTGTACTTTGCATGGCGAATCCTACTTCTCACTTAATTTACCCTTTCTTTTTGATTCTTTTGTTAAAATTAAAATATCTTCCAAATTTACCTATCCTTTGGCCATTGACAACTGCCAACACAGGTTTTTGACTAAAATTGTGGCCGCCATCTTGATTTCAAAATGTCTGCCATAAAAAAAATAATTTGCAATATAGATAATTGAAATTAAAATCAGAATTGTTATAAAGTGTGAAAACTTGCTAACTTGTACATTTTTTTCTTTCTTTCATGCCGCCATCTCCTCTGATTTTGTTGTTCATTTTTGGACCATGGCCATGGTGGATGTCTGTACTTCAAAGTTACCCTTCTCAAATTCCTCATATACTAATGGTACTTGCTGTTGCAGTTGCACCATATTATTGATATGAATGGGTAGCCATTGTTCATAATTTGTAAGGTCCAATGAGAACATATATGGAACAATCCATTAAAGGCATTGAAAGCGCAGTACAAAATCTGCTTCTATGAGAGAACCTATAAACTGAAGTGCAAGAAGTTCAAGTTCCAAATTTTCAAGATCTGATTGAAGTAATCTCCCATGGTTTTGGTATGCAGATATCAGCGATATGTACAGGGCTGCTTGGGCTGCTTTCATAAATTGGTGCACATGTCAAGACTATGTGATGTGTAGTCTCTTCAAGGCTGCGTCAGCTTGACCAGAGGTTGTGAATTCCGACTGGACAATAATTGTTGTCCATCCATCCCACATTAAAATGTCGCCAAGCAATTTCATTTCAATATGGAGGCCCTCCATTACAACAAATCGGTTCTCACCAAGTATGTCTAGCCATGCCAATTGGATTTGCTTGGTGATACAGAAATGATTGATGATCTTAGCAACAAGCTTCAGTGCATGCATTATTGTTGCTGCAGTGTTTGCTGACTCTACAAGCGGAGCCATAAGAGCAAGTGATAGTGGTCTGATTTCAGTTGTCGATAGGCATGGTAAGCTGCCTATGACAGTCTTCTGAGCCAAGATTCAGTTTATGTACTAATTCTGATATGACAATCAGTCAATCATCTTCTGTCTCCTGGGATAGAAGCATGACTGTTGATACTGCTTGCCTTTGTCCTGCTGAAGCAAGTGCTACTATTTCTGTCTGTGGCGAAAATACTAGGGCAATTCCTGAGTACTTGACTGGCAGCAGACCCATCAATTCTTTGTTGGCAGTATCTATGCTGATGAGTATTGAATCCCTTTCCATTCCTGGCTTTTCTTGCATTGTAATTTTGTTGGTAGCCATTTCGAAATGAAGATGCTGTTATCACCATTTTGGGGTCTGGGAATGCTCAAAAATTTTTCCTATGTAAAAATTGCAATTTTTTGGTAGCCATTTTGAAATCAAGATGGTGACTGCTACAGTGGTCAGATCGGGCGTGTCCTGATTTTATGTGAAAAAGCATAAAAATCTACTTGTTAGTACGCTGATTATCACACTTTTTTTACATTTTGATCAATTTTTCCCTAAGCTACTGTACTACTGCAAAAAACTTGGATATATTTGAATTTCTGTGAGATGATTTAGAAAAGAGAAATATATACATACATATACATATATATATATATATATATATATATACACACACACAGGAAGCCATAATGCATTTGGTACAAATATCTACCCATGAAATATTTATGTCTAATCTAAACTTCATCTAAAGTTTTATCAATAGTGAAGAGTCCATTGCTTTAAATGGTGGCAGGAGATATTTTTATCAGCAAAATTATTATTAATTTTAGGTGGATGAGTTCATTGTTACTGATAGAAACAAAAAGTCGCCCTGTTCATTATATAGATAGATCATAACAGACCTCCGTATAGAATTTTTGAAAAATTGAATTCTCATCGCTTCTTGTGCTTTACAGGGGGCCGCTTTGCAACAACTAACAATAACTCTATCTTTATTCCACCAGTGACTACGACTGTTCTGTCAATGACTTCACGATTGACAAATCTTTGGCTGCCTGGTACACCTATTTTCTATGCGGACTTCAAGGCATCAAAGATACTGGGGAAGCCAAACAGCTAAATGGTATGCAATGTTTGGTAAATGGAAATGTCCCCAAAAGTGCTGGACTCTCCAGTTCAAGTGCTCTTGTCTGCTGCTCTGCACTAGCCATCTCATATGCAAATGACCTCAAGTTTACAAAGGTTAGAGATATTCTTTTTTCCCTTTTATTATTGCTAACGCTACATTTAGCGTAAAAAATGAACAACCCCTAACATCTTATGACTCTTAAAGAAATGTCTAGAATCAATGGTTGCCCTAACATCTTATGACTCTTAAAGAAACGTCTAGATTCAATGGTTGAAACTTGAGTGGCCTTTAAAAAGCATTCGCATCCATTGTCTACATTAGTCATAATGTGGTCTGCTTTGAATATTCATGTCATACTTAGCTATCATTTTATGCTCAATAAGGTTCTCAAGATTATCCTGTGTACAACTAAATTAATTATCACGTGAGTAAGTACCACACCCTCCTCCAAAAAGTTACATGAAAATGGAAGGTACTTGATCATTTCGAAACTATTCTTGATTGGTGTTTTGTCAGTCTTCGAATGTGAATCTTCTGAACGAGGATAAAACCTAAACAGCATGTTTTTTCTGATGTATACTTTACCTGAAAACATTAATACAGACAACTGATTTTTGATAATTAAAAAAAAACAACTTATTTTCTTCCAATTTAAGACTCAGATGGCTGAAATGTGTGCATCCAGTGAACGTTACTGTGGTACTGAAGGTGGTGGAATGGATCAGTCTATAGCCTTCATGGCGGAGCCTGGACAGGTATTTTATCCTTTATTTGAACGTTTTATATGGGAATGATTCGATTATGTGACACTAACGGGCCAATACCTAACATGGATAAAATACAAGGTAATATTGTCTAAAAACAAATATGAACATTTCGTCTGATAAATTTCACTAGAGGCAATATTCAAGGGCGATAACTCTTCAAATTACCTAAAAACTTATATTCAGTAAGACTCCGTTTTAAATCGCTTGAGACACTGCAAAAAAAAAAACCTTGCTCAAAGTAAACTAGAGCTATTATGAATCTTAATGATAAAAAGGGCACGTCTTTATTCAAGACAATAACATGCATTCGAAATACTTACACTGTGAGGTATTCTGCCTTACACTCCAAAATATATTACAAGCAGAAACAAATTTTTTTACTTTTATAATTACGAAATATATGTGTGAAAAAAAAATCTAAAATTATAACATTTAAGTAAAAGCTAAACTCTCGTTCCAGGCCAAACTGATATCTTTCAACCCTCTGAGGGCAGCACCGATGCAATTACCTCCTGGAGCGGTATTTGTTGTGAGCAACAGTTGTGTCAAAATGCACAAAGCTGCAACTTGTCACTTTAATATTCGTGTTGTGGAATGCAGACTTGCAGCCCAGGTAAGTAATTCTTTGATCGTTACTATTCTCAAAAATCTAGGTTTTTTTTTTTAATGGTGGTTCTCGATAAGCTGTCTGAATTATGTAAGGAATACAATAGTCAGTCAAGATTCTTCCTGAACATGTATAAAACTTTATCAGAAAACGTGACTTCAACTCTCATCATCATTATTATCATTCTTTTAATGTCCGTCGTTGGACATAGATCTTCCTTAGGATTAGCCACAATTCTCTATCATGGGCGTCGCAGAGCCAGTATTTCCTGAATCTGTCCAGTTCATCTCTCCATCTTGTGTTCTGTCATTTCATACAAAGACTTTAAGCAAGCATTGACTTTTTTTATTAATTCATAGAAAGAATTGTTCACTGTCATCATCATTCTCTTAACGTCCATTGTTGGACATAGACCTTCCCCTGGATTTGCCACAATTCTCTATCATGGGCATTGCGGAGCCAGTATTTCCTGAATTTGTCAAGTTCATCTCTCCATCTTGTGTTCTGTCGACCTTGGTTTCTTATGTGGTCTCTGGGGATCCATGTTGTGAGACGTGATGTCCATCGGTTGTCTTTCATTCTTGCAACGTGGCCTGCCCATTGCCATTTGAGTTTTTTAATAGTTTCCATGATGTCACGGACACCCGTTTTCTTCTTTATGTTCTGTACTGTCTTGTGATCTCTCCATGTAAGATTGAGTATGATTCTCTCATGCACATGTTGCATACTTCTCAGTTTGCAGATCTGTCTCTTGGTTAGGTTCCATGTTTCAGCTCCATAAGTCACTGTCGGGAGAATGCATTGGTTGTATACTCTTCTTTTTAGGATTATTGGGATCATCTGGTTCTTGACAGTTGAGCTTGCTCTGCCGAAGGCTTGCCATCCCAAAGTGATTCTTCGCTTGATTTCCTCCTCTTTTGAGGGTCTTATCGAGATTCATTGTCCTAGGTAGATGTAGTAGTCTACCTTGCCGAGTTTAGCATTCTCTATCTTGACAGTCATGTTCTTATTCTCAACATTATTGCACATGATTTTTGTTTTACTGAAGTTCATGTGTAGGCCAAGTTTTTTTCTTTCTTTTTTTAGATCATCTAGCATTAGTTAAAGGTCATGTAGGTTATCTGCGAAAAGAACAATGTTGTCTGCAAATCAAAGGTTGGTCAAGTATGCGCCGTCTATTTTGATTCCTCTATTTTCTCAGTCCATGTTCTGGAAGAACTCTACAGAGTTGAATTAATGCTAGTGCCCCTAAGCTGATTCTTCAGAAGCTTGGTTTCTTTGATAATTATGTCTGCTACCACTTACCACTATTATTGTTAGTTTAATGAAATTATATATAGATAAAGTAACAACACTGTGACAAATTCGATATGATCCAAAGGAAGTTCTGGACTTATTTATACTGTGATGATTGATTTGCTGACTACAAATCTCTGATAAAAAAAGATAACTACAATAATCTGGTCTGTGTCAAACTTGGCTTGGTCTAAATCTTATTATCTCTCTTAAACTGCTTAATTCTGGATCTGTACCTTCCTTGAAAATTTAGACTTATGAGTCTCAAACTTCAAATTTGAAGATTTCCTTTTATCTAATATGCAAGACTGAACATCTTTGTGCAGATATAAGTTCAGACTTAATATGAATGTCTGACCTTCAGAGCAAGCTTACCCACAAAAACTGATTGTGAATTAATACTCGTAGTTAATTACGATGTAATTTTTCTTGTAAAAGAAATCTATAGGAGACACTATACTTTGTTTTATTCAAAGTTTGTATTTAAATTTGTATTGAAAGCTAAAGTACAGAATGGCATGTAGACTAAAATTTTAGTTTCATTTCCTTTAGGTAATTGCTAAAAAGAAGAATCATGACTGGCAAAACCTGAGAAAACTGTCACAAATTCAAGAGGCTCTGAAATGTAATTTAAAGGAAATGCTGGCTTATGTGAGAGAACTGCTTCATCCCGATCCGTATACCAAAGAGGAGATTTGCAATCTGCTTGAAGTTAGTCCACAAGAATTGGCTGCTACCAGTCTAAGTGATAACACTTTACATGGTAAGAATTAACTTCATTGGTTCAAATTTTCTGTACCTATAGGTTTCAAACAAATGTCTACTTGAAGTAACTATAGTTTCTGTGAGCAATTCTTCTCCATAAAGACATCTCAGAGTATTTATTGTAGAGGTATTAACCTTCACAGGCGTCAATCGTTATTTTTCTAATGAAATCGGTAATGTAATTTTTTTTTTTAATGGATACTTGAAATGTGTACAAGGGAGATAACTCATGGTTTCTGCTGTTGCTCCTATATTTGCAAGTTCCGAATATAGACTATAATTGATACCGAGGATTGTTTAATTTTGATCAGTATATTTTGTATCTAGAATCTTATCTTTCAGTTTCCTCGAATCTGTAGGATTTTATGGAAATATCTTGATGGACCGTGAAGATATCTAAGAGCTCTGAGCACAACTAGCAAGTTTCAATGCCACTATAACGTGTGATCTACCAAAGTACCAATAATTTAAGGTATAATCATGTGCAGTCTACTAAGACCCCCAACTTACCCGATTATTAAATATAGACCACTAGCAAGTCACGTGACTTTTATTTATCAACTAAGCATTAAAACCTATGTACCTACCTTTTGATTTGTTAATAATTAATGGACTTTTTTATTTTGTTTATATTAAATAAAAGATTTACTTTCTGTGCTTCTTGGATATTTTAGTTACAAATACAATAAATAAAACTTAAATTCTCTTTGATTTTTCATTAGTATTTTTTGAGATTTTTTGTTCTTTTCAGTAATTTAGTATTTATATTACAAATTTTGTAACTTACTTGGATTAATAAAACATTTGATAGATTCTCAGTTCTTGAATAGAATATTGTTATTGCTTGTGATTTTTCTTGATATTTAATCAACTTTTTCAGTTGAATTTATGATTTTTAAAATCTTTCATTACATTTTTAGTTTTATCAACGTTGAATAATACTTTACATGTTTTGCTTGAATTTAGTTAATAAAAACCAAAGGTAAATCCATGGAGTTTATTTACTGTAACTAGAACGAAAAATCCCTTTAAATAATCATAAAACTTGAAAGTAAGAACATAGTTTCCTATTTTTTGGTAAATAGAACTGAAAAACCCAATGAATATAATTTGTGAGTAATTAATTTGATTTAAAAAAAAAATTTAGATAAAATAAAGAAATCTAATGAATCATAATAAGTCTGGAATAGTCCTATTTAATGTAAATCTACACACGCATACATTTTTTTGTTTTTTATCCTCAGGTAGACTGCATGCTATAGTAATAAATGTCCTTGTAGATCAAACACTATAATATAAATGGTCTGGTGGGCTGCATGCTATAGTAGCACCCAAGTTTTTTTGCCTTTATATTTCTAGAAAATAACTTAAGCTATGACCAATTCCTTCTCTCTGAAAGGATATAAATGCATTTCTCTCAGAATACCTTGCAATTTAAGTTGAGATTGGATGATATATTTTAGAATGAGTTTCTAGCTGCTGTTGATGGAAGTAGTTGATAAAATGAACATATAAGATAACTCAAACTTGTCATCTATACTAACAAGAAAAAATACAGAATGAATTGTCACTCTGAGATTTTGGTTTTAAAAAATTGCTATATTGAATGCCTTGCCTGTTGTACTGCGAACATGTAATAGTCTTGATATAAATCTCGAAGTTTATGATATATATGAAGACTTGATACTAGCCATCTAAACATCTAGACTGAGAAAATTTTATTCATACAATTCATTAATTCAAATGATTAAAATGAAAATAGTTAAAGATAGTTAAGCGTAAAATTGAATATCAACTATGGTAGAATTTTGTTTAACATTTGAATCTTTCATTGCAGTGTCAAGGTATACTTTTTATTCCTTTTTCAGTTGAAGAGTTCAATCTGTATGATCGTGCAACTCATGTGTTTGGTGAGGCAGATCGTGTATTCCAGTTTAAAGGAATTTGTGACTTGCCAAGTGATGATGCCTGCCAAAAACTTGGTCGTTTAATGAATGAAAGTCATTCAAGTTGCAGTAAGTTGTATGAATGCAGCTGTGATGAACTAGACAAGTTGGTGGAGATTTGCTTGTAAGTAAATGTCCTCTTCCCACTTTGCTTCCCAGTTTCAAGGTTTATTGTCACTTTTTACTATTCGTAACAGTAAACTCTCTTCTGCAATAAGGTAGAATGTGCTACATGAATGCTTTTCAGCTAATAAACTACACTATTGCTTTTAATACTGAACAAAGAAGTCACTATTCATATGCAATGACTTGAAATGCCTAAAAATTTACTCGGTTTGGGTTTTTGATATCTTTTTGTGGTGCCCGCCTTTTAGCACTAAATAATACACATGAAAATCAGACATATTTCGAGTTATCTACCCTTGGCAGAGATCTACCTGCGATCCATAATACATGGTGAAGAACCCTAAAGGAATGGTCAATTCTTTGTCTCTTCCTCCTTGACATCACGCAGAATTACCGAGTGGATAATCAATTGCTATCCTTATGGTAAATAGGCTTTTGGCAGTAAACTTTCTCCCTCTTTCTGTTCTGACGGCCTCGAGGTAAGCTTGCATTCTCGCTCTCTCCCTAATTTAAAGTAGTTTTCACACACACACACCTTCACATATACAAAGTAATCCATCCTTTTTCGCTAAAGAACTCTCCTTTTTCATCTCAAAGAACACATCAAAACAAAGCTAAGCATTCTCTATGTAGTTAGGACGGACTTCTGAAGAAAACATTCTAGAGGCTATAGTGTCGGTGACCAAAAACTGACAGACATTCCCAGACTCGATCTTACATTCTATAAGTGACATTCCTTCTTTTACATTCTTCCTTTCATCTCATCATTTCCGCGGTAGATCTCGCCAAACAACATTGTGTCTACAGGAAACTCCTGCTTTTCTTTTTAAATTCCTCCTAGAATTAAAAGTTATGATTATTTTTGTTAATCTTTTCATTTGTCCTTTTTTCCGTGTTTGTAAACAATCGAACTGTGTACCAACCTTGTTTTTGTGTTTAAACTGTGAACAATTTATTTTACTAGAATTCATCTTCATAGATCAATTTTGGTAACTTATGCGGGGGCTAATATTCCTGGCTATCCGATACTTTTTTTTCTAATTATAGAGTAAGACAAAGGAAGCAAGGAAAACTCTTAAAAAATCTAGTTGCCAGAAGTGGAAATTCTCAAATCATTAATTTTTGAATAGTTTTTCTTTCATCTTAATTTTACTTGCTTTGCATTGCAATTACTTAGACCATCAGTCCACAACAGTGAGTAAACAGTGTAGATGGAGATAAAGAATGATTTTTATGGTGAATTCCCATCCCTTTATCTCTGGAGGCCTGCCTATGGATGGCAACTACTCTACAGATTGAGCTACTAGAACCGTACATAGGCAGGCTTCCAAAGGTATAGGGATTGCAAGTTAAAGTCTTACTGAGAACTTATTCTTTATTTTCAATCTATGCTGTCTACTCACTGCTGTACAATGACAGTTCGAGTTGTTGTGACGAAAAGCAACTAAAACTAACATGAAAGAAAAGACTAGTCAAAATTGATAATGATTAACAAAGCTCCATCTGAGAGAAAATAAATCATGATAATATCAATTCTTGAATTCGTTCTAGATGCTTTGATTTATAGCGTGATACTGCTTTCATTTTTGCCCGAGCATTTCAAATGTGCCATTACATCAAACTAGTAACTTATGTCCTAAGAGGCTGTACACTGTGTAGTCTAGAATTTCTTGCTGAAATTATAAATAAATACTGCCAATAAATACTGCTCATTTGACTCAGCTGCATTTACCAAGTCTGGCCAGACCTTTTCTCTACATTTTCAAAAGTCTCCTAAAGCATTTTTTCCTTTTTTTTTAAGGATAAAATTCCATTACCTCATGCTTTAATAGATTATATACACAATTTCAATAATTGTCTAAATTCCTTGTGGCTATGTATAATATCAGATCTCCCGAAGAATGCAACTGCCTGAATTTGATCTAAAATGGTTTGCAATGTAAGATGAAGCCACTTGATGTTAATGTGCGTACTCCAAAAAACCATTCCTGAATAACCCAGGAAAAGTAAATACTGGATAATTAATTTCTTTGTTTGTTCAAAATAACAATAGATTAGATTTCCTGATTCTTCCTTTTAAAGAATCCATCTTTTCTCTTTGTAGGAATTCTGGTGCTCTTGGCTCTCGTCTTACTGGTGCCGGTTGGGGTGGCTGTGCAGTTTCTTTGGTGCCTGAAGAAATTTTAGAATCTTTCCTGAAGGAAGTGAAATCTGGATATTACTTGACCAATGCAGAAAGAGCTGACAAAGTAGAGGAGTCTCTATTTGCCTCTAAACCCGGAGGTGGAGCTTTCATTTGCAAAATCAAAGACCAATAATTGTGCCTCTTTTAAATACCACAGAATTTAACTGTGGCTCTCAATGGGTCCAATCAGTGGGAAAATTGGATATTGGTTGACTAAACATTGCTATTGTTCAAGTTGATTTGGGTAATATTACACATAGTGATGGATGCTGACTGAACGTCTTGTGCATTAATTTTAATTCGTTGAGGATCCTTTGAAACTTGTTACAAACTCAAGTTTCAAGTTTGTCATAATTGTTTTGAAATTTTACCATGGGATACAAATTTACATTATTTAATAATTACAACAATTGAATTTTCAACTTTTTTTTTTTTTTTCAATAAAACCAAATAGTTTTCAGATACATTATTTCTAACTCTGAAAATTTCCTCTTAGGATCGAAAAAAGGTTTAGGTGACCAAATCTTTATTGCATAATTTTGCTTAACTTTTGATAGTTGATGCTGCATAATTTTACTAACAGTATTAAATGAACTTTCTTGAAAATGCACCTTGTGTATATGCATACAAGTGCATATCAAATTTTTGATCTATGATGAAACTGAAATTGATCTATTACAGAAACTGCTTTGCTTGTACTGAGTTCATAGGGGCTTCTTCTGAATAAGCAAATATTACTCCTTTTTGCTAAAAAGTAAAAATGATTCTGAATTAACTGACTAGGCTGTTGGTTTTGTTGGGGGTGTCATGAATATCTCTTAAATGGCTGCAATCAACAAGAGCCATCCCCACCACAAATTGAGTTACAAAAAAAATGACTGAAAAACTCTGATAGTTACTCTTTTAAGGTGAACTATTTTTCTTTTAACTATAATTTCATTATCTAGTTCTTAGTACCTTAAGCAAAAAATGGATTATATCAACCTTCCATCTGACATGAATGACCCTCAAATAGCCACTACCTCTGAATAGGTCTTTTTAATGAAAAAGTTATTAAAACTAGTTAATTTAGACTCCTTATAGTTCGTATTGCATATAACTTTTAGTAATCTGCAAATTTTCATACTTGCAAATTACATTCTGTCCTTAAGTTAGGTGGAAAGAAGGACAAGGCAATTTCCTGACTGGATTTATCCTTTAAAGAATGTTATAGTAAGGAAAGATATTAATGGACTTGTAGAACCCCATAGTTATTTACGGAATTTCAATCTGAAGACATGGACTTCTACAGATCGTTGAGTTTGAGAAGCATTGAGTTAGTGGCTTTAATGAGGAGGTTATTGAAAGATAAATACTTGTGAAAAATAAATGTCATCATTGGGCTAATAAGCAATTTAGTGCTTTACCATAAAATTAATTATTTTGATCTTGTCATATCTATTAATTTTCAATTCTAGTGAGGCAGTAGCAACTTTGATGTCCCTGCAATACTCCTTTTGCTTGAAAGAAGGGTTGCTAAAACTGCCATATTTCCCAGCACCAAAGACCCTAATTTTGAAATTTTTTTTTTTCTGAAATAAGTCTAGAATTTAGCCTGCATCCTGAAGGCCAAAGGTTTTCTATTCTTTTTATTTATTTATTTTTTTTTTTTTTTTCATTTCAAAGTAAAAATTGTGGTGTGTCCTTGTGGTCATATAATATGGGGATTCGGGCACAACTTTGTCCTTAACATAAAAATCTGATTATCAGAATCTATAATCAGATTAAACTAGACTCTCAGTATTATTTTATCATTTTTCTTGATAAAAATTCAGTATTTCTTTCAAATTGATTACACCTCAGGTCATCCATTTTTCATAATGGAAAACATCTTATCTTAACTTGATTTATTCAGTCTTTGAAAACTTCAATGAATAACTTAAATTTTCCTATAAGTCTATTGTCTTATAATTCAACTCCTTGCTGCAGACACAAACCACTGACAAATAAGTTATTCCATCCATAGAACTGTTCTTGCTCCTCAGTTTTACATGATAATAATTCTTCTTCTTCTCAGAGACTGACAAAAACTAGTGTTATTCTTAGTTTCTGGATAGTTCATCTTGCTACTGCAGCATATTTTAAGATAAACTATACATTCCAACCTATAGCTCCGTATACTAATGGCAAAACAATAAAACATGCCTGCAATTAATTTATATGGTTAAACTAATAACTTGGACTGACTACTTAATTACTGTACGATCCAATCCTGTATTGAGGAAATCTAGGCATAATATTAAATGGTCGGATAAGCTTGTTTCTAATTTGTTCAACCAGATCATTGTCATCATATTGGGGGAATATAAACGGGTTTGTGTTTATTTTTGGACCAATTTATTTCCAATAAACTTTATAAAGATACATCTGTATTCTGTATTAATTCTTCTGTTTGAACGGTTAAAATGCCTCTCACAAAGGTAATTTGGCTGGAAACTCTGCCTTCACTTCAGAGACATTACTCCCTTCCCCCCCCCCCAAATGAAGCCACCCCCAACCCGACACAAACACACAGTGAAAATAAACCACTTCCAATTTGGAAAATGGAGAACTTGGTCAAACATTCTTTAGCCACCAAATGTGGTTCCTGCTACATTGTCTTGCAAAGGTTTGGAAACCCTGCTCCAAAATCATGGAATTAAAATGCATTGCATTCTTTTATTGTGCACAAAAACTTACTAGGAAATAGGCTTCCATAGGAATAGAGCACTCTGGTGGATGGGGAATTTATGCTAGATAAATATATTGCTTAAATTCAACCTGACTGACTGTCCAGTTTTATGGAGTTGAGGCAGAATATCAGCCTCTGGGTCTGAAGTGAAGGTTTCAATTCTACCTCATGATACTGAATGGGATACTGCATAGTCTATAGCCGCACTGAAGAGTTGTAATATAACGATACAGCTGTCTGTGGATGACACAATAACTATTATATATATATAAAGTTGAAAAGTTGGTATTTTTTTTTTCTTATCCTTACCTTGATCCTGGAAAACATTCATGCCACAAAGCTGTTACTCAGATCATTATTGACTTCATAAGCTCAAATTGTTTTTTATTACTTCTTTTAGATGATCTGTTGACATGATCTTCATAGTTGCAATCTCTTTCATAATATTCCACAGATTCCCTATCAGATTGAGGTCCTTTGAGTTTGGCAGCCATTCAGAGAGCTTGATATCATATTGATCCAAGATCATGATATCAAGCTCTTTGAATAGCCATCAAACTCAGAGGACCTCAATCTGATTGGGAATCTGTGGAATATTATGAATAGAAACCTTGTAACAATGAAAATCATGACTGTAGATCATCTGAAAGAAGTAATAAAGACAATTTGAGCACATGAAGTCGTCGATGATCTTGACATCATCCAGAGTCAAAGCAGTGATCAAAAACAAATACTTTCCTTGTAAACATTAACTTTTCAACTTGGGGAAATACATACTTTTTACTAGTAACCTTTTGCACTCAATGAGAAAATGCAATATATTTTTATTGGAGAAAAAATCTTATTTTCATAATTTTTAGATGGGGTTTCCAAACTTTTACCGGACACTGTATTCTTATAGGACTTACTTTTTAGACCTTGACTGTCCATGTATTCTGACCTCCGTCCCCCCAAAAAACCCATATATTTTTGCTTTTAAATTGACTTTGAAAAACTCTGGTCTCGTCTCAGTCCCCTTCAAAATCTACTCATAATTATCATATAGCAATTTTATATCACGGTACAAGAAATCCCTCTGGATATTCAACCTTTATACTGAAAGTTTAATAGTGCAGCATGAATCAGTCGAATGGTCTAGAAGTCCACTCCAAGCAATAAGCACATGAGGTTTATAACTTTACCTAAAAATGAACTGACTTTTGATTTGACACGGTAATCAAACCTCTGGTTGTTTTTAAAAAAAGAAAGAAAAAAAAGCTGAACTGGCTGACATCACATCACACCAGACCTACAAGATAGATCAGCAAATTCTCAACAGGAGCTATATGGCCCCCTTAGAAATCTAGCATATTTAAAGGGGCTTCAGGCTGAAATAAATTGATTTCTGTCACCTGTTCTTGTATCCCAGTTTAATAGAGCCCTGGAATCGGAGAAGAGGTCTCAAGAGGGCTGTGGCCCTCAAGAGGTTAAGAGTGGTAGACAGGCCTTGCTTGTAGGAAAGCTCCTTTGCTATATCATAACCTCTCAAGACTAAAATATGGTGATCATAATTCTCATGACAGGGTCCCTCTTAAAATGCATAATCATTTCTTTCAATGACAGGTAATAACACTTGAAACATTAAATCAGCAGATGTAGTTATCAATGCAAAAACAGCAGTATCGAACTTGGCAATTTTACAGGATTTTAAGCTGTTTCAAAGCTTTCAAAATTTTGGTCTTCTTGCTCAAGACCACACGTGATCAACACACAAAATGATGAAAGGCATAAATAAGAATTCTTTAAACTTTGACAGCACCTTTTATCACAATCAGTTAATTCTACGTCTACATTTAACTGATTTTAACAGTTAAAATCTTATGCTTATAATTTCTTGAAATTGCCATTTCTGTGTACTTCTCTGAATCGGAGAGCCTTCTTGGATAAGCTAACTAATGTAATTTTTAACTAGCAAACCTGACTTCCAGCATATTTTAAATGATTTCATTTTAATTTTTTTTATGTATGCCACTTTTTCTTTTTTTAAAAATCTAAGCGGAGCAAGCAAAGCTTTGGTATATTTGCAAAGCTATGCCGTATTATCCCTCACCTACTTACAGGTGCATCTTCCTGGTGACCCTAGGGCATACTTTCATGCATAATTTGGGTGTCTATTACACTTTTATGTAACTCCTAAACTACTTAACTGATTTAGAGAAACCTTTGCAGGTATATGTGGCTTGACCCTGCCAATGTCATAGGCACAAAAAAAAAATAGGATTTCACCCATTTTTTAAAATTCAAGTTAACCTGTTTTTTTAATGAATTTTAAAAAAAGTTGTCTGATTCTGGGTTCTGAACTGTTTAAGATTAAAGGGAGATAACTCATATTGAGACAATTTATATAGAATTGCTAAGCAATGCTTCAGGTTTGCAGTTCATTGTTAAACCTTGTTAAATTTCATGTCTTGTCAGAAAAATTTGATCACATACAAATACCAGTTCAACTGCCTGTCAATTTGATTATATACAATTGTATGTAAAAGTATTCGATTATTTTCCGTATTTTTGCGGTTAGTCATTCCAAATTTGATTTTATATTTATATACTCAATTAGCATTAGTAAAACAGTCTACTGCATGAATTGAAAAAAGAGAGAATTGTTGTTGTTGTTGTTATAATAATAATAATGATAATAATTTTTATTTTTTTTCCCATAATTATCAATCCTTTACTTTTATGACTTTGGCATAAGTATTCAATCCCTTCACTAATACTCAGTTACGGCTGCTTTGGAACCAATCATTGTTAATAGAGGTTTTCTGTAGCCGTCAATATGGCTTCTGCATCTCTTGATGGGTATTTTCAATCATTCTTCAATGTAGAATCATTCCAACTCATTCAGATTTGATGGCTTCCGTTTATTAACAGCAATTTTCAATCCATGCCTCATGTTCAATTGAAAAAGCCGTTCCATTTCCCTAAACTTATTCTTCTCCAACCATTTTGAGGTATTTTCCTGGTGGTTGGCCAATGACTGAGAGGGGACAATTGACTGATCTATTTTACACCTCAAGTCATTTATGTTTTCAATCACACAATGATAATGTTGAAAATAAAAAATGCAAAAAATAGTGTTTAATTACGCTATATTTCAAAGGACTCTTTCACTGAAATATTTTTGGTTAGTATGCTAGTTTTGTTGAAACTTGTGAAACTAAGGTCATTTAATTTCAGCTTGCCCAGCTCACCAAGAATCCTTGGGTCAACTCTGAGCACTAATTTCATCCCCTGGAGATTTGTCTTCGAATTTGTATTCACTATCATGTTTATAAGTGACGGTGCTAGGTCCGGCTACCCACCCACCTTATTAAATTTGCACCCTTCATTAAACTTTTTTTATTCTGATTTTGAATTCTATTTCATCTTATTTTCATTTCATTTTTTAGAAATAAAATGCTGTTACTTGTTTTTTTAATTGTATTCAAATCAGAATATACAGCAGTTTTAAAAATGAAGATAAATGAGATCTATCAAGTACAGCCTTGTCAATTTTCTTGGAATAAAGTTACTTCAATTTTTTTTCTTCAACTTGATAACTTTTTTTGCTGGATATATACTTGGAGTCTAGCACTCCCCCCCTTTTTATTTTTTTATTTTCTTACCACGGTATACAGTATGGTTTAGAGAAAAAGATTGACAAATTAGAAAAACATTTCTTTCAAAAGTAATTTTCCGCGTTTCCATTATCTTAAGCAGTGATTAGATTTTAAAATTTAGCAGGCCATAAGTGGTTGTAATAAAAGATGCTGTCAAAATTGTAAAAAAGGCTCGTTTTGTGTTATTATCACTTATATGCTTGTAAATATTGATTTTTGTTGCAAAAACGTACATACAGTCTTTTAGTAGTTTTTTTTTGTAATTTTTGACTTTCGTTATGGCAATTGTGGTACTAGGGCCGACTGCAGGTACTAAATGTCACCCTTTTATTATTCACAATATGAGTCTGATCATAACTTTTCCAGTTTTCTTACAATTTTGACAGCACTTTTTGTCACAACCAGATACAACCTGCAATAATGCAAAATACCCTTGGTATAGTTTATAACTAAAGGCAATATCCCACAATACTGTGCTCAATAGACCTTCTTTATCATTATTTTTAAAACTGTTATATATATTGTTTTGAATACAATCAAAAGAATAAGTTTGAGTGTAACAGTATTTTATTCAAAAAAAGAAATAGAAGTCAAAATCAAAATAAAATTTTCAAGTCAAAAATAACTGTTTAAAACTCCTACTTTTGAGAGTCATGCAAATTTAATAATTTGCTGGGGTAGAGGCAGGCGAACTTAGCGCCGCCTCTGATATACATGATAGTAAATACAAATTCTGAAATAAATCCCCAGGAAAAAAAATTTGTCTAGGATTCTGAGCTAAACTAAGGTGACCTTAGCAACACCGGTTCCAACACAACAGGCAAGCCAACCAAAAATATCTTAGTGAAAGGTCTTTTAGAAACGTAGAATAATTAAACACTATTTCTTACATTTTTTTTTATTATAAATCTGTCAATTGTCCTCCGCTCAATATCCCTCCACTCAATTGTCCCCACACTCAGTTGTCCCTCGCTCAATAGTCGCGCGCCAATTAGTTGCCACATGGTTTCATATTATTGTCATGTTTAAAGATGAATCACCTACTTAGTCTAAGCTTGATAGTTGAGGGTAAAAGAATGATATTTTGATGAATCCATTTTCCCCTAAAACCTGGTGAGTATCCTAGTATCTGATGCTCTGAAGCATCCCATAAAACAATGTTTCAACCACCATGTTTCACTGTTGGGTGAGTATTTTTTACACTGTATTTTTTCTTTTTTCCTCCAAATATAACGTTGCTGCTTATGTCCTAAAAGTTCAATTTTTATTTCATCTGACCAAATATCTGTATTCCAGTAATCAATTAACTGATCCCAAAACTTTTCAACAATGCCAAATGAGCCTTTTTAAGTGTTTTCTTCAGTAATGACTTCTTTCTTTGCTACGCGTCTGTGAAATCCTTGTTGGTTCAACGTTCTGCAAATTGTTGAGACGTGTGTGTCAGTTATAGCACTCTTCAGATCTGTCTGGATATCCTCTAGGCTCAATTTCAGATTTACTAAAACCTCCCTTGTAATTTCAGTCACCTCTCATCTTGATGACTGATCTTACAAGTATAGAAACGGCACTGTTGTACTGATGGTGGTGGGGAGGCCCACCCCAGGTAACACCATGATGTTTTGGTAGGATAAAAATTTACCACTACTTTTAGCACTATATTTTAGCTAATCCTTAGCTATTTTCTAACCATTTTAGATGAATGTAGCAATTTTCAACAATTTAAAATGGCCTTAAAAAGGCTAAAAGAGTTTGTTCTTGTTTTAGAATATTTTTTTGAGGTTGGTTAAGCACAAAAATTTTTTCGAGTTGGTAACACTGGTGAAGACACCCTGAATTACCAACCTGGGTAACATCAACACTAGGAACGCCACTGGATAAGGTACCAACTTCAATTTATGAATGATGAGTAAGATAATTGCACAGGGTATGTCTAACTAATCGGAAATTTGCTTATAGCTGCTTAATACGCAAAATAATTTGATAGTGGCCTTCTAAAGTGATGTTGAACATTAAAACATGCAGTGGTACAAGAATGGCCATTTTTAGCTGTTCTCATGACATAATTTACAGCCAAATTTATTTTTTCACTAATGGCTAAATACTTCTGCATAAGTTATTATTGCTAATTGTGAAAATGAAATAATTAATAATAGTTCTCTCTTATTTCAGTCCATGTAGTAGATGTTGATAAATGACATCAAATAAAATTTTGAATGATTAATTAGAAAAAAAAAGGAAAATAAACGAGAGGTCGAATACTTTTACATACAACTGTATATATGGCTAACTGTTTGATAGTCCAATAGAATTTTTAAGATCTGACAGTATTTGTTCATCCTGGTCGGATTGAAGTATAGTTTTGTCTCGTTCTAGGTTTTCATGGGGAGATAAAACCCTCAAAGCTGTCTCGGCAAAAATCCTTCAAGTTATTCAGGATGGTACGTTACACGAATGACTGATTTGTCCACCATTTATCTCTTACCACAGACAGGGCTTTATCTGTTAGAATCATATTAGAAAGCCGATAAAGGTGTTCACAACATTCAGGTGGGGTACTGCTTCAAGTGGAAAAAGTGGATCAACATTTTGACAATTTGGAAATTCCTTATCTTATACATAAGTACCCTTATCAAAAATCAGCTTAATTGATAGATAGCTGATTAGTGACGAGTCAAAAGACCCCATTCCGAGTCTTCCGGAAGCTGTTTTTGTGTTAGTTTGTTATCAAGTATTATTAAGTATTAGTATGTGTATTGAGAAGGTTTTAAGCTTACTGTATTTACCATTCTCAGTTAGGGTGTTAAGCTTGGTTAAATGACTTGCGAGTACCAAATGTAACAAACACATGACTGAGGAAGGCTGGAGAACTAAAGTGAAACTTCTTCGTCTAGAAAGTTTGTACATTATCAATTCTTATTCTCAAACTAAGCTTACTTAAAAGCTGCCTTTAGCAGCCAAGTCACTTTTCATTTATTGAATTAATACAATTACATGTTTACCTTTGCCATCAGAAAATGACAGCAATAATCAAGGAATTTTGTAATTGTATTATACTTATAAAATATCATAAACATCATATTACACAGTATTTTCTTGTCTATGTCCAATATTTCCTGAATTTCAAACCAAACTAATGGTAGAATTAAGTAAAGGTAAATTTATCAGGTTTAACATGATATAAAATTGTATTTTTTCTAAGTTATGTCACCAGATGTCATAAGCATGACAGAAAACAAATGTACATTTCTAATTATCATATGCATGGATTTGCAAATGAATTAGGGAAACTACTCAATAATCACCTCATAGAATCCATCAAAAAACTCAAATGGCAATGGGCTGACCATGTTACAGGGATGGTAGACAACCGATGGACCTCACAACTCATGACATGGATCCCCGGAGATCATAAGTGCAACCGAGGCCAGCAGAGTACTAGACGGAGAGACAAGCTAGACAAATTCAGATAGTACTAGCTCCACAACATCCATGGTAGAGAAGTTTAGCGAATCCTGGGGAAGGTCTATGTCTGACAACGGAAGTTTAGAGATTGATGATGATGATTCAACAATTAGCATTTTGATATAGAGATAGGAGAAATCTCTCTTGAAAAATATGATCATTATGATATATATTGTTGGGAGAGTGTAAATTCTTATTAGGCTGGAAATTAAAAGTTAGAGCATTTTAACAGTGTTACACTAGCAAAATAAAATCAACTGTCTGTATAGTTTTTTTCCTCAGTTTAGTTTGGCTCAAAGCCACAAGTAAAATGAAGCCCAAAACTATTTTATTTGGTAATTCATTTTTGTTAATTGAAGTATTCTAATTTTAAGGTTTTTTAAAAGTCCCAACATTAAACATTTTTTTCATTCACTTACACACTCTTTTTAAAAACTATACATGTTCATGTGTATGTGTGTATGGAAGGAGCACTCTTAGGTTTGGCACACATCTGCTATAAGCAACAATGCAATGCTCTTCCAATTCTGGAATGGAGCACTTTGGTAGATGGGGAATTATATGTAAGTAAATATATCACTTAATTTGATCTTACTGACCATCCAGTTTCTGCATAGGGCAGGAGTAGAGAATCTGCCTCTGGGTCTGGAGCAACTGCTTCGGTACTTGGTGGTACTGGAAGGGATGTCAAGTCTATAGCCACACTGGAAAGTGGTAATACAACGAAACAGCTGTCTGTGGATGACACAATTATCAATTATATATATGTATATATGAATTATAGATTGCGTTATATTGTATGGAGATTTATTTGAAATGATCTCCCGTCGTTACACTGTTAATTGATTACTCAACCTAGACTACATAAACAATTAAAGAAAATGTGGCTGCTGCTACATTGTTTAAATTGAAGGATATATTAACGGTGTAACGACTGGAGATCATTGCAAATTAGTTTCTACATAATATAATGCCATTTATAATTCATTCTGTTGGACCAAATATGTCCATTTCCTAAGTATACATATATATAATAGATTAACTGCATAAATTTGGTCTATAACAATGGTTAACTCTTGTTTTGCTATTCTCAGTTCATCAGACGTAACTGGGCCTTCAAGTTGTATATATACTATAGGAAAATAGATATGATGGTTGGAGTAAGTTGTAATTATTTACTTTGCAAGCATTATATGATATTGCTTTTTGAAGGTACATTTACTAGGAATACATTACAATTAACTTCTTTTTCTCTCAACTGTTCTTTAAGTTTGTTTTTGTACTATTTGTATTTACATAGTTTTATTTGTTTGTTAAACTAAAAGGCAATTTTTTCCTTTAGCTCACATTTTTTTATTACTTTGTTTTTTTAAAAAAAAGTGAATTTTTTCCCCAATTTGCTTTTTGGTTGTTCTGGTGTTGTAAAAGTTTGTCATTACATCGTATTATTTTATTCTATCTTAATCTGCTTTAAATTTTTCCCTATTGTATTATTTAGCAAAATTTATTACCCAGCTAGGTTATTTTATGTTCAATCTCTGTTGCTATCTAGTTATAAAATATAGCTTGCCATTTTGGGGGATCTATACATACTTATATATTTCACCTGTCTATATAAGCAGATTTTATCAAAAATAACAGACAAGGATTGATTTATTGAATTTTAGTGAATTATTTTTGTTAACATTCAAAATAACAGATATTAGGATTAAATATTTAAAAAATTATTTGGAATTTGAGTTATTGTACATTCAACTATCCTCTGGTCATTATCAAGAATGTGAAAATATCTGTTAACTTGTATGTAAACAAGAAAAAATCACTAAAAAATTGATGAAACAATCTTTTTCTGTCATTTTTTAACAAAAGCTGATTAAATGAAAGACCTCTGCCTCTTCATTTTGTTTTTAAATTCCCAAAACGGTTACATGGTAAGTAACTGATTATCCCAATGAGAAAAATTCACGTTTAGTACTATAATACCTAACAGTATAAAACATAAAAACCTTTAGAAAGTCCTGCATTAACAGATATTTGGAAACAATTGACCGAAATGACGTAAAATTTCAAAAGTTCTTTTACATTTTTAGTATTCAAATCTGTAAAGCCTCCTAGACTATATTTATAATTTTTAATGTATATATAAATGGCATTCAAAGTTGAGGAATGCAGAAAACAATTGAAAGACCATTAAAAGATAAAATCGGAATTAATAATGACAACCAACGTTGGAATAATGAAATTGTTCCTGCTGAAACTTTTAAGGATATCCAGAAGAAAATTTGGTCTGAGTGACAGAATTCTTTGATGCTAAGCTATTTTCAAGCATTAAGCACTTCCAGATTAGGTTCCTTTTCACATCATTATCGTCACTTTCAGAGTAGTTTTCTCGGCTTCCAAAGGCTTTTACTCTTCCTGATTTACCAAGGAGCCTGCTCTACTTTACATTATGTATCTCCTCTTTTTTCTACTTATTGTCAAATTCTATCAGGCTACTATAATTCACCATTGGTTGCAGAAATCGTATGTTAAAAGCTTTTCCCCCACCCCCAGTATCTAGCTGATATCAAGAATCCAACAAGTATACTTACCTGTATGTCTATATCTATACATATCTATACATGAATTGTATTGCAGTATATTTGAGGAGCGGATTCTCATTGTGTCTTATAAAATCCTGGTAACAGAAGAAGAGTCTGGTAAAGCACCCAACAGTGGGGGAAATTATGGTATAATCTTAATCACAAATGTGCCGAAATTACAAGAAAATAGCCCTTAATAGGAGTGTTAATTGGTTACATCCAAGGAAACGTCTCTCTGTCATAAATTTATATTTGACTCTAAAAGCACTAGAATTTTTATGGACCCCAAGAAGACCAGCTGTCATTTTATACAATTGTTCAAAACTGCAGTTTTTCAAAGGAAAAAATTTCTCGAAAGCTACAAATCGTAAATCATTCAATGGAAACCATCATGTTACCAATGTCTTTTGGCAGCATGCTGTGTTAGGGGTGATCAATTAAAAAGTTTCAGAAGGGGTGATCATTGAATAAATTACTCCTCTGTTTCCTTGGGCAGTGATTACTAAAAAAAGGTTTGATTTTTAAAAAAGCAAGGATGAATTTTGCCAGAAGCAAACTAAGGGACTAATTTGGCATAAACTTACATTGTAAATTGACCCCCCCCCCAATGTATATAGGGAGGGAATTCAAAGAAAAAGAAAAAAAATTCCTATAAACATAATAAGGAGCAAATGTTTAAATTTTCAGGCCTCTAGCTCCATTGGTGTGGCCTGTACGTGCGGCATATACTTACCTACAGAGCCAGACAGACAGATTTGAAAACTGAAGAAACCTATTTCAACTGTTCTGGTTGACAGTTTCTAATGATGCACCAAATATTAGCATAAACAGGTCTGGTTAGTCACTCAATAAAAACCATTACCTATCTAACATCTTTGAGCAGATTTTGGGGGTGATTAATCAAAAACTTGAAAATTAGGGAAATCAATGAATTAATTACTTCTTTTTTCATTGTATCATTTAAAAGTCCAAATCTGAACAGAAAACAAAATGTTTGAATGTTGCCGGGCACAATTTAAAAGACCAATTTAGCATAAACTTACTTTTTGAATATTACACCTTCCCCCCCAAAGGGGAGGGGGGGGTTAATTTTAAAAAAAAACATGAAAATATTTTTTTCTAGATATGATAATGAGTAAATGTTTCAACATTCAGCCCTTTTCAGCAATATTTGTGCCGCCCGTACTCTTGACACATAGCCAGCCAGCCAGCCAGAATCACTTGAACCTGTATCGACAGTTCGGTTGATGGTTTCCAATACTTATAATCAAGGTCCCGGATTTTTTTCTATATCTATTGATCTGCATTGATTTATATAATCAGTAGTTCATGATATACGTGACAAATTTGATTTGTCGTTAGCTGTAAGTATGATATTTTTATGTAGGGTTTCTTTGAGATTTGAAAGTTATTTCAAGGGTCCCCTTAGTCTTGAGAGAGGTTGAGAAAGGCTGGGCTGGAGCATCAAAATCTTCAATAATCACACAATGAAATGAGAAAGCACTCAGAGAGTGCATTTTGTGCTAACGAGTTATTGCGCATGGATCTGCCTGAAAATTTAATCACTGCACATTAACCTTTCCGATTCCAAACTATTTTATTGAAATCAATTGAAAAATTTGGACAATGTTACGTTGGGTGGACACGTGATTACGATGCAGGGGAGATAATTGTTTATGGATTCGCCCCAATGATTAATCAACTCTTCCTCTGAATACATATACCTCTCTAATTTTATTGGCTGAGCTGAATATAGATTTGTCTATCTAATGACTGTAGCCCCCAAAATGGCTTGGCCCACCAACCAGCCAAATGGGCTACAGATTCCTCCCTCTTTGCTTGGCTGTATATCTCTGTATCTGTCCGCAGGTATCTGTGGTTGCTCTAGGTAATATTTAGTGGGCTATGAACTTGAAAACTTGCACGAATATACCTCCAGACACCAACTAAAAATGTTTTTTTGTTTTTCCAAAATAACGATTTTTTTTGGTCACGGTGGTCATTTTGGACCAACCATACCCAAATATTGTACGAGTATTCATTTTTTAGATAATTCTAGATAAAACGATCTATTTTTTTTAGATAATTTCAGATAGTTTTTAGTTAATTAGTCCTCGTACTCGTACAGGCTACAGTGATTCATTTATGAGAGACACTGATATTCTGTAACATTTTCAGAATGAGTATTTATCCTCAAACTTGTGTTAATTGAAATAAGAAAGAATTAGATTGATTTTGATCAAAGTAACATTATTTTTTCAAATAAATCTTTTAGTTTGATTGTATGGAGAATATGACAAATGTCCTCCAGTCACCAGATTCAACTGGTACGATATAATCTTTCTGAATAAAAGCAATATAATTTTAGTACTTATATTTGTAGTTCAACATGAGTTTTCAATTCTTCATCTTTGCGAGATAATAAAAGCAGAAGATTGTTTCCACCTGTACCCTTATATAAACAGCCTGAAAATTAGTATCGGCTGTCTTTTCTTTATCCAAATATTTGTATAAATAAATTGGAATAATTGGGACCGACCAACCTAACGAGGAGCATCTGATAAAGATATGTAGACACATCTAAAAACAAGGTTTTATTAGTTTTGGAAATCTACACACATAATGAACAGTCTGATTTTTTTCCGTTAAGACAGTCTGTAACTATGGACTCTTCCACTTGGAGGTATCGATTTTTCTGATGAAAAATATCTGCCACCCACCATTTGAAACAATGGGCTCTCACACTGAAATGAGTTCTGTAGTTTCTTTTCTAAAAAAAAAAAATCTCATCGAAATTTAGATACATCTGAGAATTTTTTCATGAGGATCAACGAGTGAATAAAAGATTTACATCCTTTGAGAATATTAATCAAAATGATATCTTCAGTTGTCCAAAAAGTTTGTTCTGTTTTGGGCATTAAGAGCCTCTCCATTTGATTGTATTGAGACAGCTGTCACATTAGAATGCATTTTTGTTTTAATTGTCAAAAGAGTGTATTTTTGTTTATTGATTCTATCTAACATTGATGATAGAAGAAAATAAAACAATATTTTTGGCATGTGTTTTTTTTATCTTAGGAAAAGTAAAAATGCAACTAATTAAGAAAAAAAGTTTTATACGGTTTATGGATGAGTTATTGTAAATTATCAAACATGTCAAAAGTGGTTTGCAAAGTTTTGTGCTGGAGATTTCTTATTTCCATTAATATTCGGACCATCTTTGTTGTTTTTCATACAACATTTCGGCCGCTGTATTCTACGGCCTTCGTCAGGTATCATCTGGGAGATTTTTTTGGGAAGTAACGAACCGAACCCTTTATTTATCTGACGGGGGTATATTGACCGTACTACCCTCTTTTAGCGTTAGTAGTATTGTTATACTGTCTCACACTAGGATCGAACCTAGTACCATCAGATTACTTAACAGTAATTTGTCTGATGCTGTAACCACTACGCTATGTGTCCATGAGATTTCTTGCTGAACAATGCTCTATGATCAGGCAGTCCAATTAAGGTCAAAAGACCCCAAATGAAGGCATTACTTGAGAATAATTAGTATAAAATAATCTAGAGGATTACTAACTTACTCAAAATATCCAAATCAAGAGATGGAAACCATTTATACCAGCTGGGTTCTGTTAGTCACTTTGATATATGACTGCCTCATAAGCAAAAATGTTCAGTTTTTGAAACAAATCTTGACAATCAATGAAAAGTGAATGCTTTACAGCAACATGAAATGCAAGATATTGTGAGGTGAGAAAAATGAACCCTCACTAACTGAACCAGAGGTTGGTCTTAATCCAAAGGTCATGCTGTGTATATGGTGGGATTAGGAGGAAGTCCTCTACTATAAACCCTTATCAGAGAACCAAAAGTTTAATTTAAACTAATAATGCTCCCAATTAGACTAAATGAATGCAGCAATCAGAGAAAAGTAAGCAAAATTATTTGATAGAAAGAGCTGAATATTCTATCAGGGAAACACTCAAGCAAATGTTTCTCTGGCGACTGAGCAAAAATCATTACAGCTCAGCTGGAAAGTTTTCACTCATTCGCAATATTCATAAGATATTGCACCTTTGGATGACCATTTAATCCAGTTTTTGTAGAATTTTTTCAGTGTAAAAAAAAAAAATGAATTCCTTTGAAGACAGCCAAAAAGTGCCAATAGCAGATCCTGGAAAGGTCTGAGAAGCTGAAATTATAAAGTTGCCTGGTAATGCGTTCTATAAATTTGATAACAAAAATGAAAAAAAATTGCTGCTTATTTCTACTCAATAAACCAAACAAACATTTTATGTTATCAAGCAATAATAAAACTGAGGCATACAAGGTCTGTCCAGAAAATATCTACTCATTTAGTATTACCAAAAAAATACCTTACCTAGGGCAATGGCACCTTAGTCCCCTTAAAAGTACTCCCTTTGGGACCTCACATACTTATCCCAGTATTCCTTCCAGTTTTCAAAACAATCTATGATGTCCCCTTTCAGGATCGCCATCAGCTGCCTCATTCCATTTTCCTTAATCTCGTTCACAGTCAGAAATCTTTTGGGGAAAAGCCAGAAATCACAGGGGAGCCAAATTTAAACCGTAAAGGACTGACAAATCTGGGTGATGTGATATTTTGCCAAAGAACATGCAAGATCATGCAATGTTATTTCTCAGCCCATTGAATAACCCAACGGGAGAGTTCCTATTCATGTATGTGCAGTAAGGTCCTCTCTGATTGGCTGCCGATTTACATCAAGACCATGCAAACTGTCCTTGAGATAATCAAATTGGCTGACAGACCTAGTGATCTCCCACCAATATCGTTTTCTCATCGGGCAACTATAAATCTGTAAATATTTTTTTTTTCCCTTTTGAAAATGATTGTGCCATGCTGGTGACATGCAATTTTATCAGGATATCCTGCAATGGAACAAATGGATTAATTTCCCCAAGACATTGTTTTAAAGTAAACATAAACAGCCTTAGCTAAAATTGGAACTTGGTTACTGGCTCAGATCTGTTGAGCCTCCCATCTTTGACTTATAAACAAACAAATTGACTCTTTTCAAACTTTTGACAATAGAATGAATTCTTTTATAACTGTAAAAAACCAAGATGAAAATACGTTTTCATAATGAGAACTGGAAAAGCAAGAAGTCTTACTCAAGTATTTTTTCTGTCCTTGTCAAAGCTGCAACAATATGTAAGGGTCCTGGAATATCACTAACATGATGGTGAAGATTAGTAGTGATATGTAGTCGTGAAAAAAAAAGAGGACGGGGTTAAAATAACAATAACAGATGTTTATCACTAAAATCTGAAGGTGCCGAGTTGCATAAGAGATACCTGCATAGAAAATAGGAATGGCAAACCAAGTTTGAGTTTTGTCTGAGGCTGTTCACATTCACTTTGTACTAATTCCCCAGTGAAAGGCACAAATCCACTTATTTCCCTTAGCTCTGAGTAAATAGCAGGGCAGTTTGAGACCCTTTAGACCAGTAAGACAGTCTATTCAAGAAAATGTTATTCTGAAAAAAGCCTATAGATTGGGCCTAGGTTTGGCAACTCAACCCGATAAAAACCTCCCAGCCAACACAAAACATTTTTGCAACATTGCAGACTGATAACATTCTTGTTGGGGTATATGTGATGCTATGGGTAGGTTACGATTGAATATTTTGTTGAACCAAAACTGGTTGCACATCCCAGACGTTACCGCCACGTTATGGTATCAATTCAAAGTGCCATAGCTAAAAATCCTGCTCATTCTGGAGAAAACTTCAAAATACTTTTTTTTCTCTTGACTAAATATATAGAAAGTATAAAATTTCTTCAATGAAGAAGTGTTAATTTAGATAATGCCTCTTCTATCTTCCTGAAATTTTGAATAAATGTTTTCTGCAACATTACAGAGACATTGAGGGAAGTCTACAAAGAAACATTAATGTTACATTACAAGAAGTCTGTGTAAGGTTGCAAAAATGCTGCAGTAACGTCAATTAGTTAGGTGGGTTCCCTTGCTACCGAAAATGCATTCCTTAAGGAGTCACCAGAAGTAAACATTGTTACAAAACTTTATGAATGTATTGCAAATTGTATCAACTGTCTTCAGCTGAGTTGTTACATTAACAATCTAACTGGAATTCATAGAAGAATTTGCATGTATGTCAAGGCAATTAGGGTGGTAATTGAGAGAGTTTCACCATAAGTCATCACTACTAAGAGTAGGAGTCGTAGCTTGATAGAACCTAGTTGAAAGGAAGTGCAGCTGAGGAAGACATTGATGCTTGCATCTATTAAAAAAAAAACAACTGATATATATATAAAATGGTCGTGCTATCTAAGTGTCTGCTGGAGGAAGTACATGTTTGTGAGTCATTCACCGAATTGACAACTTGAGTTTCCAAATCATTCTGTAGTAGTAAAATGGATCCCAGAAGAAGCCCTGTACAGTAAGAACTGATTGGTTCGAATTTATTTCTCCCAGGGAGTTTTGATTGGCCAAAACGATGGTGCAGATTGTTTCAGGATCCATTTAAAGCAGTAAAACTTTTTTGCAGTTGACATTTAGTCTCAACCTAACATATTTGGGAGTTCCTTACAAAATCGTAATTCTGGAAGCAAAGATATTTATTGAACTGCCGTAGCCATCAAAGATGGTAAAGGGTTCTATCCTTTTTTTTCAATATGTATGTGTGTTTGTTCATAAGTTTGTTTGTTCCAGTGCTCCTGGCCACACCATTTTGTTATCGAATTTGAAAATTGGCATCAGTACTCCCTTTAAAAATAATTTTTCGATTTTTGGAAAAAATGCTTTTTGGGGCCTCATGTTGATAGGTTAATTTCATTCTATGTTCCAGCACTCCTGGCCATACAGTTTTGTCTATAGAATTGAAAATAGGCATCAATACTTCACTAGACTCTGTTTTAAAAGTTTTTTTTTACTTTTTTGAGGTCTTATTCTGTTCTTTTTTTATTCATTTTCATCAATTTGTTTATTCCAGCTCTTATAGACTCACCATTTTATTTATATACTTGAAAATTGGCATAATTTTTGGAAGAAAAAGTTGTTTTTTCACCTTTTTGCTCATTATTCTAACAGGTCTTTCAATAACATCTAGATTCTCAATAATCTTGATGGTTTTTTTAAATTCTATTTTAGATTTTCTCCAATGGAAAATGCCACTGATGTCATGAATAGAATTTTTCTGACCATATTTATTCTGTAATGGAATCTTCAATTTCAATGGTTTCCTGGAAGGGTACATTTCATTCATCTAAGTATGATAGAATGAGTAATGCAAACCTCATACATTTACTAATTTAGAATTATTTTTTGGATTTTTGGAAAAAAGTTTTTCCACCCTTTTCTGGTCCTCATTCTAAAGGGTTTATCACTAACATCTAGATTCTCAAGAATCTTTTTCAATGTTTTTTTACTCTATTTTTAAATATTTTCCTGATTTAATTTTTTGATTAGTATTTCTTTCATCTCAATTTTAGTTACTTTTCATTACAATTACTCAGACTCTTATCTATATTTGTAAGTTAACTGTGGATAGGAAAGAAAGAAAAGGCTAACGGCTGCAGGCTGATAGTCTAAGTGGTTGCGATGAACAGCAACTTAAATTAAAATGAAAGAAACATCAATAAAAAAATGAATAATGGTTGACAATACTTCATCTAATAATAAATAAAATCAAGATGATATTGTGGCTAGGTTATGTCCTGTTTCTATGATGTCAAAACCTGATTTATTTAATACTGTTTTTTTGTTACTCTTCCAAATTTCTTTTCATATTGTGCAGATGTTTTTCTTTGAATAAAGTACTGTCAAACATTTCAAAAAAAGACTTATCCCTACTATGGTACCAACCAAAGAGTGACTGTAAATTTCCTTTTCTTTTCTGTAATGTTTTCTACTGCTAGTGAGTTGATAATACTGGCCTTATCAGGTTTGCTATCAAAGATTTTTTTTCTCTTTTCTCTTTCTCTCTCTCTTTTTTTTTTGGCCTGCCCTAGAAGTTTCTTTGAAGGAGACAAACAAGTCAAGAATTTTTTTTTTTCCATTACTTCTCTATTCCTAACTTCTACCTCTGCTTTACAGATGGGTTCAGCAGCTGAGCGGAATGCTTGATAAGTCTCCCTGGAAATGGGGGATGAATGGTAAGAGCTAGAGGGAGTAGGTTGAATTCGTAGATAAACACAGGAACACATGGTGTACAGCAATACTTTTGGGACAGCCTACTCTCAGTAGTCAAATTACTAATCTGGTTCACTTTTGAATTTGGTTCCAAGTTGTCCAGTTGTGAAACGATAAGATCAGACTTACATAGACATATTTTTTTAATGTGTATATAAAGATGAATGTATGTGTTTATGGCTGTGTAAACCAACCCACTAATTCATCCCATTTGTGGTCTCTTGAAATACTTGAGAGTAGATAAAATATTTTTTTCCACATCCAGATGTTAGAAAAGTCGCCATTTTCACAGGTTGTTTTTAAAGAAGGTTTCCTCTTTCTGTAAATCCTTTTTATTTTCTGGAAGGAGATACTTTTCTTCCCTTTAGCTTCTCACTGGTTGTTTTTAAATTTCACCAGATTTGAAATGTATATGCCTAGCTAATGCGGACTTCCTGGAGAATGATCCCCAAATGGACCAGTTAGATTATTTAGAGCAAAATGCTGAGTATACCAGTCGTAGTTTTATTCATAAAGTCTGGATACAAAACAGAAAGAAAAAGATTAGCACTACACAATCTATCTAAATTCACTGGCCATTGTGTCGTACTAAGAAAAGTTTAAATATCATGGAGTCTGAATACAATTCTAATTTTTTATCAGGTTGAAAAAAAAAAGAGACAAAGGGTATACAACCAATGCATCCTCCAGATAGTCACCTGTGGAGCTGAAACATGGAACTTAACCAAAAGATTGACCCTTAAACTAACAACTATGCGACGTACACATGAGAGAATCATGCTCAACCTCACATGGAGAAATCATAAGATAGCATAGTGTATTAGAGAAAAGACAGAAGTCCGAGAAATCATGGAAATAGTTGAAAAAAACTTATATGGCAATGGGCTGGACATGTTGCAAAAATAGCAGACAACCATATAGTGACTCACAGCTTGGATTCCCAGAGATTGGGTGCAAGGCTACGGCCAAGAGAATGTAAGATGGTGTGGCAAGCTAGATAAATTCGCAGAGTACTGGTTTTGCAGTGCCCAAAATGTCCAATGACGGATGCTAGCAGAGTTGATGATGACAATGAATAGAGACTTCCCAGCCCCAGCTTTTGCACAGTGTTAGAGAAATCTTGGAAGTGAAAATTTACTCAGGACTCTATTGCTTATGCAATCTTTGAATAATAGTACATCATTTACAAGCCCTAAGAAGAAAATCTGAATCAAGGAAAGTGTTATAGAAAGGAACACCATTCAATGTTTAAACAATTCTTTCTCTCTTTCCTTAGCACAAATAAAAGTCATTTTTGAACGAGATAATTACTGATGATGAAATATCGATTCACTACAACAAATACTTGGGCAATAGTAAACTAACCTCTGTGAATATCAAATGCAGGTGGCACCAGTCTTTCTGCAGGTCACCTCATCAGCTTTTTTTTCATTTCTGATATTTGGCTGTTAATGTGATTGATGTGATCAGTATATGAAGCTCTCACTTTCGAAAACTATTTTGTCTTATAGCTTTCACCCAGTGGCAGATCAATTTTATAACGATAAGTAGTGTTCATGATGGTTTTTGAATTTACCAGGCAATTCAAAAAAAAGAATCTTTGTTGCTGATTCTGTTGTAACATTTTTGTTTAATCATAAGATGGCAGACCTTAGCTGGAATGAGTCTGATGATTTCAAAGAGAGCATAAAGAGAGACTGTATCCCTTGAATATTTATGAAAATTTTCAGACAATGAAAAATATCAAGTTACACGGTTTATCTCATAATTAAAAGAAATATGTAATGAGTATGGCCAATATTCAAATGAATCTTTTCGCACTATTTGTCATTGAATTGGACGTTATCTAAAGTCACCTGTGTTAAAATGATTGTCAGCAGACCGATTTGTGACTGTAATCCTCACTGGGTGTCCCACTATGACATTGTGCCAGATTAAGTTAAGTTTAATAAATATTTGATTGCTTCTGTTCAGTGTCAGATTAAAATTATGTAGGCCCCTGGGCTACAGGTACCATGAGGTCCCCTGTAATATTTCCGAAAGAATAAAGAAAGGTTGAAAAAATTGAATTCATTCCGATAAAGCCAGTAATTGAAATTCAAACATTTGCTTTGTGTAATTTCTTGAGAACAAATTTCTTCAAAACATCAATAAATTGAAAGTTCTTGAGAAAATTGTTTTCATTTGAGATGAGATCAAGTTTGTTTTAGCTATTCTTAGACATCACTGACTGCCATACGATATATACATATACAGTAGTTTCTTTTTACTGTAGTATATTCATGACATACACACATTATTTGTGATCCAGACAGCTTTACAGCTTTGAACTGAAATGACACGAAAAATTTTGAAAAAGGTTTTTTTTTGTATATTTAGTGTCATTTCAGTTTCTTATTTCTCAATATCTGTTGATGTAATTTATAAAATTTTCTCCAGTGTTCGATGTTATGGTATTATGTGTGTGTGTATAAATATGCATATATATATATATATATATATATATATATATATATGTATATATATTAAATGGATCTTTTTCTGAATAGATAATTTAGATAATACTTTGATCCAGCATTCACAAATGAAAGGCCCTCCAGCTGGTCATGGCCCTAGGGCTGCAGCCCTTAAAGCCGTTGCCTAGATATGGTACTGCTTCTATAGAGTGATAGTAAGATTGTCCCATGTACTAATTTGCTCATATAATAAGTTCAAGCTCACAGGATGCCCCACTAGTGTGACACTTAGCCAGACAAAGACAAGCTGAATAAAAATCTATGATATGAAATTTATAAGGGTGCCTACCAAAATGTGATGGTTAGCAAATATAGTGAGTTAGAACCTCATTGGGCGACTTACTACTGTAGCCTTGTGCGAGGTTAAACTAAGCTGAGTAAATATCCTCATTGCAAAACAACAGCTGAAATCTTTTAATGTTCTTAAATTTAACCAGACCAATCACCCCTTTAATCAATAAAAAAACATTGTACAAGGTCAGTCCAGAAATTATTCAGCCATTCAAGATCGATAAAAAAATAGCCTTGAGCAATGTTGCCTCAGTAATCTTCAAGGAACTCCCTTTAAGATCTCTAAGAATTATCACAATGTCCCTTCAAAATTGTCTGCAGAGTTCTCATTTTGATTCCCCAGCAGCAGCTTTGTTACATTCTCCTTAATCTCATCCACGGTCTAAAAAGCCAGAACTCATAGGGAACCAAACCTGGGTGGTCATGAGGCTAAAAAATCTAGTTAATGTGATGTTTTGCAAAAGATCATGCTCTGCATAAGACATGAAAATGGGCAGACTTACTGGTTATTTTGAACATGACCGTCACATAGTATACAAGCTCACTTAATGGCATCTCACTGCCTACTGAGTAAATCCTAGGGAGATTATCTGTTCACCCTTGCACAATAAAGCCCCCTCTGAATGGCTGCCAAGTTACATCAAGGCCACCCTACTGATTCTCGAGAGATTAAAAATGGCTGGATACTGACTATCTACACGCAAGCATATAAGTAGCCTTTTAAGCGTAAATACGTTTGTTTGTTTTTCTGAGTAATAGCAGTTTATTTAGACTCACTGATCTTGACAGTTTGATTGAAGGGATGTTGCTTTACAGGAGTAAGGGTCAACTCATCAAGTGAATATGGGCCTGTAACTATATTCGCACTTCATAATCAAGGTCAACTTATACACTAATACAGTAAATCAGTTTTTATTTCAGAGTAGTCAAAATTGCTTTTTTGATTTTTTTACCAATATGATGTAATACAAAAATGTCCCATTCTGAGTGATTTATCAGTTATCAAATGGCTAAGGAGATGTTTTTACCAATATTGTGTAATACAAAAATGTCTTATTCTGAGTTATTAATCAGTTGTCAAGAGGCTAAGGAGATGTTTTTACCAATATTGTGTAATACAAAAATGTCCCATCCTGAGCAGTTAATCAGTTGTCCAGTGGCTATAGAGATCTACCAGTATGTCATAAAAAATGTTCAATCCTGAGTGCTTAATCAGTTGTTGAGTGGCAGTGCTGATTTTTCACTAATATGATGTCATACTAAAAAACGTCCCATCCCAAGTAGTTAATCAATTATCATAATAGAATAAGGGGTCTTTCATTTATACTAATTAAATTTTCATTAGAAAACAATGTTCTTGACTTATTTCTCTAAATGAAGTGCTTGTTGAGATGAAGGAGAATTATGTATCTTTACTGATCTAAATACTGTATTAATAATGAATTCTAATTCTCATCTTCCAAGAGTTTCATTCCTTAATCATCTTAAATCATTTTATACATAAATCACTTCAAAGCAAAAATTAAACAGAATTTGTACTTATAAGTATCATAGCTAGAATATAAGTAATCCTGGACAGCTATTGTAGCGCAATAGTGAGCAAGCTCACCTCAAAGACTAATTTTCTAGAGTAGTAAGTTTAATCCTCAGTATTGTGGCTGTGTGGATTTCAACATATGACTAACAGGACACAGTGGCCAAGCTTATGAAGCAAACAAATAAAAATTTAGCTATATGAACATGCAGAAGCCATGCCTGTTCAAATATTTATACAAAAGTTTTCTTGGTGGTGTAGAGGTTTAGCATTGGGATTTAATAAGTTTTTTTAAAGGAAACAATACTCATCATGTCATCATCATCATCATCATCAGTCTTTCAATGTCTATCATTGACCTTTCCCAGGATTCACCACACCTCTCTATCATGGGCATTGCAGAATGGACATTCAAAGAAGAGGAAGTTCCAAGAGACACCTTTCCTGTCTGATGTACATATAAACAAAATTTGTTCTGAATGAAGATTTCTAGACGTAAATAGAGACCACCTCCTGGAGAATACAGGTGTTTATAAACATATGCTAATGCCTAATAGCTTTTTTCCAAACTATCTCTAATTGCAGATCAAACTGTCAGATGAATTCTTTTCTGCAAGAGTAAGACGTTCTTTGATTATAAAAGTAAAAAAATATAATTAAAGGAAGTCATTATAAGTTGTTGATTTCTCTCACTTGATAATGTATGCTTTCTTCTATTTAAAAAAAAATTACTAAGCCTAATAGCTTGTCATTTCAGGAGTTGTTTAGACTTCTGATCTCATTTTTGTTTTTGTATCCATGTTCTAGCTGATCCATTCTTCAGTCTTCCTTATATATACCATCAGTATGAAAAAAAGTTCGTTTTTCTTCCTGGTCAGTATCTACAAACCTTTTCTCTTTGAAGACTGCTGTTTTAAGAGAAGCTGCCTCGTGGAAAATTGTTTAAGTAAAGTTAGTGCAAATTTCTTTAGTTAGCGAAGAAACACTTGGAGAGCAATCTCATTTATGAAAAAAAGGAATTGTCTATATCATGCAAGATATTGTGAGGATTGGTACAATGGGTTGGTCCTATCATTATATTGGCAGCTACCTCTTTTGTTTTGAGGGTAGCAATGGAATGGCTGGTTTGACAATGTCAAAAATCCGCATGACCATGCCAGAACTCTTGGCACAGGGGCTACAGACAGACAGGTAGGGAGGAAGACTTCAGCTTCTCCATTCCCACTTGCCGATGATCAAGGGAATCAACTAGACAGAACTTCTTGTTTCACAGCTTGAATGGTGAAATAATTTCTGTACGCTACCTGAGAAAATAAAACTTTACCAATTTCCATAGGAATTGTACCCCACAGGATGGCTGAAGAATGAATAGGCCTGAATGTTATGCAAAAAAAATGAAGACCAATAGTCTGAACAGCTCTTGTACTGATGATAACTAGTCCAATGATATATCTAATATCTTGTCGTTGTTATGACCTGAGTAGACATTAACAAAATGAAAAAAATATGCTTGCAAACCAGTGATACTATGATTCTGAAACTCAAGAATGTGACAATTTTGAAGCATTCCCTGATTCATGAAGATGTTTGCTGCTCCATCACTATTTACATGGCATTTTTCAATGCTTATCAAAATGTATATGTACGCAACATATTACTGTTAATTTTGACTAGTATTTTCTTTCACCCCAATTTTAGAAATAAAAGATAAGTTATCGATAAGACCCAAAACTAACACCCTCTTTCCTGTAAGGGAAACCTGGTTATCCATACTAACTGCTCTTAACAATCGAGCAAAGAGAACCCTATGGTTGGCAGAAGATAAAATCTAACCCTCAAACCTACTGAGAGATTATCCTTTATTTCCGACAAGTGGAATATATGACGAACAAAACAAAGATAATTTTGAATACTTGATTCTTTGTCTAGATCAACTCTTACAATATCGTCAGGAGATTTTGGTGAATTAATCCTTCCACTGCCCGCAAGCTAATACGATTTTCCATTTTTAAATTTAGCTTATATCTCCAAAGTGAAGCTGCTGTTTACTCATTTCTGTAGATTCATGGTCTGAGTGGTTACAATGAAAAGCAACTAAAAATCAAGATGAAAGAAAATACTAGTCAAAATCAATAATGATAATGGTTGCCAATGCTTCATCTAATAAAGAATAAATTAAGATAATATTGCTCAATCATGCAACATACGCATGCATGCGTAAGTACATATAAATATAATCATGAATATAGAAACACATAGACACGCGCACTGTTAATGTTTATGTTTATTTCTACACATATTATGAATTTTCCAACTCAATGTACAAAAAAGCAGTCTATGTTCTAGCAAGACCTCCTTCTCAAGTCACAGCTGTCAACCAGGATCTGTTATGGCCCCAAGTTATTTCTCCATTTCAATATTCCATACTAAATATGGATTATTATAGGAAAAGACTTCAATTTAGCCAAATTATTATTCCCTGAAACCCATGTTAGTAAAAAAAAAAAAAAAAGGGAAAAAAAAACAACCTTTACTTTATTTCAAATGGTTCATACATATCTACCTAATACGTATTGAGATTATATATATATATATATATATATATATATATATATATATATGTATATTAAATTTATACACGCTGTTGCATATATACAACGTACATATGCGAGTGTGTATAACCGAGAGAGATAGAGAGAAAAAGAAAACTTTTAGATTTTAGTTTAATAAATCCAGGAACAAAAAACAATCACTTGAAAAGGTTTGGTTTCCCAAGCCCCCACCCCACTCACATGTCTGTCATTTAATTTTATTGACTCCAAATTCAAAATAATGAAAGAAGAATTCAACTGACTTCTTATTATAATATAAATATGGATGGAGTGATACCCATACATACAATTATTTGCAGAACGAGAGAAGAAAGCAAAGATGGATTCGCTTGCTTGTCTAAAGAGAAGCCCCATCATTGTTACCAACAAACAGTTCCCTTTTATGTGTCACCTTGAGTAAATCAAAGTATTCTTTTTTGTTGTTGTTGTTACTTTTTGTGAAGCTTCTTGGGTTCAGCTCTGTAACAATACCTAGACAATGTACTGACAGAAAAAAGAAAAAAAAAACAAAAAAAGGAAATTGCCGGAAGCATTTTTTTTTTCCTTTTTGTTTTTGCTGGCATTGAAGCGGTATATGAAGCAGCAAGATGTCAGACAAACAAAAGAAAATGTATTTAAAACAGTAAAATATAATGAAAAAAGGAAAAAAAAGCAAAGAATGAAAATTTAAAAAAAAAAAGAAAAAATCCAAACCAGCAGAGCATAGAGTTAAAAATAAAAAAAAAGTCCAATTAGAGAGGACATGACTGAGTCAAGAAAGTTTCTGATAGAATTCTCTTAATATTTTCAAGAAGAGAAATAATGATGAAAAAAGAAAAAAAAGACAGGAAGAATATACGAATGAAAGAAAGATGATTTCACTGTTTAATTTTTTGTCTAAATTAGCCCTTTAAAATGTTGTCCTGAGATTTTGGTAAACTGATCCTCTCACTACCCACAAGCTAATACGATTTTCCATTTTTAACTTCGGCTTATGTTTCCTAAGTGAAGACCATTTATAATTGTTATCAAATGGCTCTCTTATTACAAAGCACTTTTTTTGCACAGTATTTTTCCAAGGATCCAACTAGATAATAACAGTTATATTATTTACTAACAAGTTTCAAACAAGTTAATTTGAATTTTTACTAGTGTATTCATTTATCTTGTTATTCATAAGCTGTTTAATCACGATCTAAAAAGTGAGGCATGTACCAATTTAGCACCTATATATACACATATATGTATATATATATATGAAAGAGAGAGATAACCTCTAGGTCTTAGAAAATTAAAAGATGGTTTATCATGTAATCTAAAAAGGTGAGGCCTATGTCTAATACCTCAAGGTTTTATATGTAAACATTTCAAGATTATATAAAGCATCCTCGAATGAGAGAAATTTTATAAGAGAGAAAGAAAGAAAAAAAATTACTCACTCTTCAATTCAATTTTCCCCCCAAAAGTAAAAAAACCCTGATAAACTTCCTGTCTGTATCATTTGTAAGCAATCAAAATCCACATTGAATGTTTATGATAGATATACTATATATCTATATTATAAGGTAGCAGGCAATCCTATCAGGGTTACTGTGATACCTCATCTCTTTGCAATAACATTGTCACTATCACTTTAAATCTGCAAGGAAAAGACAATGAAATAACCCTGGTATTAACCATGACATTTGTTAACATATTTACTGTCAGTGGCATCACTATGGGTGTGCGTACCACACTGGGTGACACCATAATTACAGTATATGAAATTTTTGAGCAGTGTTTCAACTGCACGTACTGATGTTTTCATTGCTGTCAGTGTTTTTGTTGTCACTGATTTTGTCAAACTTTCTGGTGTTTTCGATACAATATTATTGTATTAAGTAGTTGTGAAACAATATCAATAACTTTTTTCTAAAATTAGATAAGTACTCTGTATTGTCTGATATAGTTATAGGTTCATAGGAGTGATACCAACCCAAGAACTACCAAGAATTGTTTCACAGGAGAGTCCCGCAATTTGAAGCCAAGTGCTGTATCCCCTGCCCCACATAAATTTACAATCAATTTGAATAACCCTCCCACATTGGAAAAAAAAAATAGCAATAAAAAATTTTTCCCTCTTATTTGCAGACCTACCAAGTCTCCTGTATTCTGTGGTTTAAAATCATGTTGATAGGTTTTCGATACACTGAAATATCTGTTTTAGAATTGAGAATTTTCTTTGCCCCCCCACCTTCAACCATGGTGGGGAGGGCAATTTTTTTTAGGAAATTTCCAAGCCTTGGCACATCTGCAATCCTAGTGATACCACTGATACTGGTCTCTCAAAGTAATAACTTGACAAATTGAAAATCTTGACCAATCAGCTGAAAGAAAGTCTGTTCATTAACGCTAAGTGTTGACAGAGAGAGCGGTCTCAAGATGTTTTTCAACAAAATCTTGGACACAGCTGTGCAATCTGTTCATGCAGTAATGAATACCCATCTTCCTTGTTGAGTATTATGTCGCTGGATTTTGGTGATCTATACTCTGATACAATACCTGATTGAACCCTCCATACAGAATTCACAGAGCTAATGTATTGAGGTGAAAAAAGAAAGATTATTACAGCGGAATGTCCATGTGATTGAGAGAAAGAGAGTGAGGATAAGATGAATATATTGTATATCCCAAAGAGAAATTAATAAAAATCCTGTGTCAAATTTGCAGGAAAGCTGAGGCCAAAAGGCTCAGTACAAAAAAAATCTCAAAGGTGAAAAAAAATCAGAAAAAGACTATAACTGATTATTGAAATTTACCGTATATGCTGGTATATAAAACGGACATTTAATAAAAAAAAAACAAAACATTACACTGTATCCAATGTGCTAGTATTATGACAAGGGAGCTGTATATATCGTAGCTCGATTTGGTCAGTTATAGGGCTTGGACGATTTGCAGTGAGCAATAGTCTTCCAAATACCCCTGTAAATCGTCAGTCTTATAGTCTGGCATATACGGTAGTCTGTATAAATTCAATGCAATTAAACAATTCCAAAATATAAAATTTTTGAAAAATATTCGGAAAAGCAAATGAATTTAATCTTTTTTTTTTTTTTTTTTTTTTTTACCAACAACGCTGCTGCTATTAATTTTAAGGTCATCATTGCCTTTTTTCATTCTTTTTTTGTACTGGTTTATTTTTTGTACTACTTTCTTAAACAACACCATCTCAATTCCCACACACTGATATTTTTCGTCTCGCACTGTTCTTTTTTTTTTTTTTCTCTCTTTTAAAGTTCATAAAAACAGGGAAATAAATTTCAGCCAACCTTTGCTATTTTTCACCTCAGTTGGTACCAATGTGCTTGCAGGAGAACCGAAGGGCATTGGTCACTGGGGCATCGTGTTTTCAAGTTTTCTTTTTTGTTTGTTTTTCGGTTGGGCTCGACAGATTGACAGTAAATATCTACACAGAAGAAAAAATATCATTTATATTGCTTCTGCAAATAAAATGTTTAGAATTATTTTGTTTCATTGTGTTTTGGAAAAAAGTTTTTTTTTTTTTTTCTTTTCTTTAAAGAAGCTTTCTTTTTGGAAAAAAAATCTTGAAATTTCAATTTAGCTGTCACATTTTTTTTTATGTACACATACAAGTGGTCACATCACACAAACATACATTTACAAGCAACAAATACACATACATACACACATACACATTTATAAAAAAAAACTACACAACTCTTGAGAGTTCTCACGAAATAAAATAAATCCAAGTTCCCAATCCTTCAAGAATTGAATTTCAATGAATTATTGAACTACAATAAAAACACAATTGAATTTTAATGGTCATAATAGTAATTGTAACAGTTACACAAGGGACATATGTTGTTGTTAATGTGGCATCAATAAAAAAAAACTTTCTGGGTTTCTTTTGTTTTTACAGAATATAAAGAACTATTGGTAGAATAAATGTTTTTACACGTGTGACTGACATATTCCTTAGATACAACAGCAGCCAATGAATAGAACAAAAAATTGAAAATAAGAACCAGAGGTAAATCTTGGCCATCTTTAAGCCAGAAAGAGTGGCTTTGACATCAAAACAACATAGAAGTGGCTTTAAGATTTGAATACTAAAAACATTGAGAAAAACCATGAAACATATTGAATGATTCTTCCAAGTCTCGAATAACCAATAGCTTGATGATTCATTGATGAGAGGTTATGATTGGAGCTTAAAGATTGAAAAATGTTGGACCATAGTATCAAAATAAAAAAGATTTTTGCTGGCCAGTAAATATTACATCTTTCCCATTACTGATATACAGCTAAAAAATGGTTCTTAAAAATTGGTGCAGTGAAATAAATTTTCTAATTCATATTTTACAAAAAGAAAAAATATTATCGATAATAATCAGGTGAATTATTTGCTAACATCCAAATGTTTCTTAGGCTAAAGGTTCTTGCTTCAACAAAAGAAATAGTCATGAATAATTGCATGGTCTTTTATCATCAACATTATCACTATAACTATCCTAATCAAACTGTATTAAAAGAACATCAAATCAATAATTATTTGCTATGATTGGGGTTTGGTCTTTACTATACATTAGATATATAAACAAATTCTACATGATTTGAACTTAATAACGAGACCATGTAACTTGATTCATTTTCATGGTTCTAGCTTCATCTCTCAAACATTCTGGCTATTGGGTCAAAAAAATACTGAATTTATTTTTCAAGGTTATAATTATTATCAAAATATCAACGTCATAGCTTTTGTATATATGCAGATAAACATAAAAAAATTGAAATATTTGAACAATATCTTATATCAAATTCCTTGCAGGTTTTAAAGATATGTTTACGTGGAAACAGAATCTAAAAAATATGCATTTATAAATTAGCAAAAAGACAAAAAAAAAAATTTTGAATATGTGTGGGGGAAAAAAAAGCATTTTAAGAAACAAAATATAGAAACGTTAAGCCATAGAATAAGTTAACCTTCTGAATACTGAGATGGAGTTCGTGGGCAAGAAGTAATTCTTAAAATTTTAGAAATCATTTAAAATGTATATGCCTTCATTGTTCCCCCATAAGTAAGACTTGGCCTATTTTAAACTGTTGGTCTTGGTTTATTTGAGACATGCTCACTCTCAGATAGGCTAAAGGCTCAGTATTGAAAGGGTTAATGCAAATATAAACACGTGCTGGATGGACTGCATTATGAACTCTAAGCAGAATGTACAAAAAGCACATGATAAAAACATTTGTAGGAATTTCTTTAATAATCAAAAAAAAAAAAAAAAAAGAAAAGAAAAAAAAGTGAATGTATATAAACCCATGACTACATACGTGTAAGTTTGCTCAGGATTTCAAATCCAGACTAATTAGGGATGTTATCAACCTGAAATGAAATGGTAATTAACTAACATCGGCCTTTAGCAAATGTACGCAATGTGGCTACAAAATAACGATACTGGGCTCAAGTCGAACAGCGCACATTGCGAGAACTGAAGACACGAGCTGATTGAAACTTCCAGTTGTTTATGTTTGTCCATTGGTCACTGTATGTCACGTGGTTTGTACATGCATGCTGTGTTTCGACTTACATAAGCCCAGTCACATTATTTAATTGCCGCGCCTATTACTTCCATGTTTACTAAGATGAAAAATATCAATGTTTTTGGAAGAAAACTATTTTTTCCCAAAAATTCAATATAAAATTTACTGAATGTACAAAAATCAGTATTCAAATAATCATAATCCAGATGACGCCAAACATATCAAAGTTGTTTCTTTCACAGTGATTGTGGTTTTGAAATTTGGAGATGCTAATTCTGGCAACTACTTATATGAGAACAACAAAAAATATATTTTTGACTAATATTTCTTTCATTTTAATTTCAGTTGCTTTTCATAGCAACTACTCAGACCTTCAGTCTACATCCATCAGGAAACAGCGCAGATTGGACATAAAGAATAAGCTCTAAATGATACTCGAACTTGGGGAAGCCTGTCTATGTACAATAGCTGCTCTACCAACTGAGCTACGAGAGCTTTATGGTTGGCAGAAGATCAAATCTAACTATTTAAACTTACCCTTCATTTTTCCCTGATCACTCACCACCACATTAGATGTCAATTTTACTTACACCAGTAGTACTAATATTATCTTGAACTTTTATCAGATATTACAATGAATATGTTTTATTTCAATATCATATCTACAGTGATAAATATCAACTGTAATCTGCACTTATGCAATAGAAATGTAGTAATGCATAATGAGAAAACTTACCGTATTTTACAATACAGTGCATGCATATACATTACACAAATATTATAATGTGTTTATATGTGTTTGTGTGTACATTATTACTAATTAATCCAAAAATTTGAATGTGTGTATATATGTATATATACAGAGTATACTATAATGGATACAATATGATACTCATATAGAGCGTGTGTGTGCGTGTGTAATATATCTTAATAATAAGTATTCATCGTTATCTATATATCATATAGTAGATGTATTCGTAATACATGCAGATACATGATAGAACTGATGAATGTACTTTTCTCCTTGTATTAATTTGATTAATTCTTTAAAAATGTAGATTTTATATTTTGCTTTTCCTTTTTCGTATTTTACAGATTGGTATATTTTTTTTTCCAATGTTGAATAATATATATCCATAGACAAGAACATTAAATAATGACTAAAACTAGGAAGAAATTTTTTTGTCTTGCACTTCACTGTACATCTTTCTAAGCATGACAAATAAATTTAGTTTCACTTCTTTCATCTCAATGACATAAACTTGTAGAAATTTTTATGACCTGAATTTTCAGAAATCCAGTTCAACTCCTGGTCCCAAGAAATTGAAACCTGTTGCTTTATATAAAGCAGTACGTAGCTGCAGCATTGGTGTGTATACACACGATAGCCACGTCCAGATTTATATGTCAGTATTTATCATAAACAGGCATAGCCTTATGGTTTGTAGTTTAAACAATCCATATACATATAGACATGTATACAAGCATGTATTTAAATTCAGCTAGAAACGAAATGATAACATCACTCTTGGACTGATTCCCAAGTGAGTGTATGTCAGTTATGAACACATATGCACACACACACACATACACACACACGCACATAACCATATGTACAGACAGCTCCTCAACCTACACGAAGTTTCCTAAATAGGAAGGAAACTAGAAAAATGGAATGGGAAAAGAAAGGAATGTAACAGCTTTCTTTTTTTTTCTTTTTTCCAATCTTTTCAGGTCAACTGGTTTGACAAAACCATTTTTTTTCAGGATATAGGGTATATTGTTCATGACAAATACAGAGTTCAGTTTTAAAAATTAGTGCTCTTGGTTTTTTAAAAATTATATACACACATATATATATATATTATATATGTATATATATGAAAAATAGTTTGGCATGGAAAAAGGATTCACGGTACCAAACTAACAAAAGAAACTCAGTATGGCCAACAGACCCATATGAAATATTAGTATTATACATACGTACTAACATTCAAGATGCACACAAAGTATCCAAAATTGAATCGAAAAAAAAAAATATAAATAAACGAAGTAAAATAAATGAAAAATAAAAATAAAGGTTGTTGCTTTTCTTTTTGAGTGATTCTTTTTTTTTTCTTTAGATACACATGCACGCACGCGCACATACATACATAGAGGCTGCTGTGACCAATCAGAAAAAAAAATGACATAATTCAACGTTGTACAAGTTACTGTTGTTTTTATCATCATGCACTTGGTTTTGCATCATATAAATTACAAAAACCAAAAAAAATTTTTTGTATTGTAAGTGGATGTTATCAATATGTATTCTACATATTGGTTGTACAAATTCTAAAATAGCACAGTTTATTATTTTTTCTTAAATGATACATTTTCCTTTTTGGAAGGGGTAGGGGGTAGATTTTATAGATATATATATAGAGAGAGATAGAGAGAGAGAGAGAATTGAGAAAAAAGTCCTTTACACTAATTCATCTGAAAGCTCTAAGCTCCAAACTGTTGAAATGTCAACAATTGTTAAAGACATTTTTCATCGTTTTTGTTTTTGTTATTTTTTTGAAGGCAGAACATTCCATGACTTTAACCTTTCTCCAAATCAATGAATGAATTTGTCTTTTTTTTATCCAATAAAAAAAAAAGAGATAAAGAGAAAAAAAGAAAAAAAAACATTTCCTCTTTTTAAACAAGAGAAAAAAATTGTTGGTCATTCAAATTATATATAAGAAAAATGTTCATTAAAAGGAATCATTTAATAGAATCTGTTCAGTGCAGTAGTGTCTGCCCAGAGCTACGTTCCACTTGGGGGCTCTTGGTTTTAAAAAAAATTTTTTTATACACATGCAAATGGATATTGAAGCTTTACTAATACAGCCTTTAATGTCTTGCTAACAGGGAGATGGGCAGGAATCAGCTAAAGACAAGTTCAGTTGCTTTATATTCTTGAGCGCAGATTAAAATCTATATACCTCTGCTTAGAAATATACATTATATATAATGCTGCATGCACGACTGAGATGAATTTTGGAAAAAACTTACTCCTGTTTTATTTGAGATATATATTTTTATATGATGTATTCTATACTTTATAGTCTGTGTTAATAGATTAAATATACTTATTGAACCAAATAAGTACAGTAGACAAGTAGAGAAAGGTATTGAACTACTTTATCATATTTTCAATATAGTAGCTAATGCTTTTTAGTTTCCAAAGATAAAATATCTTTCGGACATTTCTTCTCTTTACTTATATTAAAATTTAAAGTGCATATTACTATTTACAAATTATTTTTTTTTACATTATGGAAAATATCAAAGTAAAATAATTCCCTAGATTTAAAAGGATGTAGTGATTCTTGATGGATTTTGTACTCCCTATCTTTTTTTTATAAGGAAAAAAAAAAGAAGAGAGAGAAAGAGATAAAAAGAAAGAAGATTATTGTTATTTCACAGGTTAATTTTATTTCATCGTAAAACCTAAGATTATCAAAAAAAAAAAAAAATTTGATTTTTTTTAATATGTTTTCCCCTTCACTTCGACTTATATTCACTGTTTGGAGAATTTGAGAACTCAGCCATAATACAATATTTCATATCTGTTTATAAGTTACACTTACGGTACCAAATATTTGTCATGATTTAGCAACAATAGAAAATAAGTGGCTCTTCTGTCACATAAGAAACACAGATTATGTGCATTGTTCTGCAGTAAATTTCCACGAACTAATCCCTAATCTACATACATTATATATTCAGAATTATCATCACTCGTATTAATATATCACTCTTGATAGATTACTTGAGCTTTTTATCATTAGCTTTTGAAGGAACACAGCTGAAGAAGAAACAATCACCTTTCTAACATATATATATATATATATATATATATATATATATATATATATATATATATATATATAATTATTATGAAGACAGTATCTAAACATTTATATACAGACAATGATGGAATGAACCACACCAAACATTTTAAAAGGACGGACGGACAGACGCTGTATGCATTCCTAAAAGAGTAATATTAGAATTATGCATTCTATTGTCCAGTAACTGAATCTGCAGTCATTTGTTTGTGATTGCCCAGCTCCATCAAGGTCCATACGTCCACTTCAGTGTCAAAGTGGTCTTATAAGAGTCCCTATATAGTGATAATTAATTTAGACTTAAAGCTACATAATAACAAGTGATAAAATCTTTCTTTGGTTCAATTACAAAACAACTGGCATAATTTGCTGTTTTTATTCCTCAATAGGATTTCCTTGTCTGACGTAGTAGTGAAAATAGTGAAGTAACTGAATACAAATTAGTATCTTTTTTTCCCTGGATTTATAGCACTGTTTACCAGAAGATCTGTACCTTAAGACATTAAAAACAAAATAAAATTGATAACCAAAAAAGAAACAAAAATATCAGATTGTTGTAGATATGTATTTTTACTCAAAAATTCAAATCAAAATTTAAAAAGATATGGCAAAGAAAGAGAAAAATTATTATCAGAGTTAATTTATTCATTTATGGTTTTGTGATATGAAAAAAAATATCCGATAGCAGAAAACTGGAGAATATTTTAAAAATCTCTATACTTATAAATATACATCCTTATTATATATATTTCTTAACAAACATACATATATATATAACCCTCCGGACCACCTAAAAACAGCCATCATTTTTTTTTTTTTAATGTTTCATAATCGCTAAGTGCCTTAAAGCACCTTTAATTACAACAGTTCAAATATTGCTGCAGTTGTCTTGATCATTACAGAATCCCAGAGTTGATGGGATTTTGAATGGAAATAGCTGCAAAATGGCACTCAATATACATTGGTGTTTACTATAGAACAAAAAGGCACTTTTCGGGCAGTCCGGCTGTGAAAGGGTTAAACATTATGGCTATCCAGACTTATAAATGCAAGCAAGCATTCTACTGTTGCACTGCAAAGTTATATATATCAGGTAAATATTTAATACTGTATTTATAAAGTAATTTGTTGTTGTAACAAAAAAAAAAGTAGCCATAAAACTGGATAGCTGCAGATCTATTAATTTGGAAGTATCAAAAATAGAGCGTCCAACAACCATGAAATAATAGCTTGAGGTGTTACCAGGTGGAAGATGGGGGGGGGGGGTGAGTAAGGAAAGGAACAAGTTGGGACTGGGTTTATTTCTATAGAATACAGAGGATTCTAATGACTACAAACGTGGAGGAGTAGTGTTTTGCAAGTGACTTACAACATGCTGATTTAAACATACTGGCTGGCCAACAATGTTTGAAAGAAAAGTCAAAGTTCAATTGGCTATATATTTTCATGGCCAACCAGTGCAACTAGTATATTGAAAGTTAAATTAAGTTTAACATATCAAGGATTACTAAAGGAAATTTTAAGAAACTGTTACTGTTTGATGTAATATACATTATTGATACCAAATGGAACCGATTCGTTTTCGGGTTTCTTCTCAAATAGTAAACAAATTACATAAATATTGAAATAAAGAGTTAACAATTGCAATATAAAGAGTTTAAGACATTTTATTTTGTGAAGCTATTCACTTTAATTGATATTTATACCACGTGGGTATTGCCAATTTTACAATTACAAGACTGACGACTGGGAGGAAAGGTATGGTTATCCTGGTTTTGAAGTCAGAGTTTCCCTTTTCCTACATGCGTTGTAGTTGATGAGCCTCTCCTACTTGGCACCGGGGATTGAACCACTGACCTTTATGGCCTCCAATCCAATGCTCTAACTACTGAGCAATAACCCAGGACAATTGTTCAAAAGTACAAGATGTTGAGAAAAGTAAATGAAATGAAAAAAACTATTTTGATGAAGTGAAATTTAGAGATCATATTTATCAGAAAAAGATTATGACAACATTCACATACATACACACATACTTTTATACATAGAATCAGGGATTTAATTTTTTTAAAGAATTTCTAATAAATTGAAGAACTAAAAATGGGGACTTTGGGGATCAGCTGAATACAATAGTTTTCACCATTATCATTGTAATGATTTGCTATTCAACAATGGACAATTAAGCATGATTATGATTTACTATCATATACTATTATATACAGATATTGTAAAATATAAAATATGATATATCAAAAAATAAAATCCAGAGATAGAGAGAGAGAGAGATACATAGATAGATAGATAGATAGATAGATAATGTTGAAAAATGAAATATTGTTTTTTCTTTTTTTAAAATGAATGGAACTGATCTGTTCTTTTTCATCTGAGCGTTTGAAACATTTTGCTTAAAAATAAACGAATGAATGAATGAAAGAAAAAAATTCTTAAAAATAACTATAACAAGTAATATTACCGTTTTCTTTAAAAAGAAATCCACAAATGTAAAATATCAGATTAATAATGCCCAGTTTTTTTTGGTTTTGCTCATTTTTTAAAAAAATGACAGAATATCAAAAAAATCAAACGAAAGAGAAAGTACTGAGCAGAATTAAACTTTGGTAAAGAGGTCTTCATTTACATTTTAAAAATCTTACCACTATTGTGACAGCGTCTTTAGATTTGCGAGAGTTGTTTTACAATTTTTTTTTCCTCTGGTTCAGATATTAGTTTTGAGGATTTTGGTTGGAGAAAGTGGGGTTAGTATGTTAATCTAACTTAGTGAATGTAGGATCTTGAATCTCTGAATCAGTGAGAATATGCAAGTTCTCATATTCTTGTGATTTTGCTAAATGCTTAAACCATTATCCTATGTTATATTGTTAATCATTTAATTATCATTGACATTTTTTAGAATGAATTTATGATTTCTAGTCTTAAAGGTATTCATACTTTCTATTCTGCCACACATGAAGACATGTTGCATGCACACATACACACCATATATATATATATATATATATATATATATATATATATATATAAACACACACACAATCAAGGATATCCATGAGAGAGGCATTAGCCTTAACTAGCTGTATTGGGTTCAAGGGAGAACAGGGAGATGGATCATGTATTGCATTGCATTTACTGAATGCTGAACAAATGAGCCATCTGCTTGATTTGAACTCATGACCACCATATCTATACATCATTATTTAAGCATACCAGGCATACACACATATACACAGATATTCCTATGTTCAGACATAAATTGTGATGTATCATACATTCATAGCAGTACAAAGATTATCTGAAGAAAGAGAGAGAGAGAGTAATGTTTTTGATTAAAGCTAGCAAGTTGACAAACAAAAGGAATTAAGTAAATGCATTTAAAATAGACAAAGATGATCAATAAAATTTTTTTAAAAAAGAAAAAGAAAAAGAAATCATCTTGTTCCTTTGAATCTTTGCTAGTGGAGCGTAGCAGAGGGTCAGTCTTTCTGTCACAGTAAAGCAGTACACATTTAACTTGGTCCAAAATCACATAAAAAGAATCGGTGAATGTTTTGGATCAAGACGTATAGCAATATCAGCAAATAGTTTAAATCAGTTACAAAAAAAGAAAAAGGGGGAAAAAAAGAAAAAGAATGTTTATCGAGGCAGGTTTTTTTTGATGAAATTAAAAAAAAAAAAAAAGATTCAACAAAATTAAATAATGTGAGCCTGCCTCCCAAAAAGGGAGAAAAATCCAAAAGTTAAAAGGGGTTAAAAAATAAATAGTCCAATTTTTTTGTTTATTTTGATTTTGTTCTTTTCAGGATGCAGTTATTATTGATATCAATATTATTATAATTATAATAATAATCATAATTCATGTTAATAGTATTTTTTAAATTTTATTCATTTGTGTTATTAGTATTTTGTTTTTTTGATTACAATATTTTTTTCATTTATAGAAATTCCTTTCTTTATTTCCTTTTTAATTCTTCTTATACCCAATACTGGTTGTCCCGTAAGACTGGATTTGTTGTTCGGCAGTGCTGCAAAAGTTCAGGGTCTAAGAGTGTCCAGTCAAAGTTAAAGAAATCTGCACCAGCACCAGATTTGATACTACCATCTGGAGACCGTGCGTCAGGTGGTGAGGGGTGTTCTTTGCGCAACAGGGGAGTCACTTTACACGATGGTACAGTCGAACTGACTTCCACCCGTGAAATATCAGGAGATCGGGGAACCGGTGTCTGCTTTGCAGCTCGCTCATGTGGGGTTATTATGCTATGGTGGGAGCCTATTGATGAGGAAGATGGCTGTGGTTGCCTATCACTGCCACTCGTAGAGGGCGCTCTATCTTCTGTTGTAGCAATGGTCATCGGAGTGATTACATCAGCCGTTGTGGCTGTTGTAATTGTGCTGCTAGCGCCACTGTCACCAGCAGTAGAACTGTTAACATTAATAACCGGAATAGTGTTAATACCACTTGTTGATGCACGTTCCAGCATGAGGGCAGCATCCTCATCAGACACAGGGCTGCTAGCTGCGCTCTGCTGCTGGGGTTCAATATGAACGTGGGGCTGCTCTAAGTGAACCGGGCCGCTGATCTGCGGACGAGGCCGGGTGCGCGCGCTACGGACATTTTCTGTTGGCGATTTCTGCTTTCTCTTCCTTAACAGAATGAAAATAATGAGAACAATGATTATAATTATCAAGATAAACGAGACCACAATGCCAACAATGAGAAGGTCGCTGCTGATATTCGGAATGTCTTCTTGAGTGCCTGTGCCATCATCTGGCTTAACGGCAGCAGACGCAGATGTCGATCGAGGAAACAATGGTTCACGGAAATAAGTGGTTGACTTGGATCTGTGTTTGGAACCATGTGGATGGATACGGATCTCAAAATTGCCTCGTGCCGGCTGGACATTCATAGCTACCAACTTGAAAGAGAAAGAATCAGTCACCGTATGGTTGTGACTAGACCAGTCTGCCTCATAAAAGATGTCCCCCCTAGCAACATCTTCATGAGTGAAGCTTTTGATTACAGTTCGTCTTCGGATTTCACGTCTTCTAATAGGTGAGCGCTTCACCAGCTGACCATAAAGAGGTGGGTCTACGATGTTGAACTGAGGATTATCATTCGTTACATCAGCCAATTCACTAGCATCTAGAACTGTAGTGTCGATCGAGTTACGGGCTCCAGCAACTGCATTAAAAGGATGTTGTTTCAGAAGTGGACGTACAGTGATATTGAAACGGGCATCGTAGACACGGCTATCGATTTGCGGAAAGTACATACGAACTAAGAAATAATCAGAGCCTGAAGCCATGTTTGTTTGAATATAGAGCAAGAGACGGTTTTCAAGATCTGTCTGAGAGAATTGCGTTACTATTACATCTTTGAGATAAAGGTGGCCGTACTGAGGTGCCCGGGTTATATTGTAGCGTACGTTCTCAGCAATTCCGTTGGTGCGGATTTTGAAGTTGTTGGTACTAATATAAGCGGCTGATTGTGACTGCAGAACCTCAATATCCGAGTACTTAACAATGTTGATGATCACAGGTGTCACATAAATATGAAACTCTTTGAAGAACGGCTCAAACTTGCCATCACTGACCTTGAAGTAAAAAGCACCAGTATTCTTACTACCGTCATGTAGGAATAGCACTCTTCCAGTGTTGATGTCACGCTGTGTAAACTGTAAGATGGGAGTAAAGTAATTATTATGAAAGCATAACATCCCATTGGTGGGAGGGTTTATTATAGTATAAGTGATATTCTCTGGAGGTGTGTCTGGGTCTGTTGTTTCAAGATCCTTGCGGGTAATATTAGCGGTTAGGCCTTGGATGACTTGAATGCGAGGATTCTTAGTGACCAGCACAAAATGTTGGTCATCAACTGGCCAAATTGTTATGTTAAACTCATTCTCTAAGGTACGACTGCTGATGTCTAAAGGCTTGTTCTTGGTGTCTCGAATTTTGACTTTGAGCAAGAATCGGAAAGAATCTTGCAGTGTTTCATTGCCATTATGGACATACATTAGCCGTTCTTTGTTGATGTCTTGTTGTGAGAACTTGACACCAGGCAACAACAAACTACGATCAAGCAGCAGCTGGCCATACCTGGGAGGTTCAGATATCTCATATTCAACATAGACATGCTTTCCAACATTCTCCAGTTGATGAACATACTTGTCAACATTAATGTTGTCTTTGGTCAATACAGCAGTACCCCCTTCCAGAACCTCCAGAGGTGAAAGGTTGATCAAGTGTTTTTTGTTTTCCTTGTTTAGATTTCCAAATGAAATGCTTACGTTGAGGATTGCTTCAATATGTTGGGCATAGAGGGTTTCCACACGGAACTTGAAGAAATCATGTTGCGACCAACCATTTACTTGTAAATTGTGTCGATAGAAAATCCGGCCGTTATTGATATCGTCTTGCGTGAAATGCCAAACTTCAATAAGTTGCTCATTCATCTCAGAGACTATCTGGCCATAAATTGGGTACGTGATCAGCAAATACTTGATTGAATGGGTCTGATTTGGATTATTCGTACTTGCATAAAGATTTTCACTGGTGAGAACTTGCATTGTGTTTGGGTAGACTTCCAGTTCTTTGTTCACGTCCAGGGTCAGGATCAAGGGTTGAGCAGTTATTTTAAAAACGCGTTCTACGTCATAGTTAGAACCATCAGAGACTTTAAAATGAAAACCACTGTTTGGACCACCTGAAAAGAAAGAGAAAATATTATAAAAAATTCATATAAATTACATTTCATAATAGTAAAAGTCAAGTACTTTGCTCTGAACATTCCTAATAACTACTTATCACAAGAAGCAGGAAGTGTTATTAAATTGATAAACATTCAAAAAATTGTAACCAGACAGGAAACTGAAGTATATTTTAATTAAAAGTCTTAGAACACAATTAATATGTAAGTGAATAATGCTGATAAAGAGGTAATTTTATTTTAGTGCTTATTCTATAGAATCACTGGTTTCTGCATTAGGAAGTGTATGGTTATTAAAGTGCAATGATTGAAAGTGACCTTCTTTAGAGGAGGCAGACTTTAAGAGCCAAGTGGGTAGAGAATATTGTCTCTGGCCTCGGTGCTAACACTTGCGGATACAGTGATTAAAGTGCAACCAACCATGCTACTTATCATTTATCGTTCACGATATATTTTGATAACTACGGTAATTTTTCCCCGAAAAATGGCTATGAAGGCCAACGTGACCTTTGTAAACCATTGGCAAGAACTTGAGGGTGAGTAAGAAAAAGTCATTGATAAATAAGAAGAATTTAAGGAAATACTTTTTTTCTTAGTATTCCCCGATGATATGAAGGTTACATCTGCCATCAGATATGATATATCTTCTAACCATTTTCAAGTTCTAGGACAGAGCTAGGGGTAGAATGTTTCTTTTTTAATTTGTATGGATTATACAGATTTTTTTTGGTATCAAAAAGTTGAAATGGTACTTAGAATACAAAATATTCTCATGTAAGAGCATTGAAAATTGATTATCTTTTTTTACTTAGTTCATCTTCTTTCTTTCAAAGTGCCACTGTTCTTTGAAATGGAAAAATGCACCATAATCTGGAGGGGAACATCTTCATAAACAGTTCATTTGTCTATACAAAGGACACTTGGTTGGTCACCGAGATAACTACTCTTTCTTCTCTATTACGTTGTAGGGCTGGTATAATGTTGAAGTCAGGGTCTATAATTTTCAATTGTTTCATAAGAGAGTCAACATTGTAAAAAATTTCCCATTTTTATAACATGCCACAAAAAAAAAAAATGAAAAAAAAAGGTTTCTTATGGCGAAAGCAGAGAAAGGAAAAATTGTTGCGAAAAGAGAGTTAGAAAACAATGCAGTGAAAAGAGAGAAAAGGAATTAATACAGCCAAAATAGAGGGAGAAAAAACATATACTGAAGATCCCCTCTGCAACAATAATCAAAACGATCCCACCAATTAATCTATTAGAAACCATTGGCTTCATCAACTAAGTTATTTAAAAATTATATTATTTATAGAGATTACTAATACTTATATCTCTCTCCTATCACTTCATTTTTTCCTCTTCAATCTGCTGGGGGCGGTGGGGTCATTATTATTACATGGAAAAATGAATTCAGAGTAGGAGTTTGACAATATGTTAGTAATCTTTTAAGCAACCGATAAAGGGGAAGAGAGGCGATTAGTTTCGTTCATTGACTCCTGAAATGTTTTAATCTAATTTATTTCCTTTTTATAGTTGGTGAAACTTGTCCATAATTTTTCTTCAGGGTCTTTCAGTTTTTACACTTGGCTATTATTTTCAAATCCTAATTCAACATTTTGAAAATTGTGGCCATGCTCGAACTGTGTTATAACGGATCTACACTGTACTACTAAAATAGCATCCTAATTATTATTAGAAACGAAAGTACAGAAAAGGATCTGACAGCCTCAGAAGTACTAGTATAGGCATTCCAGCAGAGACAATTCCCAGCATGCATATGGCTTATAGATAGGTAGACTATCCAACACATAGCAAAATTTATAGAATTAGTTTTAGTAGATAGGCGTGGAATGGATAATTTACTAGTAAGTGAGGTTTCCAAAATATTGGCAAAAAATGGCTCATCAGACCATTTCTTGGAGGAATTATTAATTTCCAAGTTATTCAAACCAATTTTCAGAAATAAAGACTTGAAACAAATTGAATATAAATTGGTTCTCCAAACTTGAACTGGGGGTTCTTGCCTGAAATTTGTTAGACGGGGTGTATCAATTATTGTGTATGATAAGGTCAGACAATTTTCTGTGTCTATGTATTCATTTATTCACAACAAACTAGGAACAACCGTCAAAGACTGGAGGGTGCACAGCTGAAATTTTGAGAAGAAATGAACAGACAGACAAGGGAAATAGTCCCACCATATCATAGACAATGATTAAACTGATGGTATCCATCGCCAAAATCATAGTCAGCTGTTTTATCCCAGAGATTTTTTGGTTCTTGTGATCTTTTCCCAAGTAAAACAGTATTCCTGTTCATTTTGAAAACATTCCAATTGAACAACCATAGTCACCAAAGGTGGCAGAGGATTCTATCTCTATGCAGATGCCAGCATTTGTGTGTTTGCGAGTTTCAGCTTTCCTGGCCATACAGTTTTGTTTACAGACTTGAAAATTGGCATCAGTAATCTACTATACCTTTCCTCGAAATTTGAAGAAAAAAAAGGTGGGGGGTCATTTTGATGGGTTTATTAATAACATCAAGAATCTGGAGAATCTAGTTTGTTTTTTTAAATTTTATTATAGATGTTTCCAAGTGGAAACTGCCTGTGATGTTATAAATAGAATTCATTCTGACCATATTCATTCTTAGATAGAATTTTTTTCACATGGATGCAAATTTTGACATTGTTATTGACTGTGATGGCAAGTATTACTTAGGTTTAATTTCTTATAAAAGGATATAAGAATAATGATATGAATAACCTTGCTAAGGTTTCTGGATTCAGTTCAACAAAGAAAAGAGGAAAAGCCTATTAATACATATAGTACTACTGAAGTTGTTTAGATGACGAGAAGAATGATTTTGTAGTAGAATAGGAATCACGAGAATGGTAGATATTCAACTTGAACTCCAAGAAAGTAGCTGATGTAAAGGCAGTCTTTAGGAGTCAATTGAACGTAATAGTTGCCTGCTGCAGTAATGTTAGAGTAAAATGCTAGTAACTGGATATGAAAAGGCAAATAAGGTGCTTCAAATTGATGAAAAATAAGTCGTAGTAATATCAGTCGAGGAGCAGGGAAGAGACTACAGCATAGTAGTATGCAAAGAATTGGAGGTGACTAGTCAGTATGCTTTTTAATTACAAGAGATTTCTTTTTCTTGTTGAATTGAATACATATACATACTAATACATGCTAATTTTCAGTTATAGATTTTACTACAAGAAAAAAAAAAAAAGAAAGGGAAAATGTTTTGTTTTTTTACAAGTCTGATATCACCTTTTATTCTCTGGGTGAGTTTCAGTTAACGAATGACAGTTAAACCATTGACCACTTACGATAAATCATAGGCCCAAGGGGCTAGATTAAGCCCACGGTAACATTTTTGTTTCCCAGTGGCTAACCTGGGCATTTATTTGAAATCTTACATGATTTTTCTAAGAAAGAAAGTCAATTTAATGATTCATTGTAAAATCACTATTGTTGTAATATTTCATAACTTATTTGAATACATAACAGCCGTGATTAAAATATTACGTATGTAAATTTGACATTTTGAAGTAAATGTGTGGTGTGCTTGAAAAAAGATGAAAAATGTCTCATGTAGCCCATAAAAAAGTTGCCCGTGCCTGTCTTAGACCTTGGAGTCTCTAACCCATTGCTCTATCATACTCATTCAAGTTCTTCACCAATAAAAATGGAATTAACACATAAAGTGTGAGGAAATGAGTGTATGAAAGTAGAAGGGCGGTTTCGGAGAAAAGTGTGATGCGTATTCCAGTTAAATGAAGATGTGTTTTCTTTTCAGAATATAATCAGAGCATCTATAAGTTTTTGAGATGATGGAATTCAGCACAATATGAATAGATGCTGTCAATGTGTAACACTTCATCTAATAGCAAAAATCCATTAACAAAAAGATTTAATGCAGAAGAGAAAAACAATTTGCTAAAGATAGAAGCTATATGCAATCTGAAAAAATTGAGACTGACAGAGCCCATTTTTGGCAGGCACCAATAATTGAGTGAGTCAGTGAGAAATGGTCACATTTAATGGCACTGATATTTCGGATGCTCAAAGTACTGGTGGAATCTCATCTTTTATCCAAATTGAAACTGAATTTCACTATTATTTTGTTTGATGGGATTGAAGAATTAGAAAATTATTGGAATTCGTAGACATTCTATAGTAGAAATCAATTTTTTTTCTATTTATTTCTTCTATCTCTTTCTTTCTTTGAAAACCTTAGCCTTTCCTTTTATCAGTCAGTAGTTCTTGGCGGAAATTTCATCAGTGCCAGAGATTGCATGCAGCCAAGTCACGTCAAATTGTAGTTTACAAATAAAACAATGCAAGTGCCAAAGGAGACGAGGGGGGAAAGGTGGGGCCGAGGGCACAAGAAACATTTCCCTTTATCAACATGAGAGATACACACAACAGAAATTACGAATGGGTTAACAACAGACATAAACATGATCCAAAGGGAACAGCTGTCAGCTATAATCCATCTTGTACTCCGAACACAGAATTACCGCAAACATTCAATCCATGTAATATTTGAATGATAAATATAATTCTTGAGTGCAAGGTATCACTGGATGTACTAGAAAATTGTCATACTCACTTGATTTATTACACAATAAGTAATACACAAAATATGGAATTTGATAACGTGTAAGCCAAACAGCTAATTATTTTTGCTGACTAGTGAGCTAAGAGCAAACATGAACCAAAAGAGAAGATTCTAATGTTGAGACTAATTTAAAGAATAATAAAAATAAAGACAGGTCTGGTTAGTCACTCGATAGGAACTGTCATGCCATGTTGGGGGGGGGGGTCGAACAAAAAATTGGAATAAGGGGTGGTCAATGAATAAACCAGCGAGTAATTTAGCATCCACATTGTAAATTGAACCCCCAACCAAAAACCTGGGGGGGGGGGGGGTAAAAAAAAAAGGTTTTAGTAGACTCCATTGAAGCCTGAACGCATGATATATACACAGCCATCCAGACCAGCTTGAAAACTGAAGAAACCTATTCTAACAGTTTTAGTTGACAGTTTCCAATACATCTGAATTACATGTTGCAATCCAAATTCACAAACAATTTAGAAAATTGAAAACACCATTCTAATAATTCATGAAATTCTTGAAACAGTATTGCGATTCAACTATTCGTAAATTCTATACATTTTTTAAAAAGATTTAGTAATGAATAATGAATATGTCTTAATTATCCGGATATGTAAAGGGTATATATAATGTTTTTAGCATCAACAATTCAAACAATTTTTTTTTTTTTTAAATTTCCATGGTCTTTCTCATGCAAGTTATTTCTAAAGATATTTTGCACCACTTTTCCTTTCTTTTTATCTGGCAGCTGCATTATATAAATAATTAATCTTTATATATAAGTGAGAAGTGTCACACCATCTGTCTGTCTGTCAGTTGGTTCATCACGCTATAGAAATCACCTGAACATAGGTGCAGTGCATCCAAATTTAGCATGCATACTCAATGGATCCGCGGAAAGGTTTTAAAGAATAAATTATCAAGAATTTTTTTTTTTATAAAAGGTTTCTGAGAGGGTTCCATTTACAATGTGACTATAATGCTGAACTGGAACCTTACTTACCTTCAATATATATATCTTATTTTACATGTTTAAATATAATTATTTAAGGGGTCAAAAGTGAAGAGGTACTTCTTTTCCCTTTAAAGAGTCAAAAGTGAAGGGAACTCCCTCCTCCCTTTTAGGTATTGAAAGTGACTATATCATTCCTTGATGCAGTCAAAAGTGTAAGTGAACTTCATTTTTTCACCTTCAAAAGTGAAAAGAAACTTCTTTTACAAGCCAGAAGATTTTGCCCCCACCTCTTTTTTAGTTCCTTAAATATTTAAATCAGCATTGGCAGGTATTTCAGCTGGTATAAAAATAGTTTTGTCTTTCAAAATTCATATTATCTTTATGAATAATTATGTCTTCACATTTTATTATCAATAGCTTCAATCTATATAAATAAAACACAATCACGAACTGAGCTGTCTGTTGGTTCCTAAAACAACAAAATTGCACATGCAAGAAACATAGAACTTTTAACAGAGGCTAATAGTATCTGGAGAATACGCCCTTTCAAATTAAAAAAAATAAAGAAGGCAAGTTATAAGGGCTTTAAATTAATACCGCCCATGTGTGAGGATAAAACGCAGCTTAATTCACTGGTCTACTTTGCTCTAAACACTCCTCATACAGAGCTAATACTTTCCTCAGAACAAAATTGGTTTCACATAATTTTAAATCAACATTAACACCTTTCTGTTATCAGCCAGAACACATGATTAGGGAAACACACGAACACCTTTGCTATTTTGAGATCAATGAATTGAATCTCAATGCTTTTCGGGAGTTTTTCCATAAAAGATACTTGATGAAGAGAAACATTCAATGAAGATTTCATGAATTTCAATTTTTTCTTGTTCTTATCAATTCGACATGATATTTTCCAGGTAATTTTTCAAAATAACCTCAAATAAATAGTGCATATCACATAATTTTTTTTTCAGATTTTGGGGCTTCATAATTTCAATACAATCAGGTTTCATTGAGAAATTTGCAGTATTTTGATTATATGAAATGAGGAAGGAAGTTATAAAAACAGAGGAAGTTCCACGACAATGTTGGAACATATATTCTAGCTCTCTGTGCGCTCTCCCTGAAATCCAAATATCGCACCTTGGCCCTCTGACTAGGAACAGAGCATAGTATCTGTGCACTCACTGAAAATTGTCAACTATCTATAGTAGGAAATATCTTTGAAAGAATGAATTATGGGCCCAAGGGAGAATTAGCTATTTAAAGAGTAGCAATAAAATCAGCAAGAATAAGAATATTAGTCTGAACATCTCTTAGATTAATGATATCGACTCATCTCAGAATTTCAAACAATGTCAAAGTGTAGTTTGGTAAAAAGAATGGGATCAGGGCTCTATGAAAATCCATGAACAAATACGAAGCATTATCAAATTTCAAGATTTCTTGTCAACCTAAATCATTTCAGATTATTCATCATGGTCATGCCCACAATGATGTAATTTTTTGTCTTGTGGATTAACCTTTGGGAGAAATGCACCCAGAAACAGACAATAGCATCAAATAAACTGAAGAATGTATTAGCATTGTGATAAAGAGCAGTAAGATGGTGAAAATCTACCAATGAAACAATTATCTAAGTGATTCATCCTAAAAAGAAAAAAAAAAAATCACCCATTGTTTCTTTACATCAAAATATTTTTATACAGCTAAAGAAAAAAACATTGTAAAATATATCAAACTTTTATATTTAATATTCATATCTTGTTGAAGGCAACCTACAACTTCATGATTATCATTGATCTAGATTCAAAAGAACAATATTTGACTTGGAGAAAAAAAAAGAAAAAGAATTATACTATGTATTTAAATATTAAACAGAACAGCTAGCAAATGGGCATCAGCTCATATAATCAGTAAATGATGAATCATTTATTAACCAATTGTACAAAAAAAACAAACATTCAAGCAAAATAAACATATTAATCTGGATGTTCTTCAATTATCGGTGCTGAAATCAAAACCTAAACTAATTATTTTCTTTTAGCCTATTAATTAAAACTTGTTTTAACCGATATCAAGAAGTGTATAGGGGATCCCTTTGGCTTTTACATTGCATCATGAGTTTTAGGGTACAATAAGCTAATATCAAAGAATTAAAAATAGAAATCAAAAATCATTTAGGATGATGCATTACATTAACAAATTTGATAAAAGTTAAGAGTTTTTATCTAATCAATTATTTGTGAATGAAAAATTCAAAATCTCGACTCACCTGTATGCACAAATGCAATCAAATTCTGGCTGACCAATTCCTGTGTGAATGAAGCCAATTCTTTGGAGGTATTATTAAGCATTGCTAGGTAGCCATTATTAGGTTCTGTTACAAGAAAGATGAGATCTTCTTCATCAGAGTCAGGATCAGTGGCTTTGAGATATTCTCCAGTCAGTAGAGTAACTGACTGATTCCATACCTGCATACCTTTGTTTATTGTTACACGAGGTAACTGGTCGTTAACTGGGTTCACCTTGATGTAAAGTTTCTTCACGTGGCTTTTGCGCCCATCGTTTTTCAGTTCCCCTGCTATGAACAAGTGATCGTGTGATGTTTCACTATCATCATGTACATAATAGATAAGTTCATCCTGAAGTTCCTGTGAAGTAAACTCCGTGATTGGTTCTCCTTTGTTTGTGATGGACTCCAGCCAACCAAATTTGGGCTGTTCAGTGATAGTGTACACCACTAGCTTGTCCTCAAAATGTTTTCCACGGATGCGGATATTTCCTTCAGTAAGCATTTGACGCTGGCCCTCAGCAACGGAGACATTTGATAACTGCAGGGGTAATACTTTGGGTAGAATGTCTATGACAAACTCAAGGCTGTGCAGCTTTTGAAATCCGTTAGTGACATCAAACATGAAGCCATCTGTATTGGTCTCTACATTCTTCTGAATTTGCTGATGCACATATTTTAGTTTACCTTCATTGATATCATTCTGATTGAATGTAATGTTATTTTGGTCAGTATAGTCTGTGCCAGCAATAGAGAGAAAACCGTACTTGGGAGGAGAGATTACGTGATAAACGATATCAGCTGGGAATGAATCCGGGTGGCTGATGTGCAGATAGGAATTGGTGATGACCACGCTTTTGCCTTCATTGATCACAACGATCTTGTTGTGGACAACACGGGGTGGGTGACGCTGGCTCTCCAGAAACAGAAGGATTGAAAATAACCCCTGAGTTTCGGAGGGACCGGCCTCAACAGCAAATCGAAAATAGTCATCAAGTTTGCTTGTGCCATTATGCACATACTTCACAACCTTGTTGTATATGTCTTCCAGAGTAAAAGACTTTACCTTTTGATCTTTGATCATCAGCTGACCATAGAAGGGGCCGACAACGGTCAAAAATAAAATCTCCTTGTCCTTGACATTCACATTGGTCTCAATACTCAAATTGGAAGATGTAATAACTGAACTACTACCATTCATTACTGAAATACCAGTGTTATTGAAAATCTTGACAAAAGGACCCGAGGCCTCTATTTCAAGGATGGCTCTGGTCTCAAATTGGCCGTCAGTAACAACGAAACTGAAATGATCCATTGGGATTCCAGTGTTCTTGACCAACAGAGTTTTATCGATGAGATCCTGTTGTGAGAATTGATAGACGTAGCTGCGATCCGAATCTCTCAGGATGTATCGGTCGGATACATCAGTGAGAGTGTACTGCAATTGACTATTATCAAAGTCAATATCGGGATCGTTAAAAGCCAAATCGTTGATGCTGAGCGCTCGTTCCCCATTCAACGTTATGTGGAATGGCTTATCGATCAAACGACGTGGAGCATTGTCATTGCGCATCAGAATTTTGATATCAAAATGTCCAGAGAAATCGGAAAGTTCTTCCTGGATGCCTTTCGTTCCTATAATTATCGGAGTAGCACTAAACGTGAAGGAATCAGTATCGTGCTCAGAGTTATCATGTTCATACATAAGTTGGTCTTCTCGTATCTCTTTGTTGGTGAAACTTTCAATATCCGTCTTAAGGATTGCTTTGGAGTGTGGATCCACAAGAATCAATCTCCCATGTTGGGGAGTTTTGAATACGATATACTGGAACTCTCTGTGCTTGTCTGTTTCAATATACAAGTCAGCTCGGCTGATCACTTTCTTTTCTCCCTCGATGACACCTTCCAAACCATTATTGATATAACGCACATCCGTCTCATTGGGAATGTATTCTACATGAAATCTAAGCCGACGAGGGAGAACTCCTTTAACAGATAACCGCATATCTATGAAATCATCAAGGCCACTGTAAGACTGGCGTTTAAGGTTGTAGTGAATCATGTTTCCACGTAACTCGGCTAACGTGAATGATCCCTCTCTCTGGAGTGGAGTCAGTTTTTTCAGTGCAGACGTTGAAGTGTCAGCCTTCGCTCTATACAGATTACCAAAACTTGGTGGTCGGAGTAATGTGAAAAATATCTCACGAGGCGGTATCCTCTGGGTGTTCAGGCTTACATCAAGGTATTTGGTTGAGATAATCTTTGACATGGTGTACCGCAAAACAAGCTTTTTGTTAGTTATAACATTAACCTGGACTTCTACAAATTTTATAATGAAAGTCTTCGTATTTGTCTGAGCATTCTGAGATTGTACAGTAAATTTGAAAAAGTCCGCTTTCGGAGTGGAATTAAAAGCTTTGTTAAAATAACGGACGCGTCCTGTATCAATGTGACGCTGAGCAAAAGTAGTGACAGGTACCCATGCATTGTTCTCGTGCTTACGACGTTGGATCTCACCATATTCAGGACCCTTACTAATTTGGTAACGGATCTCTAGATTCTGTCTTGGCACATTTGTAATAGTAGACAAATTTTTAGATGTAATAAGACAATGAGAGCCAAGAGGCAAATAGATGCCTGTGTTAGCAATGATAGAGAGTCGAAGCTTTTCTGCTCGGATGAGCAAGTCAGCAACCCTTGATTTTGAGTTTTCATCAGTTACATACATTCGAATAAATGTCACAGATGAACCATTTTGAACGAGCCAAATCTTTCCAGTGTTGATGTCATGCTGAGAAAATGTTTCTATTTGTACACTTGGATTATCTGACTTCTCAAAAAAGCATTTAGATCCGGATTGGTACTCAATATGATAGATCAAGTCTTCATCATCCGTGTCAGGATCATCAGTCGTAAGCATTGTGTTGAGAATCTGGATTTTGGAATTTTGAACCACTTGTATTTCTCCATTTGGTGGCAGCCTCAATATTGGAGGATCATTTTTTGGAACAATCTGAATGGGAAGGATGAATCTATATTTTTGTTTCAATTCCGCCACAAGTTGCACTTCAATAGTTGTATCATCAGATATAGTATCAGTGCCGTCGTGATTGTAAGCCACATTATCTTCAAGAAGGTCGCGTTGGGTGAATGTTGAACGTCTCTCCTTTGATGAAAGATTTTCAATGGTACCATGTCTAGGAGGAATAAGTACAGTGAACAAAATAGCAGAGTCCCGGATGTTATATTTCTGGTAATCAAATTTAACATCAATATTGCTGGATGTGATAATTTTTTCTGTTTCTTCTTCAACTACTAATTTCTGAATAGCCACAAAATTGAATTTGTCATTTGTATTTGGGCTGGGGCTGGTCACGACAGGCTTCAAGCAGTTGTCCGATGGGCAGGTGCACTCAAAGTTATCAAACCCGGTTTCTTCACATTCGGCATCTTCAACACAAGGGTTTGATGCACATGGATATTGCCATAAACAAGAAGGATCGATTTCACGACTGATTTGAATGTCACGGAATCCAAATTGGCGTGAATCGATGAAGATGTCACGGAAGCATCCTTGGATGGAACCAGCACTGCTGACATCTTTGAGTGATAGCAAGCCTCTTTTAATAGCATGAATCCGGGTTTTAAGTCGAAGACCACCGATAAATAAGTGACCACCTAAATTAATGAACTTTTGGTTTCCTAAGTTGGAGTGAGTAGAATTTTCTTGCCCATCTACTCTCAGAATCACTGTTTCTTGACTGATGCGCAAGATAACAGAGTGCCACTTGCCATCAGTTACTCCCGTCTCTGAGAATACTTCTATGATACCATTTCCTTTATTAAGGGAGAGTTTGATTTTGGAGTTGATGATCTCCAAAGCGACAAAATCAGGGCTGAGTGGTCGACCTTCATTGAAGAGTAACAAACCCGTTTGGGTTCTGGTCCGGAAGTCAAACGTGATCTCTCCTTTCTGTCGAATGCGCAAATGAGGGAAAGCAACAAAAGAGGAATCTGAGAGCAAAGTGATCGGTTGGTCCGTGTCGGCATCAAATTCACGGTCACATGACCAGGAAATTTCAAAGACATTTAGGGGATCTTTCAAGCGCCGCGCCTTCTGTACGATGTTTATCTTGTTATAGAATACTTTTTCCATGCATCCACGGAAGTTGCGGATTGTAATGGGAACATGTTGATAAGACCCTGTACCCCCAAGAAAGATACCCTGATTAATGTTTAGACTTAAGAAATTCCCGGTGGCTTGTACCGATGTATTAGAAATTTTGTCAATGGTGAGAGTAGCGGTATTGTTTCTCCGTACAAACTGGATGTCGTGCCAGTGGTGGTCATCAAGGCGTTGGTTCGGCTGCGAGTGAAGACTTGCACTCCCAGAGCCCAGATCAAAGTGGACATGCACAATGCCAGATTTGAGTTCCAGTACGCAGTAATCGGGCAGGCCTGCAGCCAACAACAGCAAGCCATGAGGACGGTGGGTTTTAAAACGCAGTTTAATTGTTGTACTGCTTGAAGACTCTTGTAATGGCACATGGACATAACTCTGGCCATAGAATGATACTGCAATAAATAAATGAAAAAATATATTAATATTATATATCATTAAGACTTTGAATTTCATCTTCAAAATTGTAAGAATTATACAATCAAAAGAATTCAATGGAATGTTATCAAAAAAACCCCAAAAAAACAAGTATATTCTGATAGATATGTCCTTCCACAATAGGATAGCTAACATTACAGATGTAATAATGGAAATTTATAAAAAGAATTTTTAGCATAAATAAAGTTTAATATAGTTTGTCAGTAGCTAGCAGACGATAAGTTATGCAGATTTGCCTTTCTAAATTTGTATCATGTATGCATAATTCATTTCACGAGCTACTGACTGCTTACTGAGGTGCAATGGTGAGCAAGCTAATCTAAAATACTAATTTGTTAGTGCAGAAGTTCGATCTTCACAGGGTGCTTAACTATAGTGATCTTGTGTCAGACTGAGTTAAGATTATTAAATAACTATAGGAATACCTCGGATAATATAATATCTTGATAAGTAGGGTTTTGATGCAGTATAGAAAATTTTGCAACAAATTAACCAAACTAATCAAGATATACCTGTATTTCACTAATTATACTCATTTTAAATCAAAATGCAACAGAGTAAAGCATATACTACCTGAAGTAGAGTCTTAGACTTGCCTAAATGATACTATTGAGAACTGATTTAATGTTCATTTAAAACATATTACAAGAGGGGGTTGAAATCATCTTAGTAGATGTTCTAGAATTAATCATCAATAGAGTTGATTAAGATAGCTATTTATTGTGGACATTAAGATGAAATTGATCTGAGACACAGATTCCTTTTAGCAAGGACACCCACGCATGATAAGAACATAGGTAGAAAATCAGAGAACACAAATCATAGCAGATAGGAGTTGGGAGCAATTTGTATTGAAAGAGATAAGAGCTCTTCTCTTTATGCAGCCACTGTATTGTTATTCTGCTCCAAATTCCTGCAATTGATTTACCACACTTTCTCTAACTGAAGTCAAGGTTATGTTATATCTCAACTGGACTTAAATTTTCTTCAAATTGTGTTGAATTTGCATACTATAAAACTAGGATCAATATCTCGGATTCAGTATCAACAGTCTTCCTATTGAGATGATATAGCAATTGTTTCTATATTTTGAGGCTACTCCAAATATCTTTCAGCAAAACAAAACTTGGATCCATATGATATATTTTAAGAGTTTTTGCTCATTGATTTTATGGTCAGAATTGCTGTTTGAGCTGGAACCATGAACTCAGCAGGTCCAAAAGTGGTATTTTGTGATGAAGGAAAAGAATAGCAAATCACTGGCCAGGTAAGCAATCAGACAAGCTCAGAAGAATATCAAATCTCAGGTGATGAATAATGATGAGAAACAGGACAGTTATCAATGCTATTCATAAAGGTATTGGTAACAAAATGATTGAATCTAGTAAAATGACCAGCTTCCTTCTTTGATTAAAGGTGAGAAGAAAAAGGATATCTATTTCATATTAGAAATTCAGAAAGAAATCCTTTTGACACATAGGACACATGGAATATTAGAACAGAACTTTACCATTGCCTATAGCTTGATGCATACTAACTTCAAGGCCCATTTTAAACGTAATTATAAGAACTGCAGAGAATGAGCTCCATTGTCCTGTCATTTTCAATAGTTGGCAGAAGGTTCAAATACGGCCATAGAATTAAATATCATAACAAAGTCAAACTAAATTGGGATAATATCTCAACTTTAAAAGGTGTACACTTTGAAGGTAAAATGGAATAGGTACAAATTGCAAAATGAAATGTATCTGTCTTGTTAACTGATCTACTTGAAAGATGGCTTGAATAACCGCATTTGGATTTTAAACTGAATTTCCATCAATTTTTCCCAACTATTGTTGAAAGATAAAGAATAGTATGTTTTTTTAAAACTTTTATTTGATTTTTCAAGACGAGGTATCCTATAGTCAAATAACTGCACATAAACCAAACATGACTGTTAAAATAGATTAGAGCAGTTCATGCCAGCAATAAGATAATTTTGATGCACCTTAATATGGTAAAAAAATCAACTTTTAGTAGTATAAGTCATACTTTCTGACATACAAAAACATGAAGATTCTTCATCCATTAAAACAACACAAATTGAAACTGAACATTCATTGCTTTCATAAAAATTTCAGTTTTTTTAAATAACGAAATGATTATAAACACATGCATGATTATTTTCAAGAAAAATTCAGCTGTTTTCAACATTAAAGTTATGCACACTTAATTTTCCCCTGCATAACAAAGAAGATAGAATATAGACAAATTAATCAAAATCAATTAATAAAGATAAACTAATTTGGCATGCTATTATGAGCAACACAATCCAATTATTCTGAGAATATCCAAGTTTAACTTTACAAAAGCTCTTCAACTTTACTCAATGTAATGCGTGTATAAATCTAAGGTAATCTGGTGCCAATTTTTGTAGGAAAATAATTTCTATTCAATACAAAAAAAAAATTTCAATAACAAAAATTTTTAGAGAGGAAATTTTTGTCAATCTCAAAAACTCACGAAAGTATTCTCTATAAATAGGTACATCAATAAGTCCATACACTAATTATGAAAAAAGCATCTATTTTATGCAACAAATATTTTCAACGCATTTTTGATAATGTTCCATGATAATTAATTCACTTTAGTGGTGAATATCTATCACGTAGATTAAACATTTTACGGTGAAAATTTCAGATCAAATCCATCCAATAACAGCATAGCAGGCTATGGACTTTTTCATCAACTCATGTGTTTGTGTGTGTGTGTGTATATATATATATATATATATATATATATATATATATATATATACATGTACATATCAGATAGCTCTGTATCCATTTATGCTTATCATTATTCATTAAGAATAATACATGAAGAAATCAACTTCAAGATTCAAACATTCATCTTCACAAATTCAAATTTTAATAATTAAATTTCATTTTTAGATGCGTTTACGCATCTCTGAAAAATATTTTTCAGTTGGTCCCTAATGCATTAAAGAACTGAAGGAAGGGAGTAATGTGATTTATTTACCAGCAGCTATGATATCAGAAAAGAATGAGTAAAGTCATTAAGAGAACATTTATTTAATCAATTCTCAAAATTAAAAACAAATAGGAGGTATTGGGCGTTCATTTTTAATGAGCTACTCTTAGACGCATCCATGCATCTCTATAAGACACTTTTCGGTTGGTTGGTGCTGATTATGTTAAATATCAATTTTCGCACTAGTATCAAATTGGATTGGAATGAAACTGGGTCCAGACCTTCAGCTGAATCATCCTCATCTTCCTCTTGCTACTACTGCCATGACTAGTAATGTTAAATAACAATTCCCACATCCATATCATGCTGGATTAATATGAAACTTGGTTCAGACCTTCAGATGAACCATCCTCAGCTCCCTTTCTCTGCTACTACTACCACAACTGGTAATGTTGAATATTTTCTCAGTCATATCATATTGTATTGATTTGAAACTTCTAGACCTTTAGCCGAACCATCCCCATCTTCCTCTTGATACTATTACCAAAACAGACAACTAGTAATGCTACTACTACTACATTTAAAATATCTTTTAGATATAGTCGTAAGGATGGTGGATGCATCATTGAGATTATAGTTCTTATCAATGACCTTTGAGAAAAATACAGTCAGAATGATTAATTGTCCCATGTTTAACATTCATTCACCATCATACAAATGGCAAAATACAATCAGATGAATATGTTTAAAATGAAATGTTAATATCTATTGCAATTGTGAGCAACCTTCACAATAACTGATAGGATTGAAGACTGCAATAGCAGGGAATCTCTCATGGGGCATGATTTAAACAACAGAAAGTTTATTAACTCAATTCAAAAACTATTTGTGAAAATACAAATGGGGAGCCAAAATTAATTGCTGATTGTGATAAATTAAAAGCTGACAGCTACTTTGAATTAATTGGCTGATGTGATCAGATCAGGAAAAGAAATTTCACTCTCTTTTCCCTTTTCTGACTCAACTGAGGTGTGGTACTTCAGGTCTTTTCTGGTTGCTTGCGTTCAAAACTCCATTTCTAGAAACATGCTAGCAGCAGACAGAAAGCATTTTTTTCTTGTGGATTATTTGCTTCACATTATGCGTTAGGGAAGGGCATAAAAGCAATCTGATATTCTTTTTGTCTAACTTGGCCTTTATGTTGCAATACCGAAATCTAGCTGGAACCTTACCAGTGCCAGAAAGAAAAGCCTTATAAAACACTGTACCCATCTCCTTTATCACCAGATAATTGATCAGCGAACTCCCATAATAACAATGAGAATAACCAAACCTGAAGTTGGACTGATTCTTAATTCAGGTTTAAAAAATCAAGTAAGTGCATACCTACCCCTTGAGTTCTAAATTACATTTTTCAATAGCTAGTAGGTATTACAGATTGGAGTTGCTAAATCAACACCCATGATGGACTGCCTTAGAGGACTAGAGGACTCCATCTGCCCACTTAATTACCCATAGCTAGGAGAAGAAATGGATTCATGCCTGAAGCATCAGTGTAAAGTGAATGTAAGTGGCTGAGGCCAAAACTCAAACTTAGTTCGCCAATCTTGTTTTCTGTACTGGTGACTGTTATGCCATTCTGCTCCCCCAAGAGAATGATTATGACATTTAGAAGTTTTCCATACCATGTCACAAACTGCTGGTGAAAGTTTCAAATATTAAATTTTTTTATAACATTTCATAATTTGGAAAGCAACAATCCACTTGAAATTCATAAGAGTATATATAACGTCATTTCTGCCTTTTCTTCTGAATATCATTCCTTTTTCATTATTCTCAAATTGCTGTTGCTCAGCTTCAATTTATTCTGAAATGAATCTAGTATTTTTTGGATTTGTACCACATCAGAAAGAACTATGATTATATGGAAGTCTTTAAAAATATTATATTTTACATGTTGTTCCAAATACAGATTTGTTCATTTATTTTATCTGAACATGCTCCAGCTTACACTCATTGAAAAAATGGTTGTTCTGATAATGATGGTTTGGAATTCCATTTATATTCTACATATCTCTCCATTATCATTTAATAAGTTGAGACTAACATAGTTTTTCACCAATTATGATGTAGTTATTTGCTATAACTAAGACTTACTTGGACATTTTTGTTATTTACTTTCCCATTGCTATATTCCAAATATCAATGCTGATACAGAGAAATGCCAGAGGATATGTTTATTACTCAGTCATATATATATATATATACGGTTTTATTTATTTATTGGCTTGCATCTAACAGATGGAAGCATGTAGCATTGTGATGTTCAAGTACTTCATGGCTCAGCATTTAGGAAACTTAGTTGTAAAGATGGGAACATTTTTCCTTTTTGTCCACTTTGAAAGGTTCATTGGGAAGAGAATCTATTTTTAGAATCATTACTATTATGATGATTCTTAGTAACCAATTTCGTGTTCTATTATATTTCTTTGTATAACATGCACACCCCAGTAACCATTGCTGTGCAAAACAATGCTGCTGAATTCTGTTGTTTTCCAGATCTAAAAATACTGCTGTGATAAATTTTCTTCTAATTGAAGATCATAAAAGAAGCAAATTTTGCAGTCTTTTTGATATTCAGTTTGTTATTCTATTGATTTTTTTTTAGCTTTTTATAAAATTTCAGCTGGCTTCAATTTCTTTTCTTCACTCCTCTATTATTAAGCTAATTTTCATTTCTCAAATTTGGCATTATAATATCATTTTGGGAAGAGTTTCAAGCATTCTTTCTTGCCTGTATTGTTTTGATAATGTTATAGTTAAGATGAAATGCAGGACAATTTGACTGAGATAGCATTTTTTGAAAATAGTTTGTCGGTGTTAGCTTTATTAGATTAATAATAAATATACACAGTACTCATGTCACGTTCTTTGCTATAGTAAAATGATTAAATTTTTACAAGCAGATAATTATCAATCATTTTTCTCGAACATAATATTTTCAAATGATCAGTCATGAAATTATGTAAATTTTCCTCAATATACTAAATCCACATAGGTGCCTTAAAACAAAGTATCATAATGGTTTAAAAAATGCAAAGAAAAGATTACAAAGAAGTAGTCAGAATACAAAAGCCTAAAATTTTCATTCAAAATCCCCACAGGGCCAAATACAGAATCCTGTGCAAATAGAGTTGAAGAAAATTGAATGTTATAAACAGGGAGGTTGAAAAATAATATAAAAGATGAAATAAAAACAATTTTTTCAACAAACAAAGATTATTTTTGTGAATAAAACATATCAAACATGTTAAAAAACAAACAAACAACGGAACAATAAAGTGAAACAGAGTTAGTATATTCAAAAAACAAAAGCAAACCGTTTACTCACAATCATCAGTTGGGGGTGGTGAATACGATGAATCTAAAGTGGAAATGACTTGGTTTGAAACAATAAAGTTACCAACCAAATCAGAATAGGTACATCTAAGAAACAGCACTTTAAATCTGAAAGCGATATACTTTTCTTACAACAGAGTAAGAACAGATCATTCTCATTTTGTTGGGGTGACATTTTCAAATTATACAAAGTGTGGAACAATGAATAGCTAGAGAATAAGTCATTTGTTCAATAAATAACCATCAATTTTTAAAAAGATTTTAAATTAACACTGAACTTGATATGAATCATAAGATTAGTTCAATAAAAAATAGATAAAATTGACGTGTCTGGTCAGTTACATCACAGAAACCATCATGCGACAAATGTCTTGTTGGGGATGACCAATTGAAAAATTGGAAAAAGGAGTGATTGATGGATAAGTTACTTCTCTCTCCTTTTCTCGGTGATCACTAAGAGTCCAAATTGAAAAAAAAACAAAAAACATGAAAGCTGCTGGAAAGAAACTAAGGGACCATTTTAGCATGAACTTACATTGCAAATTGAACCCTCTTACTGAGAACTTCATTGGGGGATGACGAATCTCATCCCTCACTCCATTCATTCTACACATAATAAAGAGTATATGTTTAAATTTTCAGCATTCTATCTCCATGAGTGTAGCCTGCATATGTCATACATACACTCATACACAGCCAGCCAGATCAATTTGAAAAAGCACAAAGAAGTCTAATTTGACAGTTTTGGTTGATGGTTTCTAATAAATTAAACTTGAAGTCTTAGATAAAAAGAGGTTAAGAATTTAATCAATACTATAATTGGCCTCTAATTTATAAAATGACATTGCATAATTTAACCAGTCAAAATAAATGATAGGACATGATGGATATGACTTCACAGTCTCATTGGAATTTCCTGTTTAAAGCATTTCCCAGGAGAAAAATGTCTTCAATTCACTTTCCCATCTAAGGCATTTTCTCTCGAGGTCTATTAACTCTGCTCTTTGCCTGATATGGTTTTCACTGTGAACTTCTCTTTATGGTTCGCTGATTGAGTTGCACATGACTTCAAAGTCTTTTGGGTTTCATTGTGTTTTTAGAATGTCTTAGTTCACTAGAATTAACTTCAACAATGAATCTTACACAAGACTAGCAGAAATATTTCTGAAAAGTGATTGAACATAATGTCTGTTTTAAAGTAGAAGGCTACTATAATAACTTTAGATATATTCAAGACATCATAAAAACCTAGAAACACTTGATTAGGTATTCGAAACTGCAAATTAGGCCAGCTGTTTCACTTATGCTATCAGTTTTTCTCTCCATCTTATTTTCATTGTTGTTCATTGCAATACTCAGGTCATTCTAACATTGTATGGTTCAGTGATGCTGATTTACATTCATTCATAACACGCTTCATCTTGCATCAAGACCATCACTTATCAAAAGTAGGCTATCACAAATTCTTCAGTGAAAGTGGGTGGAGGGATTCCAAAATGTACCTTCCGGGCATGCCACTGAAGTCAACATTTTCTAGCAAAACATGAATAAATACTAGATCAACAATAATCGGAATTTATACTATATATACTCATGTGCTAAAAGTACTATGGAAATTTTTGCACCTGCTCACAAGCTATATATGCTTTTAGTATCTGCAGTGTCACTATATGTATAATCATTAGAGTAAATGAAAGTTTCTAAAGGTATTTGTATGATGAATCCTACTGAGAACATCAGGGGTTAAATAAACAACTAGTTTTCCTTAATTGGCTAAATAAAAATTATAGAGTGAAAAAAACAATAGAAATTGTTGTACTTTTTGCTCTAAATTTTCTTGATGCAAATATTTTTTTGAGATAGAATCCTGTTTCATCCTCATTATCTGGTTTTAGAGCTGATTGTTTGATATAGACCTTCCCTGAAGAGACTTCATCATGCCATCTTATTCTTTGCTAGAGATCAACATTGGGAGTCGTAATGTCCAGCAGTTGTCTGCCTTTCTTGCAACATGATCAGCCCATTGCCATTTGAGTTTTCTAATCGATTCTCTCTCCCTGAAATGTTGAGCATGGTTCTCTCCTGTGCACATTATACAGTTCTCAGTTCAAAGACGAAACTTTTTGTTAGGTTCTATGTCTCAGCTGCATAGATGATTATCGAGAGGATACATTGGTTATAGATCCTTCTTTTCAGAACTAAAAGAATTATTTTCACTTGATTTCTTCTTTTGGTGATTTCATGAGATTCATCTGAGGTTACTTGGATATTAGCTGTCTATTGTGATTCTTTTATTTTCCCAATCCAAGTCCTGGAAAATCATCTTGGGGCAGCCTGTGAAGAGTTTTGATGAGCTGGTGTGGCCATGTCTTCGACCCTTTTCTTAAAGGACTCAGATTCTTGCACATCTACTAAATATTGGTATCAAGTGAGATACAAGTAGAAGTAGTAGTAACAATAATGATAAAGTTTTGGCATATAAGCAAGTCATGAGTAATGAAAAGTTCCAAGTTTATGTAGGACAGATTTATCTAAAAGCCAGTGACAGAGTGATGTGGACAAACAGAAAATGGATTAAAGGTAATACATCAATATGCTTCAATATTAATCTCTATTGTAATCTAATCTTATCATTATTTGAAATATGATGCCATTATAAGG
>OY735216.1:17764394-17876894 GCA_963457665.1 Thysanoteuthis rhombus | reverse complement strand
ACTGTTATAGGAGTATGAGAATGACTGTGCTCAATTTTCAGGTGTCCTCAAAATTTATGTTCTCATTTAACCATGTGGACAGTTAATCAACACTTTCACTTTTTTACCATGTATCTTATATATCTGAGAATGATCTTACAATTTTTTTTCCCCAAGGAAATCTGAGAGGGTGGCTTGGGGAAAGTTCCTAAAATTGAGTGACTTGATATGGAATGACTCCCGAGTTCTTCCAGTCAATTTTAAGGAAAGTTACTTTTGTACATTTTCATTGTCTATTATGCAAATACCTAAATCTTGCTTGTATTTTAATCCAGGTGAGATATTTCTTCATATAAGTATTTTTAATTTATTGGTGTAATATTAGTGCTACCTCCACATACTTTATTCTTCGATAGCTGCCTGATACGATCTAATGTTTCATAGATGTCAATTACAGGCACTTGGATTTTCGTCAATTGATGTTGTATAGATGCCAACTTAGTTTGATTCAAGTGTTTGACATCCTGTGTTCGAAGACAAATTCATTCCTTCATTAAAATTTGATTCAAATTCGCTGCTTTGCTGACGTATATTTATAAGTGTACCACAATCATGCGAGCAAATGTCAGATAAATTAGTCATGAGTCGGATGTTATGTTTTATTTGCGATTGGAACACACAAGTAGATAATTTATTTGACATTTTTTCATATTTCATGTACATTCAATTTAGAATTGACTTGTAGCATACATAATATAAAGATAAAAAATGACAGAAAACTGTAATAAGTGATCATAAACAAAACAATCATAGGCTAATCAACTACCCATACTTATAAGAAGAATAGAATTCTCAATACAAATGCTTAGAAGGAAAAATGAAAAATACATTGAAAATGTTTTGTTTTTTTCAAATTAAGGGTAAAGTAATGATGTGAAAATCTCTTGAGGGTTGTTATTTAAAAAAAGAAGGTATAAAAGAAGGTAATGTATCATTTCAATGTCTCACACATGATCAATTCATCTTTCACTGATCACATTCAATATTTTGCATAATAAAGTTCTCATCTCATTATTGGCAGTTGTAATTAAATTATTAGAAATAAAGAATAGAGATAGATGAGGTAATGTGACTTATATTGCCATAAAATGAACCATTTTAAAACTGGCATTCAACAATCTAAAAGCAATTTGATAAGTCATTTTCAGTCATTGAAATTTACTCCAAAGATTTTTTGTTACTTACTTATTACAACCTCAGAAGGAAGATTAATGCTGTCAAAAATTTAGGAAGGAATCTTTGGAGTATGAAATGAACTGAAAAAACCTAAAAAAACTAACTATAAAACTAGTGCAGTCTTTGGAGCAAGGAATAAAAGGATAGATCTGTAGGAGAGAAAGGGAGAAAAATATCAGCATCATTGTTGTTGTTGTTATTATGGGGGGGGACTAATGTCTAAATGAGCTGGAAGATCAAATAGAGTATACAAGCTTGAAAGCACTAGAAGTCCTAGCAATGATAGACAGACATTCATACTGGTGATGATATGAATTTAAGATATAGAACTATCAACTATAGCATCTTTCTAAACATGATAATTCTAATAGAGTAAGAACAATGGTAAGTGAAGAGATAAAGTTAGTAGCAGTGCTATCAGCAGCAGCAGGACTGCAAGGAGCTGTACAAACATTTGATGAACACAGTTTGCACTATTGATTTGTACAAGTAACAATAAGACAACTTTGAATAAGAAATAGCCTCACTCTGAAGCAGCACAAAACCCCTGCCGTCTCTATTATCTTCATCAAAGCCACATGGACTCAAATAAGACATTGTAAAGCACATGTTTTGGCCAACAAGGAATAAAAACTGCAATATTAAATGATTTTCAAAGAATAAAGAAGGAAGAATCTTATAATGAACATCACTTTGATTTTAGAAAGCAATGAGAATTTTTATTTACACATTGACATTAATAGATGAAAGAGATGAATTTATTTTGTACATAAAGAAAAAAATTCTATGGTCATCAAAACAAATAAATTATTAGAACATTAACAAGTTAAATACAGAGGAAGCCACTGATAATTATCAGACATAAGGTTATCAGATAATTATTGTTACCAAAATGAGCCAGTCTCAAACACTTCATTTAAAGTGATTACAATAAGCGGCTTCCGTTTAAACATCCTTTGCTTAATGTTACAAGCCAGTAATTGTTATCTAAAAGACCCTGCCCTAAAGTGATCACAATAGGTGGCTTCCTCTGTAATACATGAGAACAATGAATATGTAGCCTGTCACATTCACAAGATGGCATTTGTTGAATCTGGCCGCCATATGTGTTACAAGTACATTAGACAAAACATTCTGGATCAGCTGAACTCAGCTAATTCCATTGTAATTCAGGGATGAATCATATATATGCTATATCATGTAAAAGATGTCTTGAAGAAAATTTGAAATCAAAATATTCTGAGCTGAAGAATGAATTCATTAGTCTTATTAAATAAAATTAAATGTCAATACATAGTTTCATCTTTTAAGTTTTTAGACTTTATTTGGACTAGTAATTTATTTGTAATTGATTAAGACTATTCAAATTTAGTATTGGCCACCAACTAACCAGTATAGTTGGATAAAATTAGTCAATACTCTATCTCAAGAAAATAATTAGTCTGAGTGAACACATCCCTAAAAAAATGCCTGTTAAAGCATACAGACATTTCTAAAGCTGAACATCTGAGTTATTGTTTGATGGTTGTTTATTCAAACATATTTTTTCTTTGTGCTTTCTTGAGAGTTTTCATTGGATTATTCAGTGTCCATTTTTAGATGGCAGTCTTGAAGAAACACGGCTCCAAGTCATATCATCTTTAAGATATCTGAAGCCTAATACGAATGAATATGCGCAGTTAATAAACAAATAGAAAATAGTTATCCAGAATGGGGTATGAAGAGCAAATTTTTTTAAAGGGAAGATTTGACTGCAGAATCACTATTTTCAGTGCAAATTTGGTAGGGAGAAGTCACTTGATTTTCCTCTTATATTTTCTTTATAGATCAGTTCAGTAAATGAAAGTATCCAACTATTTCAGATTAAACTGTTGTATTCTATATATCATTATTTATTAGCCAAATGCATTTCAAAATAAATTTCTATATTTCTAGATCTGACAATATACTTTATATGCTGGTATTTAAGATGGACATTCAATTTAGATTATTAAAAAAATTACACAAATATCAAATTATATTGAATGAATTAGTACTATAACTAAGAGCCCATCTATTATAGCTCAAAATGGACAGCTATGGGGCTTGGATGATTTGCAGTGAGTGCTCGTCCCTCAAATACCCTTGTAAACCATTTGTATTGTAGTCTGGCATATATGATACATAGAAGTACAAAATATAGAGTAGCAAAACCAGATTCACACAAATTCTCTGTGTTCTGTTAGAAACAAAACCTCACATCAAGAAATGTACAGCAAATTATTATAATACTGTCAAATATCATAAAATGATTCAGGAATATCAAAGCAATAGATCAATCATTAGACTTAAGCAGCCATTCTCAATGGCGCCAAATGGCTCCCCTTTGGGACACTGACACATTTGAAGGGGGCCAAAGACTGAAATAATGATAAATTAATTTCTGGCTATATGTTCTGTAAAATCTATTTCTGTTGTATCACTGTTTCATAGGAGGCCTTGGAAACCAAGAAGAGCTCTTAAAGAGGTTGTAAAAAAGAAAACAAAAAAAAGGGGAGAATGGTTGATGTAGAAGCAAACAATGTTTAGAATACTGATATCTTTAGCTACTTAAGAATAATTTGATTTGGGGAATTTAATTAATTTGTCCATTTTTTATTTTGTCATTTTAAGTCAAGAGGTAATACAAATTTATGATTTCTTATATATCTATAAATTGAATTTTATTTACCATGTTATTTTGCAATTTACAAAAGTAAAAAGCAGACATATTTTAGTCTTTTTTCATTGAGGCTGCTGAAGAATTTTCAATATTGAATATTAACAAAACAATTTAATTGTCAATTATTAGTCACCAAGATCCTCTTAACATTTTGTACAAGAGATGTAAAACTAGAAAGAATTAAACAAGACCCAAAGAATGTGGAGAGAGATTTTTACTTTAGTTAGAACCTTCAAAAGGTTGTACGTATTGATAAGAAGTTATCTTTTTGCTATGATTAATGACAATTAATTTAAGCTTTCACCAGGAGATAGATTTTTGTACATATGTAGTTGATTCTGTCAAAAGCAAATACAAATATACACAAATATAAATATACATTTTCAACATGAATGAATTAAACTATTAGGCAGGTATGTTTAGCACTTAACTCTTAAAATGAGTAATTGAGTTTTTACACAATTCAACAATATAAATTTTTTAATAACTTTTGTAAAATTCAACCAATTTTGATAAAACTTATGTCATTTTGTAGAAACCTTTATTGTGAGTGACTTTGAAAAAAATTTTTTTTTTTTTTACACAGACTGAAAATTGCTAAATATAAATTTTCAGGGAATTTTTCCATCAAATTTGATATAGCGTAATACGCATAAAAACCCTAGAAGCGAATTACAACTTCCATATACACTCAATTTTTACCCTGCAAATGTTTCCCCCCCCCCAAAAAAAAACAAGGATTATCCTATTTGTAAACATATAAAAAGAGTTTTAGTGTTGGAAATGAGATAGGCTTTTGATAGTCAGGCACAGATGATTTATATTCAAAAATAAATTATTTCCAGTGTATATGTCTCGGTTGCTTAGTGTGTTCATGGTGTAATAGAGAGATTAGTGGTTCAAATTCACCTTAGGACTATATTTTTTTTTTTTTTTTAAACAATTTTAGCTTAGTTGGGGACATTGTGTGTACATATTGATATTAAAGAAAACAGGACCATAAGGAAAATGCTCACCTGCACAATGCTTTTGATATAATTATAAAGATACTGAACAAGAATACTTTAACATAGATAGACAAAAAAAATGGGTGGAGGGGTAATAGTAAGTAGATTTGCCCTAAAATTTCAACCGATTCAACCAATTTTCCTTACCCCATTCATAAAATTTCATTGAAATTCATAGAGAACTTTCGGAGATATCTTGCTGATAGACTGACGGAAGGATGCAACTGAGACATATACCTCTCCAACTTTGATAGTAGAGGTAAATTACCATTCATCCCTACTGAATAGATTGCCCGATAAGATTTTGTTAAAAGTTATCTAAACATAGTTTACATCGGATTACATGAAGAGTGAAGGTTAGAATGTTATTATTGTAAGCCATTGCTAGTGAATTAATTCCTCACTAGGTACTCCATGATTCTAGATCTGGTTGGCTTAGTTGAACAAATATCTACAATGTTAACCTATCAAATTCTGATATTTCCAGTTATGCAATCACACAATGTGATCAGTTTCAGAGTCAAATATGGATTGTTCTTGGTTCAATACATACAATAACATCAGAATATTGTTTTTTTTTCATACTTATTAATATGCATTGAAATTAGTCAAATTTTTTATTCATAAAATCAATAAAACTTCAAAATCATAATCAAGAGGGAACCTTTTTCATTATTAGATGCCAAAATTGGGAGGAAAGATTTTGTATTTTGAGGCGGGGGGGGGGGGGGGTTGTCAAAATTTAATTTTTCCCCCTCATTTTCAAGTGTCAAAATTGAGGGGGATTTTTTTGATTTCTAGGTTCAAAATTGTGACAGAATTTTTTTCTTTATTGGAGGACAAAAATCGAGGGGGGTGATTTTTTCCCCACTTTTACATATTTTTTTCATCCATTTTTAGGAGTCAAAATCATGTCAAAACTTTTTCACTTTCAGAGGTCAAAATCAGGTTGTGGGAACTTTTTTTTTTTTACATATAGGGGGCAAAATTGATTGGGAATTTTTTTTCACTTTTAGATCAAAATCAAGAGGGAACTTTTTTACACTTTCAAGGATCAAAATCAAGGGGGAACACTTTCATACTTTAAGGATCAAAATCAAGAGGAAACTTTTTTCAATTTTAGGGATGAAATTTGGGGAGGAGTAATTTTTTTTTCAACATTCAGGGAATAAATTTGAGCAAGAATATTTTTTTACTTTTTACAAAATTTTTCTCCCTTTCAGTGGTCAAAAGCAAGGGGAAAGTTTTTTTTATATTTATTTTTTTTTTTAGTAGTCAAAAGCAAGGGGAAACAGTATTGATATATTGGTGGCTATTTTCTCCAATGCAAAGCTAGTATATCATTTAAGAATATTTTCCTCTTTTAGCCATTAGCAAAACTTAATCTTGTTTGATTATTATTTTGATATGGGCTTTCATATTGTAAATTCTTTAACTGATTACACTCATTTTATAAAGAATTTGATTTTCTGAAAATTGATTCTTTCATCTGTCTCAATTCTAAAAGAAAAATGTCGGAATTTCAAAATTTAGATTTTAAAAAAATTGTCCTTCATATCTGAACTTCTTAATTGACTGGGGAAAAAAAAAAAAGAAAAAAAAGGAAGTTTAGGTGATAAAACATAATTATAGGATATAGGATAAGTCATACAAGAATCATTTTTAAATATTACAAATCGGAAAGTACTTATACCAAATAAACTAAGATTTCATGAGGTAATCCGGAAGAGACAAGAACATATCAGGTATTAGTAGTGGCTAGTGGATTTGACTTAGAAGATAACACAGACAGTATTTAAATAAGAATTGAGACATCACAATGTTTGTAATGATGTAGAAAAAACCCTCACAAAGATGAAGATAACAGTACAAATAAATCAATAATCATATCCCTGATGCTTGGTCTTGCAAAGAAATAAAGAAATAAGAATTATGAGTGAATGCAGTCAACAATGGAAGAAAAAGCAGAATCATTATTTTGATTCTGTAATTAATTCTGCCAGTACCACAAAAAATGTGAAAAACAATCAATAGCAGTGCAAGTGGCCATTATAAAAAGGAAAGAATGGTGAGTTCTCTGTTTTGACTTTCTTCATTCCATCAATAATACATCTGCCTGGATACTTTGGGGGTTTTTAGGTTTATTGGGTTGTAATTAAAAAAAGAAAGATATCAAGAAGAACTATAATTTGGCATCCAAAACAGAATGAAAATTACTTGTAATAATTCATTTTCAAGACACTGTATCAAAAGCAAGTGCAAATTTAAGCGGCTGTTTAGTATCAGTAATATGTTTAAGCATATAAATGGTTCTTTGAAACTCTATTATATCAAAAAGAATAAAATGAATAGGCAATCAATGAAAATAAGCCTGACATTGTTTGAAACATCAATAAAACATGTCCAGTTAGTCACCCAATAGAAACAATCTCATGACCACAATGTCTTTTAGGAGTGACCAATCAAAAATTAGAAAAAGGAATGATCAATAAATACATTACTTCTCTCAGATTTTGTTGGGCCATGATCACAAAAAATAAGAGTGAATGTTGCCAGACACAAATTAAGGGACCAAATTAGCATAAAATTAGATAGTAAATTGAACAGACCCTACTAAAAACCTATTAGGAGGTCTTTAATAGTTTTGGTTGATGGTTTCTAATTGATAGAAATGGATTAACTTGAGATAAACAAAAAAACATCAATATATTTCTTCATACAATGCAAAAGAAAAAAAATCTTTTTCACTATACTGTCGACTAACCATTCTCAACCTTTTTTTTGGCCACACCTCCATTGAAAGCTCTTCTCAAATCCCATTGACCCCAGTCAAACAGGAGTGTACAATAAGAACAGACATTTCATTTATCAGTATTATTATGCATTCCAGTCTATGGCCCATTTCAAATGAGCCAGGGCCTTAAAAAGGAACATATGATCCCCTTTGAAATTGACTGATGTAGACTATAAATGATAATGGTAATAAGTAGCAAACTACATAATATTTTCAGTCAGATATCTTTGATCAAGTGGATCCAATTCAATTACATCACTTTGTGATGAATGACACTTGACCAGAAATTCTGAGTAATTTTAGTGTCCATACAGCAAAAAACGGGAAAAATAATCAATCATTATCATTAATAGTAACATTTTGGATTAAAAGTCAAAACATAGCACTTCTCTGTAAATTGAACATTATACAATGAAAACTTCAGATCAAAATTTAGTTCTTAACTGTGTTAGGCAGCTTCAGCCAATCTAATATGTATATTTGTATGTATGTGTGTGTGTGTGTGTGTGTGTGTGTGTGTGCGTGCGTGTCCCTTATTTTGAAATTGACACTTGAAATATTTCTTGAATATCTTCAGCGTCCTCAGTACTTCAGATATATTTTCATATGAATGCTTTCACTGTTTTCTTTTCATTACGAAAACCCTTTCAGGAATTATTTTAAATTTGAACTTTTTGTTATATTTTATATGACAGGAAATACTAGATAAATATGATTTATTGATGATACAGTGACTTGGGGTGCAAATTTCTAAGATAATTTAGTAAGTAATGTGGTATAATAGTGTTATTTTTGATAACCTTGGTAGGTAGGTAGGTAGAGCATCTACAGATCATAAAGAGTCAATAAAGGATGAAAACATAAATGAGGATTTACTATATTATCACAATCTAATTGAGGACAATGAATTCTCAATAACCACCATTGCATTTTTGATTATTACTAGCTGAGATATGAAGTGCTACCCAAAGGTCTGTGGAATTTAACCATTACAAAAAGCTAATAAGTAACATCTAGTTTCCACCAATTCTGAAGTATTCCCCTTAGGCATCTATTTAGCAATCTAACAAAGGGTGCAGCAGAAGTCTGTATTACACTCACTTCATGCATGTTCTAAAAATTCCCCAAACTTTTTGGCGGCACTGGGAACAAAGTGCTTTTATGGCCATTACTATTATATACTCATACTTCTGGGCCTAACCATTTTGAATAACATTTGATTTCACAATCAAAGCAAAATACACACACACACACGAGAAAGAGTGAGAGTTCAAACTAGTTGTAACAAATGTTTATCATAATGCTCTCTGAAAAATGCTAAGCTTCAATCATTCAAACATTCTTATTAAATACTTCCATAAATTGACCTTGTATAATGTGTATAAGTTTAGTAAATACTTAGATACTTACATGTATAATTTCTTTTTCAACAAACCAATAAAAAGAAGCAAAACTCAAATTTTACTCATTTCACCTCTACGAATAATATTGATGGACTAATCCATGTAAAAAAAAAAAGATTCTGTGATAAAATAACGTATACTTAACCAACTTGTTTCATATGAGGACATACCTGCAAGATAAGAAAAGAAAAGAAAATAATTATAAACATATACAGAAGACAATTATCATTTTTCTATTTAGATTTTCAAAACATTCATTAAAATTCAAACAAAAAGAATATTTTATTTGTTTTTTTTATCTTAAATGCATTGCAAGCCAAAATGTTGTTTTGCCAATGCTAACCTTGATGTTCAATTCATTAACTAATTACTCTTCTGTTTTGAATGTGAGGCTTGTAGCCTAAGTTAGTATGATTCCAATAGAATTTATAGATTTGTTAATCATGGTTGAATGTTATTTCTTTTTAGTTCAAGATACTCATTACTTCTGTTTCTATTAGACGTATGTTTACCTAGATTGCCTTTTCTCTGTGACATTTTTTCATCGTGGGTATTTTATACATCCATAGTAACAGAAAGACATTATAATGTCTCATTTAAAAACAGCTATAATCTGCTCGGGTTGATATTCAAGTTTATAAAATTATCAAAGCAAAAATAAATGGTTATATTTCAAATTCAGAACTAAGTAGATGCTTTTGTTGATTATTAAAGACTCCTCAAATAACTGTAAAGTTCTTTATCCATTTAATTCATTCAAGTCCCAGTAAGAGGAAAGAGAAAAAAATCAACAAATAAAAGTGTACAGTGAGTTTGGTTATAGCCAAAGTTTCAATTGATCAAGTCTCATTTAAATTGATGCTAATATATCATTTCAAATAGAGAAGATTTAGAAATATTCTAAAGAGAACTACACAAATATTTCTTTATAGTCAAAATTCTATGTAAGCTTCCAAATCCCCCCAAAAGACATTTCACAGAGTGGTTCAGTCAAAAGAAGAAATATGATATGCCACACACAACTTAACCAACCAACTTGATGTGAATGTGAAGGAAAATAGGGTCACACTGTCCCAGCCAATATGTGGTGAAGGCAGCCAGACATCATCCTTACCAAAATTACTAACCCTACAGAGTGGCAGTACTTTACCAAGAGCTGTAATACAAGTAGAAGAGGAAAGAGGGAACAAAGAGGTTTTTAGAAAAAATAGGAAAGGCATTATTCCTCAATCTGCAGCTACCTCCCAGAAAATTCCATTCAATAACAAAAAAATTATATAAACATTTGTCCACTTCCTGCTGAAATGTCCAAAAGATTTCAAGATAAAAAAAGAAATCTTTATTTTTCTCACATGTATCATGTTTTCAGGATGTCTTGAGCAAGTTTTCTTGAACCAACATTCAAGGTTTCTTAGAGTGTTCACCCAATATTTCTCTCATCAATCAAGTTATTGTTGAAATATTAAATGTCAAACTAAAGACAAAATAATCTCACAACCAATCACAAATATAAGTTCAAAATATTCAGTGACTTTGAAATTCAATATATTAGATAGATTACTTCAAAAGGAGGAATTATGTCTTTCGTATCAATTCAAACAGGCACTGACATGATCATTAAATGTTTTGAAATCAAGTGACAAACAAAACAGTTTCTTATAGATATTTTGTAAAAAGAACTTCTAAATAATTCTATACAAAGAATCTACTTATTTTTTAGTTCTATTTTAATTGAAAAATATCAAATTTCCAACAATGGAGAAATAAAAAATTATTAATATGAAAATTTTCTTCTGAGGGTGTGAATGCAAATCATCTCAAGTAGTCAGTTGCTCAGCAAAGGAACTCTAATCAAAATTTTACTGAAGCTTACAGGAAAATGGCAAATTAGGCAGATATTTTGGCTTAATCAATAAAAGTTCAAATTTGAATAATTAGCTAAGCCAAGATATATTATCTATAGTGAAAAAAAAAACCATGAAAAACTGACAGAATAACAGGATAAAGTTCACTTTTATGAAAGTGTAAAATAAGTGAAGCTGTCGGCCATCAGAGAATAGTAATCATTTTGAAAATTATTTTGAGAAGTCTAGGAAGTTATGCTAAGATTCAGAATTATTCAATCACATTATTCATCACAAGTAAAAATAATCAATAATGTACACTTTTAAATGTCTTCATTTTTCCCTGATCATTAAATACTGCATGTATCTTAAATAATTGATGGGCTTCACACATTTATATAAGAAATTACGAGCTCTAACCATTGCCTTTACAATAGAACTTTTGATAAAATGTTGAAGAATAGTAACTTTTCATTTTGAGATAAATGATTATTATCAGGGATATAAATCAACTTGAATGCTGAGTATATAGATTAGCTCTCCAAGTTGCCTATCAACAGAAAGTAACCCTTTACCCAGAATCAGGGATCAAACATCTAGTCAAGCAATAATCTAAGATATTCCTTATTCTCAATGTACTTATCACCACTTCTACAACTTGGATTCCTACATCTATCCAATCTCATTTTAGATGGCTTCTTCCATTTCCCCAAAATATCTGATGGATGTACGTTCTACCTAATTTTAACCAATAAATTCTCTTCTCCCAAATCCTTCAAGATTTTGTCTGACCCAGACAAAAATCCCTGAGGCAGTATTTTAAGAACCTCCCCAATTATACTTGAACAGCTAAAAAAATACTTTTGTTCGTTAGTATCCAATTGCATTAACATTAAACATTCACCAAATAAGAAGAGACAAGAAAAATAGACACTAATAGTGTCAATTTCCTTAGAGGTCACCAAAATTGTTTTCACACCGATGAAGCTGCTAATACTTTACTCTCTTATACTGTGAAATGATAACATTGACTTATAAAGGAATGGATATTTTTCTCTAGATGATAAAGACAGTAAAAAATAAAAATAAGATAGTAACATGAGAAAAATTTACCTAAAAATTTCAAATAAAAATGTGTTAAGAGCTTTCAGAATCATGGCTTTCTTATCAATTTAAATAGCATGCATTAATATGGTCTGTCGGTATGGAAATCTCATCATAAAAATGAATTAAAGATAAATATCACTGATGATCTTCAATGAGGAAATTTAATATAATTGTATCAAGATGAAGAACATGGAATGGACTCAGGGATATTAAATAAAAACAAGTTTGGCTGTGCTGGGGTGAAACTCCTTCTATTCATTAGTATCTGAAGAGGTAAACAGAATAGAATTCATCTCTCTATATAATATTATTCCAAAACTATGTGTCCTATTTCAACACCTTTATTAGTAGTTCTTCTAAATGGGATTGACAAATTTTAGCAAAACAAGTCGATCTGATTTTGGCTTTAGAAGAGGGAGTGAATTTGTCATCAGTATTGGCATGGGTCACTGTGTCGTTGTAATTCGTGTATGATGTCACTGGATTTTGGTCAAGTCATTGTCATCCATCATTGTGGTTACGTATGAAAATGAAGTCAATATTCAATAGTAGGAATTTGACAATAATAAAACTAAATATTCAAATCCAGTATTAAACTTTAGCTAAGAGATATTAGTTAATTATAATTTCATCGTAGCAAATGGCTTACATTTCTTTGATACATTGTCTATGGATTTTGAAAACAAATGAAAAAATAAAAGGGACAAGCAAGCCTTATCACTTTGTTTCGAATATCCTAATTGGTATTCATTTACTAGTGTGTTGAAAATGAAGATAATGGCATTACAAAATTATGAAAGAATAATCAAACCTCTATGAAGTTTTAATGTAAATTTGGGCAGCAAATTTTCTTTCGGGCAAACTTCATTAAACACGATGGATAAACAACTTCTTTGCAAACAAGAAAAACCTATCATGTTCAATGAAATTTGCTTGAAATTAAGTTATTAGAGAGGACTCATTTTTTAAGATAAAGAAATTCCATAAAATTTACGCTCAAGTTTCATAAACTTTCTATAATCAACTTCACAAGTTCAGCCAAGGAATTTGAGTACTAATAGTGTAAATAATATGGATGAGGTTTCAGCATATCAAGAGTGCTTCCTTCTGTAGAGCCTATACGGCTAAAAAGATATGACCATAAAATAAATTCAAATTTCAAGTAACCATCTCAGTGTGCATAAATATATTCCTTGCCAGATGAAGGTGAGTGTTGTGTAGGTCAGTAGGTTAGTCCCTTACTCTTGCAAACTGATATACTTCAAGGCTGACAACAACAGTATTGATCCGTATAAGGATACAAGCCATACAGACTAAGCAATGCAATCATTTTATGCACACACTATGCAAGATAAACACAAATCATAATGATAATAATCACATTTTCCGCTCAGTATGCAGAACAAAAATTCCACATGTTCTTAATATTTCCATGTATATATATATATGTATATATCTATATATGTATGATAGAAATAACTATGAGCAGTAGTTCCCTTCCTTTTTACAAGACAAGGATTAGAAACCAGGAGACTTAGCAATAGAGAAACAGTGGTAGTTAGATCTAACATAGCAATGGTTGACAGCAGTTGCGAACAGATCAATACTGAAAAGTACAGTACAAGCCATTACTGCCACCAACGCAGCATCCTCATGTGAGTGGCCAATGCTGCAGATGAGGCAAAAGAGGAAGAAAAGGAGGAAGAGGAGATGGATTTGGTCTCCTGGGCAACCACAGCTGACAGTCTGGTTGGATCACTCCAGCGGACATCAAAAGATAGAAAATGCTCACCACAGAAGAGGGTAAACCCTAATAATCCCAGAACTAGATCATTATTGCAGTTGTAGGTAGCAGCATTCTATTGTTGGCCTCATCTGTCCATCTATCCGTCAGTCGTTTTTTGTTTTTTTTTGAATGATACAGAACAGCTCAGGCTAAAAGCTGATATATATATTGCCTGGCAGCCCTTAGGAACAATATGAACAATGAATGGCATCAATCTTGACATTAAAGGTCATCTTTTATTGGCCCACCTTGTTTGATCTACCACCACTCAAGCACTTTAGGTGGGGCTTAATAGCAGGGCATTGAATTTAGGTATTGAGCTTCCAGTAACAGTACTAGACTGAGGAAGTGCTTGATCACATAATTTCTATAAGAGGAATCTTATGTCAAACAAGGACCAGAAAGCCCTGTACCCATATAGCTTTGTAATTTAGAAAAAAAAAAAAATGCGTATTACCTGATAGCTACGTGCAAACATAATTCATGATGCAAAGGGAAGGTTGAAAAAAGGAGCATGCTTGTTTGTAAGTGATGACTCATTATTTGAAGAGGTAATTCCTTGCTTCAAATTAAGGGGTAATTACCTGCTTAAAACTTTCATTTTTTCTTATAAAAAAAAAAAATCATAACTAGATGGACTTTCTGAAGGAGTACGGAAACCAAAAATATAATGATGAATGTCAAGATGGTTTTCCAACGCACGTAGAAGTTGTGCGAAGAAAGACAAATTTCTGATGGTTGTTTCACATATTGGCTCTAAATAAGGCAACATCAACCTGGAATGATTGAGTTAGAAACAGATTCTTGTGAAAAATGGATATTCTCATAACTTATGTTTTTCTAGTAATTATTCTTACAGCATATGCATGGTAATTTAAAATACACAAATAAAAAAGCATTAATTAATAGATAATAGGCATCGATAATTGAATATTATTTTAATCGAGATGCATAAAACCATTAATGTGCACTAGTATTAACTGCTTGGCATTTTTTCCCCAGTTAACATTTTACTAGCTGTACTACCCCGAGCTAACAATATGCTAGAAAGCAGCAGAGCAGTTATGATAATAGGTGCAAGCTGGTATCTTGAAAAAAAATAGTTTGAGAATACTAACCAGAAAAGAGTTCTAACAAGTTTTATATTATGTTGTTGGTGGTACAGGTATATCTGTTTGTTATAAACAGTGAAGATAGATTTGCTCAGACAAATCTAATATGATTTTTATGATTTGGATATTTTTTAAAGCAGTTTAATTCAAATTTCCAGTACAAAGGGAATATTTTCATAGTTATAATCATTATCTGATTTCTAAGCAAATGGCACTGGTGGATTAGTAAAGTATAAGATGTTTACTAACATTAAGATAGTAACTAATGTACATGACACATGGATGAATTCATATTAACCCCATGGAAAAAATATTCAGTTATATTTGTATTTACATCTGACACATGTTTATTAGTTTACTGATGAGATTTTCTGGTTATCTCTGGTTATTTGGTCACATCTGTCTGTCTCTCTGTCCATATGATATCTCTAAAAGTACCGAAAGTAATGAATCTCAATGGAATTTTATCGAAGAATGGGCAAAGAAGAATTAGTTAAATTTTGGGGTGGATCCATGGATATATCTTTGATGGAGAGATATTTTTCCATTCCATTTCCAACTTTGATGAAATTTAGTGAAAGGGTGGATAGTAGACTAAATAAGAGGTGATTGAATTTTAGGGCGGATCAATAGACAATTACCTCCTCTACGTAGTAGTCATATGTCTACACCACATGATATCACCTGAAGTTCTCAATGAATTACAATGAAATTTTGTGGAAAGTTCAGAAATAGGCCATTGAAGAATTGATCAAATTTTGGGGCAAATACATGGACAATCACTTCCCCTGACAATGGCATCGGCTGGAAGCTTTCTAGTTTAATAAATAACAGAAGAAAGTAGATCGCTACATCTACTTAGGACAACAAATCTTCATGAGACCCTTAAAAGAAGAAGAAATCAAACAAAGAATCACACTAGGATGGCAAGCCTTTGGCAGAGCTAACTCAACCTTCAAAAATAAGAAGATCCCATTAATCCTAAAAAGAAGGGTGTATAACCAATGCATCCTCCCAATAGCCACTTATGGAGCTGAAACATGGAACCTAACCAAGAGACAGATCCGCAAATCGAGAACCATGCAACATACACATGAAAGAATTATGCTGGGCCTCACATGGAGAGACCACAAGACAGCACAGTACATCCAGGAAAAGACAAGAGTCAGGGACATCATAGAATCCATTAAAAATCTCAAATGGCAGTGGGCTGGCCATGTTGCAAGAATGGCGGACAACCGATGGACATCGCGGCTCATGACAAGGATCCCCCAAAATCACATGTGCAACTGAGGCCAGTAGAATATTAGATGGAGAGACAAGCTAGACAAATTCAGAAAGTACTGGCTCCGTGACGCCCAAGAGAGAGAAGTGTGGTGAATCCTGGGGAAGGTCTATGTCCAACGATGGACGTTAAAAGACTGATGATGATGATGATGATGATCAGAATAATAAAAAAAACCTCGTGAAAAGATCAGAAGTTGCAGAAAGTAACATGAAATATTATTAATGTTTGGATACTTTCGACTTGACCACCATATATCTAATGTATCTGGAAAATTATATTTAATACACTGGCTTATAGACAACCGTCAGTAGGGAGAGGGTTGTATTACTTTTCTGGTAAATATAAGTATTTTCTACAGGACTTCATTGCTTAATAACCAGGACCTAAAGTTCAATGGGATGTCCATTATAAAATTTACATGCCACTATTGCCAGATCAAGTGACCTTGGCTCAAAGATGATTTCAAGAAAGAAGCATCTTATCAAGGAACACCATTCTATCAAGCTTCAAGTAAATCTGACTTGAAAAAGCTGATAATTTTAATTTTAAAACAAAGTTTAAATGCCATTATCGCCAGATCACGTGACCCTGAATGGAAGATTTTTTCCAGGTAAGAAGCATATTATCAATAAACACCTTTCCATCAAATTTCAAGTAGATCTGCCTTGAAACAGCTGTGAAACAATATAGGGACAGACCAACAGGTGGACAGACAGAGCCTCTTATAAAGAGGCAAGGATGCCACCAAAAAAATTCACAAGTCTAATTCTTGGCTGTAAAATCATTATATAACGCTGAAAAATGAAGTATAGCATTCATACTGGTTCAATATTTGAGAGATTGTATGTGTCCAGATAAATGATATACATAATAAAGGTTGCTTGCCATAGAGCAATGGTGAGTGAGATAATGTCACAAACTATTACTAGCATAGCAAATTCCATCCTCACTGGGAACCCACTACTGTGGCCCTGTGCCTAACTAAGCTAAATCAAGTATACATCTACAAAATAAATCAGTAAACTATGGCATAAGAGTTAACTGATCTCATTATTGCAATGGTCTTTTCAACTCCAAAGAGTTTTATAAACTTGTCGATCTAGCTTTAATCATTTTTCAATTAAAGAAAAAAAGTAATCCAATTTAAGTATACTCGGGTTTAGATATCTTGAATAACATACAGATCATGTATACTAAATTTAGTAATGACCAGATCAAATATATTTATGGAATGGTCTAAACATATATATACTTTTTCTTTCCCTGAGAGAAAGTTTAATTATACATCATTCAAAGATAGTTAGGAAGAACAATCAAAACGCGAGTAAAAAAGATTAATATAGATGAATTAATTAGCAGATATTTATATAATTTATCTTATCTCACGATAATTAGAGAAATCTGTGTGTATGCACTGAGATAACTCGACCATTGTACGAAGTTGATATATACCATATATGTTGGTCTGTGCACCTGATATTGCAGTGTCAAGTTCGGATTTACATTTCTCGATTTACAAAGCAAGAGAGAGTGAAAGAGAGATTTTTTTTGTCAAATTTTCCAATAGAACAAGATCAAATTGAATTATAGTTAGATTACGCAATGAAATTCTAAGAGGATTCTATTTTACTATAAACAACAATATTTCTGTTTTGATTGTTACTATTAACAACATCATAAATAAAGAACAGCATCTCATATACTTCAAGTTTAAACTTCCTGAAGACTATCATGAAAATGGATATACCTTTTGAACATGCATGCCCTAGTTCATAGATAAATAGGAAAATAAAACCACCGGGAACTAAGAAAGATAACGTTTTAAAGCAACATATAATTATTATGCTTGAAGGAAACTAGGAGTAAACAACCAAGACATTCACAAGGAAGAACCCTACTCAACAGGAGAAAAGGAAAAATAAAAAAAAAGATAATAACACTGATGATTACAGTCAGTAAGAAAAGATTTACTGATTTTTCAAACTGGCTTGCTGAAATAGGCTTAGAGAGTAACATAAAATCAACATAGAAAGTGACGTTGGTAGGAATTGTGAAACAGTGAGGAAGGTTCTCGAAATCTGAGGTGGCTAGAATATGTTGTCCTCAAAAACAAAAACTAGCAATAAAGTATAGAAGTCAAGAACTATAATAATGATATTCCTATTATTTGAATATTACTTCTTGGTCATCTGCTGAACAAAAAGACATAATAGCTTATTCCACTTATATATGGAAAAAATACAAAGGCATTTAAATATGAAAGACAACATAATTAAGGGAAAAACATGTTGCTTTATCTTGCAGTCAGTTACTTAGCAACAAGCAAAGAAAATGAAAAGCTTTCTCTCAAAAGGCCTCCATATAATTCTATTGAGAAAAAATTCATCTGCTTATCGTTCAACTCTTAACCTTTTGAAGGAAAGGCAGAGGTGATTTGGTAAAGTTACAACATCATCAATAGCTATACATCAATTATATGAAAGAATGTTTTAGGTTAGGTTGTTTATAATGAAAATAAACTTATACACCGCATTGATAATATTGTTTACCATTCAAACACCTAAACAAAGTTGAAGCCTGTTCGGTTATGAACCGATAACCATTTGTAAGTACAAAATACTAAAGAAATTGGCAGTTTTCTTTCAAAATAACTGGTCCGAACTCAGTAATAGAGGACTGATAAGAGGAAATATCTATAAATATTAGTTAAATAATTGACTTAAGGGTCACCCTATCTTTTTTCATTGTTCCCAGCATTTTATTCAGTGAGAATTGATGAGTTTTACAAAGAAAAAAAAAGTAAAGCATCCAGAGACAACAAACCTATTTGCTAAACAGAGATATACGTATGAAATCTTGTGATAACATAAATTGTAAAACTATCTTTTCCTGATGCAGTGAATGGTCTAGAAAATTTTTTTTATATAACTCTCAGAATGTATCAATACTTATCCTGGCAGAGTGAAAAAGCACCAAAAAGTGAATATAGGAGAAACAGAGTCAATAATTGATCTGAAATAAGAAAAGGGGAGCACGTGCTCTTTCCAACAGATGTGAAAAAGATAACGGATTTTATAACCAATGAAATAGTAAAAAAAAAAAAGGAAAATTTCACGTGATGAAGTGAAGTGTGCCAACATCCCATGATCTGCTTAAATCATATCAAAATTTGAGAACATTCAGGACACAGTTCCAGCAGATCAGGGTACTGGATAGCATAACCAGTCAGTTCTCTTGAGGGTAGGGACACAGCTGAAGATGATGGACGACTCACTCACTCACTGAGCAGCTAATCCAGTACTCACTGATGATGTCAGAGTGACATCGGTTCACCGAATAGATCAAGTGGAAGTAATAGTTTGCAAGAGTGAACATTGGTGAATTAAAGGACTGATTGTTTTTCTCTTCTGGGTGCTATCCTAGAGAACACATCACCTAATCTCAAGTTTCACAAATGCGCACAGACACATGCTCCATCAATAAATTGAATTGCTATGATAATCAGCATTGCTATAATTTACTATTCTACTGATAGCTATTAGTTATCTGTATTAGTAAAGATTTCAAGATTTATTTCCAAATTTATACTACAGGTAAGCAAGAAACACCAATTATAAATTTTCCCTAAAAGTTGAAATCTAAATTATAACAAGATTATGTTTCTAGTCTTGCATTGAATGTTATGTAATAAAGCCATTTTGTTATAATATTTTTTGCCGTTAATGTCTATGGAGCAATAGTGCTTGACTGATTTTATATCTATAAACTATTGGTTATTGAAAAAGTATTTCAAGTTTTATTTCATCAGAGTTTAGTTTGAGTTTCATTAACATAACTTGATTATGTAGATTGTTTGTGTAGTGCAGATAAGTTCGCTACTTGTGAATATTCTTTAGAGATATCAGCACTTATATTTCCATTCAATGTGTTTTGAGATTTCTGAAACTCTACAATGAGTAAGTATGAAAAATGTACTTATAACATTGCTATCATGGGCCAGATTAATCTCAACAGGCACAAATCAACTTGGGGCTTCCTATACAATATATAATGAGAAGGAAAAAAAAAACCCAATTGATTGAGTTTTACTGTAAAAATTAACTGAGTATAACCTGAGAGTTAGGCTTTGGAAGAGACTCTTGAAGAAAGTTTTTTCCACGGTCTTGAGGTACAGCTGATTTATGCACTGATTAGCAAGAAAGTTTAAATTGGGTCTAGCTGACCATCTTAACCAAAGAGTTGGTAGAAAAATTTTTTTTTTTTTTTCACAAGGCCATGGCCTGCTTGGGGCCCCCTACATCCACCCTGAGGCACCTTAGAATCTGGGATCCTGAGGACTATGTCTCATTAATATGGAACTAATCATTATGTCTACTGATAACAAAATTCAAGCACTGAATGACCATAACTTTTCTTTTCTTTTAGGGGTCAAAATAAAGGAGGAGCTTTTTCTCTTTTCAAAAAATCTCTATGAAGTACCAGTGTTTTTATATTTGAAGTTATTTTCCCCTGGGCAATGCCAGGTACCCTTCGTAGTAAATTATGTCCAGTATAAAACCAGAGTTACAATAAGCAATATTTGAATATTACATCAACAGCACACTTCATGGTCTTCTGAAAACAGGTGTCATGCGGACTTAGCATCAGATCTTTCCATTGAACTCGCTGTTAAATGAGATATCAAATAGCTTATTTAATTCAATCCTTCCATCTTGTATCTTTTCACCATCACTGCACAAAACCTGACTTTCCAGCTATCTCGATAGATGGCACTATTTTGGAGGAGTCATTCAACCAGGATAAACTTCTGGGTCTCAAATTCACACCTGATTCAAAGTGGGACTCTTATATTACATCTGTTGCCAAGGACACAGCTAAAATGGATCTTTTAACCGTCTGAGAAGGTTTCTAAGACCCAAAGCACAATCATACCTCTATAAGAGCCAAATCCAGACAAAAATGGAGTACTGCACACACATCTGAGCAGGCTCCTCTCACCACGCACTCTCGACACTGGACTGGTGGATGATGAGCCTTTTTCTGCAAACCAAACACTGTCTCATCATCATAATTTTGGAAGTTCGGGCCTTTTCTACCATTACTTTCATGGAAGATCTTCAGACAAAGTACATTCCCAAGTCCCTCCTGTCAGGAAATTTTCAGTCAAAACTCATGCATATTTTCAGCCATATTAGACTTATGGCAAGTCCAACAAGGCTTCTTCACAAAAACATTTGCTATATGGAATAAACTCCCTTTTGAATGTTTTCCCGATGAGGGCAACCTCAACATTTCCAAATCAAGTGTAAACAAATGCCAATGTTAGTCTTTTTAGTCTTCATTTCAAACTCATCATGTTTTAGTGTTTTCAACTTCAATTTTAACATCAATATGCTATTTAAACTTTTTTTTTCACTATTCCTAATTCTAAGGCATAAATGTCCCTCTTTACTAAAGCTTTCATGTGAAAAGTGGCCAAGAGGCCTTGCTTAGGATGACTAAAAGTAAACAAAAAATGCAGTAAGAAACAAAAACAAATCCAATCATACTTGGAAATGTCATCTGAAGAGCAATAATGACATTTTAGGACTGTAATGCAAAAAATCCAAGAATCGGTTAGAAGGACAATAGTACATTAGATATTCTGAAGTTCAGAGTAGTTTGTGAGGTCTAATCAACGATTCCATAAAATTTCTACTGACACACCATCAGTGCTTGTCATTAATGTGGTGTGCTTAGGAAAACATTATTCATCAATAATAAATGTAAGAGAAAGTATGTAGCAAGTTGAAATCCTCACTAAGCTACATACTTTCTCTTACATTTACTATTAGTAAAAAATAGTACAACAGTTTAATTATTATACATTTTATTGTATAAATAATGGCATTCATAGACTATGGGAGTAAAATAAAACTGAAGCCAAGACAAGATGGTTTCAAATATAATTTCTTGAGAATTTTTATCTGAACTTTAGAAGTAATATTAAGCAATTAAGATTAATTCAGTTTAACCAAAAAAATGACTAATGATTCAGTGTTTACATGCTATTATTATTGTTATTATTATCATCATCATTATAATTATTATTATCATTATGACAACGAATATGACAATCTGGAAAGGGATATTTTTTAAAATTATACAAACAACACACTATCACCACAAATACTATTACTATAATGGTATATATATTTAAGATATTCCCCTAAAAATGCTGCATTACATTCAAAGTTTGTATCAATGTCCTACATCTAAAAATGGAATTCTGTGAGACTTACATTTTCAATTACCATAAGCTGAACAGTTATTTACAATAAAAAGAAAATCATTATTCATCAGTGATTAGAGAGGCTGCAGTATAAGCTTCAGGGATATCATTTTGTAACCATTACTCAGTGATTGTCACTTGAATAATCCCAGGCCACTAATCTGAACAAGGAATAAAGATGAATTTCATATCAATTATAACTCAAAGCTTAACACTTCTACTGATACCAAATACGCAGTATTATATCATTTCATTTTATTTAGTAACAGAACATAGTTGCATGTTCATTACACTGTCAAACGCAAAGCAAGTCAGTATGAGAATGAACATACCGAAAAAATAGATTTCTCAGTGTTGTCAATATTTTTCAGTTCCTCCTCCAATTTGAACACATGTCTCAAGTAATCATTGAAGGTGAAGACGTTGCACAGTCATACTGCTCTTTCAGCCACCTGGTGTTCAATTTTTGACATTGATTCAAAAGGATTTCTTATGTACACTCTAAAGCAAAGTAGACAACAAGCAGCTTTCTTTTCCCAACGATTATTTCCAAAGGATGATCTTATGTGTCTGATATGTTCTGGCCATTAAATTTCACACAACTCGAGAGAATCAGAAGTGAAGTATGATTTTAATCAAATTCTAATTCATTATATAATTTTTTTATTGTATTATAAACAAATAAAAAATGTATTGAGACAGAGAGGAGAAACATTTCATTTGTATATAAGCACTGTGAACTCATACACAGGTCCTGACTTCTCGGGATTTCATTTTGATTATCAACACCATATCTTCACATAATTTATGAAAACCTTTTGTAAATGAATACACATATTTCCTGCTTTTAAAAAAATTTGGTTTACACCTTTTCACATTTATGAAAAACATTGAAAAGCAAAAATAGCATGTTTTACAGCAAGCTGTTACAGAGGCAGCACACACCCTCTCTTTCTTACACCTGAGTCTCCTGTACTTCTACTACCTCAACCTTCAATGACAACTTAACATACCATCATCACTATTTTGGGGTCCAGGAATGCAGAAAGATTTTCCCTACATGAATTATAAGTGATGCCATTCCAGCTTATAAAAGGTTCATATAGGAACACTCGACTTTTGAATAGTAGGGAAGTTAGTTAGCTACACTAAATAATAAGTTTCCTTTGATAAGAACCCAATTTTATTCTAGCTTCTACTAATTTTACCAGACCTTTTTATGGCTTTAGAGAATATAGAGAGAATAAATATTATATTGAATGAAGCCTGTCCTGACCCCTATCATGCACTATGTAACATATATATAATTTAAAGATAACTCTGAAGCATTTAACTACCTTAATTTCACAATTGTATTTAACAAGTGCAACCAAAGAAAATAACAGTAAATGATATACTCAAGCTAAGTTTATTTGAGGAATTCATATTACATACTAACATTTAAAAAATTCAACCTATATGTATTTTCATAGTATTACCACTTTGCTCTTTAAATGTCATTTTCATGAATATTTCTGTTCAAGCAAGAACATCAGGCAATATTTACGATAAATAAAGAATGCACTATTTAAAGTACTACAGAAAAAGAACAAAGATGAGGTCAACAGTACTAAAATAACTCTATCTAATAATAAGTGAGGTGAATTTTTATATTCTCGTACCTCAAGCTTACATCACTAAAACAACTTTTTTTCATACCTAGCATGTATATTATTTTTTTTACTTCTTATAAGCCAACAGATCATTCTGAACATGAGCATACGGGAACTCTTTGGATAAAGAGGGCAAAGGGTTTGATTTTCCTGAAAATACACAGTCTTGCCCCAAATTTTCCAGTTTTGTCTAGATTGCACCCTATCTGACTTGTACACCTATGATTAAAATATATAAAAAAAAAACTTCAAAAAAATGACTATTCATTATAACATATGTATATAAGAGTTTTTTTTACAACTGCCCATCTTTTGAGCTCATTTCATCATAGTTTCTCATTGGGCCATGGCCTTTCTTTACAAGCAACCAAATAGTTACAACCCTCAAGTAAACTTTTGTACTTTATTGAGTATTTTGGTAAATGAGTCCTACCAAGTCAGCACCAATGATAAACCATAAATCTTAACATTTACAGTTCTTACCGTAAGTATGAAAATGTTGGGGTCTCGCTTTACAAATGAAATTTTCATATGTGACTCACAGTATTTAGTATGAAAAGAGAAAAGGACTGGTCACATAAATCATCAACTGAACTAATCACTCAGTTCACTAAAATGCTAAAGAGTGATGTTTTGCAAAAATATGACACATATAATCCAATCAGTTACTAATCTTGAGTTTATGAAAATATTTCAAGGAAAGGTTATTAAGACTTTTTGATCACAAATTAAATTTTACTTGGTTTTTTAAACTTTTGTATACCTTGAAAAAGGTGTCCCTAAGTAGAATACGAAGTATAAAGCCCAATAAAATAAACAAAGACTGTTCTAGTATTCCAAAATATAGCAAAAAAAACAATCCCAAAACAAAACAAGAAAGCCGAACTGATTACATAACATACATTTATTCTTCATGACATTTTTAAAGCTCATAAGTATTCAGCTGAGTAGGTGGTTTCTCCAGCTAATGAACCCCAGCTTTCCTAGTTTGAAGACAAAAAACTTTTTCAGAGCTATGAAAAAAAAGAAAAAGAAAGAAACTGTGGGAGGCGGATTCAACTACAGGTTGTAATATCAACTCAAAGGCTTTAATTTTCAGGCTAACTCTTTAATACATAAGAACTCAGGAAACAGTTTACAAATAAAATATTCTTTATACAAGAATCAAAATCTAAATTGCTATCATCATGAAGCTATTATAAAGAAGAGAATAAAGTTTATTTCTTTTAATTTTCTATTTATGGAGTTAATTTTCAGTAGTCTGGGAGTAATTACAGTGTAATGACAATATCAGCATAAACTAAATGTTAAAATGTGTTTTTTCAATTATCTAGTCATGAGATTTCCAACAGGCTAATGAGAATTTAAAGTGAAAAAAAATTACACCAAAGCAGAGATGAAACATCCTTTGAATTTTGGACAAAGAGAAAATATCAGATACTAAGCGACTGTCTATACCGAAAAATATACAATAACAAAAGTTTTATGTCAGTAAAATTATTTTGTATGACAGTTTTAATTTCCTTTGTATACATGGAAAAGAACTATCAGGTACATAAATCCTAAAATCACCTCTATATTGATACAAAATAAATACGCTTGATGATATTTGATCAAAAATTGAATGATAAAAACAAATCACAAGATTCAACAAATTGAATCGTTAATTTGGAGAACTCATTGTCATCAGCTTGGCCATTGCTTTTCATTGTTCTCAACTGATTAAGTTCCTAATGCCCTCTTCCAACTGAGCCCTATTAGCAGCCAGATCTGTCTGAGTTGAAGCCCAAGTGAATGCCTTTTCTTTCTCACCTTAACCAGGCAAAGCACTGCCACTAACAACGGCAAGGGGAAGACAGTCGTCTTCCAAGTCATCACAGGAGCTCTTAGCAGTCTCCTCCATCATGGTTTTGGCTAGCTGATACGGGTCATGTAATGACGCCTGTCAGCCGGTAAGCGTCTGTAGAGCACGTCTCAGTCATTCTAGTCTTCTTCTGGTGACAACTACATTCTTAATTCTTAAATACAAATTTATAGTTTATGGCATTAATAAGCATATCTACAAACAGAATTAGTATAATTTACTTAACTTATTCACAATGATCCAACTAAAATCTATCAATCATTCAAATTGAGTAATAATCCTTGCAAAATCCTATGAGCCAAAAACATGTAATTCAGAGAACATTGAGCTATATATATATATATATATATATATATGTATATGTATATGTATATACTGTACAGTATTGGGTGGGGAATGAGTCAATGCATTTTTGGAGATTAAATATCAATGCTAACATAAATTTTCTATAATTCCAATTTGATATTTTTGCACTTAATCTGAGATTGCAAGAAGCCACTTGTTACAGCAAACTCATCTAAAAGAATGAAAGCTTTGATTTTGTATGAAGATAAAAAAACATTCTTTAGAAAAGCTGTTTGATATGTAACAGACGAAATGTAACAACTCAGATTAGTTAACCTAAAAATTGATAATGTAAAGCCAGTTAATGCTATGAGGAATAAAACGTGAGCTTCCCATCTTCTGTAATCCATCTTACTCGCTTTTAGGTACACAGTACAGATAAGTGATAAAACAGGCAAAAATGGATTTTAACCTTTAAATTCATACTGAAAAAAAAATTGAATGTCAATATCAAGGGAAATAACCCATGATTAGGATGATCTTCCTTTGACCAATGACTGTTTGAAAAAAAATTTTTTCATTCAATTATCACAAAATAATTCCATTATTTTCAATTCTATTCATTGAATAGTTCCACTGTCAATCATAAGCGGTTCATGAATTTAAGAGTCAGGGGTCAGATTGTTTTAAACAATATGTGCACACACATATGCAGTCATTGTTAAAATGGTATATTTTAACATTATTTACCACATGTAGAATCATTCTAGTTTACTCGAGGAAGAAAACAAAAAAAAATTTGTTTCACTTTTTTTTCATGTTTTTTTGATGAAAGGTTGTACTGTTATGGGTTGATTTCCAGGAAATTTCATCGTTTGAGAATTAGTAACAGATGAGATTATAACGATTTAGTTTTTATTAATTGGAGAAACATTTTTTCTTAGAGAAAATAGTTGTATAAAATTCTCTTGTCTTAATGTGACTTTTTGTCAAACCTAGTTGTCCAACTTCTAGGAATTTTTCACAAAACTATAAACCCAGTTGATTAGGCATATTGAAAATATGTTCAAAAATAAATACGAAATAGCTAAATTGTTGCACACCAACTATATTGTCTACGAACTTTATACAACAAAGTTTTCAATTGTTGTATCACTATAAAAAGATTACTAATACAGTTTATATGTAACTTATTTATGAATTAGTACACGTGGTATTATTCTGTTACATAGTACCTGTATTATATCAGTTATATCTTTTTATTTGATTTTTCTGGGTAAAATTGAAATAAGAAATATGAAAAAGCTTCAACCGTTCTTATTTGTGAACAGCTTTGTCAATCTGGAAATAGCTTGGGAATAGAAGTATTTCAAGTAATTGACAATTTGAATAGTTATAGCTATAAAACCTATTCGGTCAATAATCAATTATGCCACGGATTTGAATATAAAGAAGTATCTTCTAATAGTATTATGCTACATGATAGATCTAAGATGTTTCTAATGTGAAAACAAGAACCAAAAGTTCAATGAGATATCCATCTTGAAGTTTATAAGCCACTATTACCAGATCGTGAGATCCTGAGCAGACAATGATTTTAGGTAAGAAGCATCTTATCAAGGAATACCTTTCTATTGAGTTTCAAGTAAATCTGACATAAAATAGCTAGGAAAATCAATTTTTAAACAAAGTTTAAATGCCATTACTGACAGATCATGTCAATCTGAGTGGGAGATTTTTATAAGTAATCAAGAGACACCTTGCTACCAAAGTTTCAAGTAAATCTAAATTGAAATAGTTGAGAAACAATATGGGGACAGATCTCCTGATGGACGGAAAGACAGAGCCTCTTATGGAGAGGAGAGGATGCCTCTGAAAAAAATTTATTAAATGTTGATTTAATTTATTCTATTTAAATTCTCAATTCAGGATGAGAGTCACCTTGTTAAAACATGGTTGGTTGATATTTGCTTTAAATATCTAACGACCCACAGTTTAAAAAAAATATGTATTAATCATCAGTCCTGTGATCAATTAAAATAATCCAAAACATTTGCTGGTAATTGTTTGATATATAATTTATTTTGAAGTAGAGTGAGAAGTAAAACATTAATTCTTACAACTATATATAGAGTCAATAACAAGTATTTCAACTAAGTAAAGCTTATAATTCACTATCATATAGATTATGTTATCTTTCATCTTGTTTTTTGTTGAAATTAATAGTAATGAAAATGCTTCATCAAAGAAATTCTGATAATATGTGACTATTAAGCAAGGTTTTCTCTAGCATGAGAATCAACCGAACCAAATGGCAAACATTATTCATTTACTTGTACAGATTCAGTTTTTTTAGACAGACAAGATCTCTTCCAGCTGTTTCTTTGCCACACATATATATGCGCACAAGTCTCTAAATGATAAAAACAGACCCCGTTGAGTGTAAAGCAATATCTAATTGCTAAGCTCTCTTCCTCAAAGTCACCAGTTCCCTGACAGCAAAGATACGAGTCACCTCATCTTTTTCCGTGTCTACTAAAAAAGGAAGCAACTTGAGAAATAAGTTTATTTCTATCTCTATTGATTATTCAGTAGAGATCAAAGTAAAAAAACCAATGACTAAACATCTAATTTCAGTTATTTCAAAAATAGTGATACTGGATGAGGATTTAAAACTTTGTTAAAATTTTCTAACTCCAGTAATTCATGACAGGAACTGAATCATTCAGAATGCAATCCAATATAACCCAGTACCTACAATTGATTTCAATTCCAGTTATTATAATAACAGTAATAACTAGTAATTACTCTTCACCATCATCTGCAGTTAATGAGTTGATTACGATAAAATAATTCACTATTTTCGGATGTATTCTAAATTAGATTTTATCATTTTGATACTTAACCTTTCATAACTGGCTAGTAAACATTTTATCTTGATTCAGTGATGTTTATAAAAATAAACTTAACCACATGTACAGGCAGCTAATGTACACACTGGGGAGTGTACATATGTGCATGCACTAATAACTGTGTACTAATGATGAAAAAAAGCATTGATTTAAACAGCTAATATAGGTTTTTCAATATAATCTTTCTTTTCTAAATGATGTAGTGAATATTTATCAAAGATCAAACAATATACATTGAAAATTTCAGACCAAAATTGAACTGATAACTATCTACATGTCAGGCTATTGACTTATTGATCCATCCTTGTACATATACATTCATTTAATATCAACTCTATTCAAGTTACTTTTACTTAAAAAAATCATTTGTAAAAATATTAATAATCATGAGTCAAAATACAAATTTTTTCCACAACAATTAACCATTCATAGTTCAATCAGTCTGCCAACAAACTGGTTTTGTCAGTCCCATATGTATTAGAAACCATAAACTAAAACAGTCAAAATAAGTTTCTCCTGTTTTCAAGTTGGTCTGGCTACAAACATGTATAAGTATAATACATACAGGTCACACTAATACAGCTAGAAGGCTGAAAATTTGAAGATTTATTGCCCAAGTCTACAAAAATCTTTTGCTTTTGTTTTGTGAAAATTCAACCCCTTCCCCAATAGGTTTTTAGTGGAGGGGTTCAATTTTCAATTCAAATTTCCTCTAAAGTGATCCCTTAGTTTGTATCTGCTACTTTTTTTTTGAAAATTCAGACTTTTTTTTTTCTGATCGCCACCACCCAACAAAAGGCAAGAGAAGTGATGTATTCATTGATCACCCCAACATGGCATGCTGCCAAAAGACACCAATCAAGTGACAGTTTCTACAGCATGACTAATTAGACCTGGTCTAATTATTGTTCAAAACATGTTTTAATTCTAAAAGTATATGGAATTGTATTCTAAGATAATAAATAATAAGTAGGTATTTAATAGGCTAAGCCTCATCTGACACAGGGGCAAAAATAGTGGGGTGTCCACTAAGAATCAAACTCATTAATAACGGTTTATAAAATTTATTTGCTAACAATCACTAAGGCAGATGCTCTTCAAGATTATTGACATCACACTCTTCAGTTGATTTCAATACATATTTGAAGAATTGGATTTCTTTACCAACTCTGCACTGATCAGAACTTATTTCCATATAAATTTGTGTACATCAAACACTTATAAGATCATGTTCATTGGATTTTTATAACAAAGATATAACATTTACTTATACTCTATAATTATCTTCCATGTAAAAAGAAAACATGTATTCATTTTGGAATATATAAGACAATTTGAATGATTCCATCTAGGCTATTTTATTAGATTGGATGAACATTTTTGTAATGCTATGGAAATTTTTACTATTTCAACCAACTTCTAATCATTCTGGAAATATCTACACACTTGATTAAATAAACCAAATTCTAAAATTGTGATAGAGTAGTTTTTAGATGCATGCATCTATGGTTGTCACTGACTGACTGACGATCTGACAAATCAACATAACAAATACCTCACACCATTTTCACAAAGTATTCTCTCTAATTCCAATGAAAGAAATACTCTTATCTGATGTCGCTTGTGTGGCATTCTATTATTACATCACCAGAACCTGGAATTCTATATTACTATGCCAGAAGACAAACACATGTCAGTTACATGAATAAAATTACTATATCAGAGTGACAGCAGTGCCTTCTGTCACTCTAATATATGTGTGTGTATATATATATATATATCTACACACATATATATTTATATATATACATATATATATTGGAAATCATTATGCGTGTGGATTGATTTTGACTATTACTTTGCTTCATTATATTTTTTAGATACGTGAGCATCTGTAGTACCAAACCTAACCACCAACAGACTGATGGACATATCAAAACAAAACCTGCTGATTTAGCTCTTTGGGAATTAAATCTAGCTCCTTTTTAGTGTGTTTAAATCTCTTCAGGACAAACTGACTGACATACTGAGAGGAGCTGTTAAATGAAGGTGCCTTCAAAGGAAAGTGCTTTTAAAGGTGGCAGTTTTGAAAGGAATGGGCTTTTAAAGGTACTAAAGATCAAAGTAGTGCATCTATGGTCTAATTTTCAAGTTAGTTCTTGTTTTTAAAAATATTCAGTGGATTTGGACCTTCTAGTTCATAATAGATTTGAAAAAAATAAAACCATAAAGTATAAATAAGGATTTAATAGAATTTAGCCTTGTTTACAAATCTGTTATAATTGAATAATAATAATAATAATAATAATAATAATCATCATCATCATCATAATGATAATGATAATCATCCTTCTCTTTCAATTGCTTCTACAGAGGAAGCTGCTAATTGTGATCACTTTGAAACAAGGTCATTTAGATAACAATAACCAACAGATAATATTAACTAAGGGAGATATAGAGGAAGCTGCTGATTGTGATCACTTTAAATAAAGTGTTTGGGACCGACTGATTTTGATAACATTATCCATGATAATAATAAGTGACGTCCTCTCTATTTTAGCAACTCTGTAATTGATAAAAAAGCAGATCCTAAATCTTCCAGAAGGAGAAACAATATCCTTTCCTTTTGAAAAAAAACAAAACTCAATTCAATTCTTAGTCCATTGACATAATCTGAAAGAAAACCATGACCTACATTACAATTATGAAATTGATTGTTCAGTACTGCAACTGTCAGTTTTTTACATTCCTACAAAGCTAGCTCACATCATCAGAAAGAACAGCATTTATTTTATTCTAATTGAAAGCAAATGAATATCAATAAAATCCCAAGTTAAATATGCTTTGATCATCAACTGATCATTTAAATATAATATAAAATATAGAAGAACTATCTATAATGAGTTCATTTTTTTATCCCTACTTTGATAACACAGTGTAAGTTAAAATCTATGATAAGTGAGTTGACAACTATTGACAACTTGGCACTGTACAGCCATTCATTGGGGATGTTTAAATATAGATCAGGTCTGAATGATTTGCAATGGTCCAAACAAATATGTTTTTGTAAACACTTCATAACAAATAGTTTCTAATGGTGACAAATGAATATTTCAGGTTATACAAATCATATAAATGTGTATTAAAATTGGATTTTGATTTTAACTGAGAAAGGAGAGATCAAATAATTCAATTTGAGAAGCAATGCAATGTTTAATGAAACCTTGAACTCAGGCAACAAAATCAAAGAACACCCATCAAGGAGTTCTTGGTGAAATATTAGATTTAACATCATAAGATATATTTTTCTTTAGCAATTTGTTCAAGAAAATCATCTTGTGGCCTATATACTGGGTTTTTCCCTAAAACCAGTTTGCTGTGATGTAGGTGAATTTTATGTAACCGTGCGTCAAATGTAGTATATAGAGCAGACCTATTATAAATATCAACTCCTTTTTATAAAAAACAAAAACAAATTAAAAATGTAATGGAGGTAGAAAGGACGATTTAACAATAGGATAAGAATTCATTCAAGTGACATGATCAAACATAAGAGGAAAGAAATCACCAGAATAAACCAAGTACTATATGGCTGAGCGTAACAAATTTCAAAGAACAAAGGGAATAAAACAGGAGGAAAATATGAGAATGTGAGATTTTAATAAAATTAGAACAAGAAGACAAAGACGAGAGAGAGAGAGAGAGAGAAAGAAATATGAAGTGTTCAAATGTCAAGAAAAATAAAATTTTAAAATAAGAACAAAAGAAAAAAAATCTGAGTAATTTAGAGGGAAACTTTAAAGAGAGACACAGCTCGAGAAGAGGCAGATGAACAAGATAGCCACTTTGTGAATATTCTCTTCTTCACCATCACATTAAAGCTTGCATTTCTGACAGAAACAGTGTGTCTGCCTTAGCAGTAGCAGTACTCCATGATTGCATTGATCAAATATTACAGGGTTCTTAAAAATAGCTGCCACTGCTACTTCCTCTTTCCACATTAGAGTGGGACAAAATGAAAAAAAAAAAACACAAGAAAATCAATCACTCCCAGCACTGGCACATCTCTAATGCAATCTACTGCCCACCTAGCAGTGCAGTTGAAATGAAGGCATTGTAGCCTCTCAAAAACTATTGCAGATGTACAATCATATATAATGATAAGGAGTTATCAAATGAAAGAGTTTTGTCCATAGACATCATAATATATATATATATATGTATATATATATATGAATAAAAGGGGAAAATACACCATAAAAACGACACTAGCTGTATATAAAGGTAGAATAAATACAGATGTCCGTCAATCGCGATGGCTGAGTGAAACTGATAAGTAACAACAGAATTGCGAACATTTATCTATGCTCTACTTTAAAATATACACTAAACATAAATAACGCAATCCCTAAAAACAGTAAAAGATAAAGCAACTTCTAAAAAACAATGTATATTTATATATATATATATATATATATATATATATATATATATATATATTGTGAACTTTTCATATTATAATGCTGAAAAAGAACAACTATCCCTTTAACTCTAAGTGATCAAGTCTTATTTTTATCTGCAAACTAACAGCAAGTATAAAGAGGAATATTTCTGGAAATAAGGGCCAAATTTATAGCTGGTCAGATATTCATACATATATATACACTTACAAATTAAGGTACATGTGATATTGGTATGGGATTTCAACAGCAGAAATGGACTTTATGAAATACAGTTGCATTAGAATTAGAAAACAATTATGAGGACATATGCACACACATTCATGATCAGCCATTATAAGAAGTCGACATATTTGTGCAGTATATAGCAGCAATAGAATTGTTGGTTATACAACTGCTATAGATGAACACAATGACACACAATACTGAGAGACTAAATTGATCTATAAGAATTTTTATCGGTAAGCTTTAAGCTGAGGTTACATTCAAGTCATGTGAGACGACTGGAAAAATATGCTGGTAACAAGAGAAAAGAGCTGGTACTACTAAAGACTGAGGACACACATTGTGAAGTAGTTTCTAGGCTATAGCAGAGGTTATAGGCAACATAATTGGAAGCACCATCTCCTCAAGTGTGGAAGCTGAGATTTGCATTGTTATTAACAATGTAGCAGTATTAGAAAATAACAGTGTGAAGGCTTAAATTCTGAACAAAATGTATACTTGAATCTTCATGAAAACCAGGTATAGAATAATTTTAGGAACTTATTTGGATTACATCAATAAAAAATTAATTTCAATATTTCTATATTTTAATTGAGTGATATGTATGTTCTAAATTACAGGAGAACAGTAAAACATATTTATTATTTTCAACTTCGAATGATAATTTAATTGAGTTTTTGAAAATGAAGATTTCAACAGAAACTGCCTCAAGATACCAATTGGAAATCCACCAATTTGAAATGTAGTGCTTATATGGACAATGAATGCAAGGTGACTACGAGGCAGAAAATCCTTAAATCATAACTATTTACTTGATTGATTCAATTCTTTTTGTCAGAATGTTGGTAGATGATTCAAACCAATACTTAGATATTCTTTAAGAGAGTGATCAATTCCCTCACAGTGAATAGTGTTCGCCACAACTAAAACAGAGATAGGTTTTAACGCCAAAGTTTCCCAGTGTGTTTATACAAATGTATATTGATTAATTATTGAATATGTACATAAACAAAATGAAGAAAGCATTATGTCAAAGACTAACATCAGTTTCAAAGGAAATACAAGATCAATAATCATGAAGAAGAAAAAAAAAGCATTAAACACTAATACAATAGCAATCTATTTTAATAGCATATTTATTAAGAATCAATATTTTTTCAAACATAGATTAGTAAATAACAGCTTTTCTAGTATCCTGAACTTTTATAAAAAGTTTTATTTAAATAATTGATAAAATTTTCGAAGTGTACATATATAGGAACAAGCTTTGAGTATAGTATGTGTGCGTGTGTGTGCACATTTTCTCTTTGGTTTTTTGCTTTAAATGTTACTCAGATAATGTAAGTGTAACAATTATACCAAATTTTACACCAATCCTTCAATTACAGTAGGCCACATACTGGCTTCAGGGTGGGATAAATAATTTTGTGTAAGAGTAAAAACAGATATTGGGTTTTCAAAATATGTCAGTATATATATATATATATATATATATATATAAGGCCGGGCAATATGGAAAAAAATTCATATCCTGGTATTGTTTGATATAGGATATATACCCCGGTATATAGTCAAAACCACATGAGATTTCACAAAAACTTTTATTAGAACAAGCTGAAATCAAAATTATAATAAATAAACTAAACAAAAAATGGGCATTTCTCTGAGAATGTTGATTCTTCAACCATAAGAAAGGAACTGTAAAAAAAAAAAGGGGTGGGTTAGGCAAACACACGCAGAGGAAGAGTGGGGACGGGATTGCGAGGACAAGTAAGGACATGGACCGGCGAGCCTGAGAAAGAATGGTGCTAGATCTAGCTCCAAAATAGCTAAATTAGCATCATTGAGGCTATATCGGTGTAAATGGTATCGCTCGATCTTATACCATATTTTAAAATATACTGGTATATTAGGTTAAGTCAATATACAGCCCAGCCATATGTGTGTGAATATACACATATATACACGCACACATATATATATATATATATTATACACACACACACACACACACACGTATATATATGTACACACATATCACAAATGTGAAAATATATAAGTTACAAATTGTTCAGTAAATAAAAAGATTCTAAAATGAAAGACCCATATCTGTCTGAAATATTTATTTGCTTTAATGACTGGCACTTCATTTGATTGGAACAAGGCAGAAGAATGAGAAACTTGTACAAGTGCACAATTAAACCAAATCAATAAGGTAGATTTTGATGTTGGCCTCATCAGCATCACTTTCTGTTTTGACCGATTTCATTCAATAATTTAGAAAAAAACAAAAGGAATATTCTTGTATTGTCATCATCACTGAATTAAGCTGTGATAATATACTCCTAATGAACCTCATCAACCATAACAGAATTAAGAGAGGAAAATCTCAGTTTGAGATTTATTAGTCAAGGAGAGTATTCAACTAATAGTAGATAATGGAAAACTACACTAGGAATAGCAGATGCATTGGAAAGGCTCAAGAAGCAATGGATGCCACCAGGTAAAGTTACCTGAAACACCTTATGATGAACAGTAAATATGACCACAAGTAATGGATTCTTATTTAATCTAGGGCTCAAATTTTACTCATAAGTAATCTGCTTTTATGCACACTTAATTGATGTCTGCTATCTGACAAAATATTCAAGGGTAAACTGATCTTATTCTAATATGTATTGTCATTTACTCAAAATAATAAAGGTTTGGACATTTCACTTAAAAATCGTTACAATGCAGTATACTGTAGAAATCACAGTTATAATGAACATAAGAATGATCTAAAACTGCTGTAGAATTTAAAAGATTATAGAGATATTTCATCAAGATTGAATGTGTACTTGAACAACAAAAACCCTTATAATCAATCAAGTGTTAATGCAATATTTCTCATTTCTTCCATGCTGAACTGATTCACTATAAGACTAAAAGGATCATTCAAGTGAAAATACATTTAAAATCTTCACATTCCAATATCTGTGCTATCAATTCATTAGAATCACAAAGGCAGATCATGCCTTTCTTGAAAATCACTCGAGCAATTTTATTCAATATCAAGTATTATTATACACTAATTTACTTGGACTAGCATCCTCATCTTGGTTGTTATATTCACAACCTTTTGGCTGTAGTACCCTCAGGCCATACAATGGCTGAAATGTTGTGAAGGTAAGAACCAAGACAAGGATGATGATCCGAATAAATCAGTATATAATGATGATAGTTCCTCATCTCAGAAGTTCAGACAAAAATTATTGGGTGATAGCTTTGTGTATTCCCTACGATCCTAAACCATTAGTAAGTATGTAAGTCTTGATTATAATACAAAAGCAGCATTTCTGACTACTGAGAACAATTCCTAGGTACTTCTCAAGCTTTAAAGTCAGCTTTCTTTTCAGCAATGAATTCTGGTTAATGAGTGATGGTTAACAAGGAGAGGCATAAATAGCTCAATTAACGAGCTAGCACAAAACAACAACCCTAAAGAATATATAACAAGGAAATAAATTTGATTTCCTAAAGTAAATATTGATTAAATGGATAAAGCTGTCAATAATCCAATGATTTCATCAGCAATTCTGAAGCCAAAGTACAGATATATTTCTCAGCAATGAAACAAGAAAAACAATAAATTTACAGCAATTATGAATAATTTTGATTTGAGATGATTGTTCCATTGCAAGAGTATTTGAACCCAAGGTTGTGAAATTTATGGTTCTATCTTTAGTATCAAATAGGTTGGAATTATAAGCCATGAGTCATCCAGAAAAGAAAAGAAAAAAAAAAAAAAAAAAAAAAAACAGAAGAAAAAACCCTTAAAAACAGCATTAAATAATACCACCTTATTTTTGAAAGACATAGAAATATAAAAACATACAGATTTCAGCTGCTAACTAGAAAGCACTCGGAGAGCGCATACCTCTTCCAACATAATTACCAGGGGAAGAAATTGTGTATGAATCCGCCAAAATTCAATCCTTTTCTTCTGAAGCCTATTGTCCAGCTTCCACAAAACGTCACTGAAATTCATTGAGAACTTGTGGAGATGATGTGTGGACACACGAGATACGTGGTTTGGACATGACTACAATGTAGGAGAGGTAACTGTTCACAAATCTGCCCCAAAATTTAATCACTTCTTCTGTAATCTATTGTCTATCCTTATTGAGAATTTAATATAAATTTATTGGAGAGCTCTTCGAGATATTGTGTGGACAGACATGAAATTTTTATGATATCACGTAGTTTGAACATAACTACGAGGTAAGGAAAATAATTGTTCATAGATTCACTCAAAAAATTTAAATGGTTCTTCCATAGACTATTGTCCACCTTTCCCATGAAATATTATTGAAATTCATTCAGAACTTGTGAAGATATCGCATGAACAACAATGAAATCCACCTACAAAAATTGATCACTTCTCCTGAAGCCTATTGTCCACTCTTCCACGAAATTCCAATAGAATTAATTGAGAACTTATGAAGATATTGTGTGGAAAGCCACGCTTGTACACATTAACATATCAAAGAGGAAAAAAAATGTAAAGATATCTCTCAATCGACCAAAAATGCTAAGGTCTGCACCTCTTTCTCACCCAATTTCCAACCCTTCCACAAAATTTCATTGAAATCTACTCAGCACTTTGGGAGATATTGTGTGGAGAGACGGACAAAGACAACCAAATACATAACTCTTCAATTTCATCGACAGAGGTAGATAACTTGCTTTCCAAATATAACTAAGTACGCGCAACTGGGAACTTATAGCAAACACTTGAAAATTATTATGAAGTAATGCCTCATGTTTTTTTTTTTGAGGAAATATGCAATAGTAGACATTAAAAACAGGTCTAATTAGTCACTCAATAAAAATGTGAACAGCATCTTTCGGTAGCTTGCCATGTTGGGAATGATCAATTAAAAATTACTTCACTTACTTTTTGTTGGGCAATGATTGCTAAGAACGTCTGAATCTTCAGAAAACAAGTGTGAATGCTGCCGGATACAAACTAAGAATTTTCGAAAGAAAAAAAAAAAAAAATTTTTTTCTAAGGAGTAAATGCTTAAATTGTCAGCTCTCCAGTTACATTGCTGTGGCTTGCAATAGATGGCCAACTAGCTAGCCCAACTTGGAAACTGAAGAAACCTATGTTGACAGATTTGGCGGATGCTTTGTAATAGAATAAAAGAGGTTTTACAAGCATCCATGATCTTTCAATTTTAGCAAACAAATTTCTCTCTCTTTACATACGAAGCATAAGTTGCACTTAATAAAATCAATTCAACATTTTAAAATGAAATGTTTACTTATGACTCCTACTGAATAGACATCTCAAGTTGTAGCATTTGGGAAATGCATAAAAAGCTTTTGTCAAATGAAGCAGCCAAGTTGTTGATCAAATTGCTTACTCATTGAGGAAACATTGAATATAACTGGGGAAAATAGACAGCCATGACATCTATTGACAGAGTTGACAAATATTACAATTAAAATAAACATTCTTTGTAGAATAAGAGAAGAGTTTAATGCATAAAGCTTAAGCACATACAATTCTATAAATATAATTCTGTACTAGACAAGTGAAGGTCCATGTTAAAAAGAACAAATTGATTTACCAAGTTCAGTTTACAGCAAAAAAAATATGTTACATTAAACATTTTTGATAATCACTAGCATTGATAAAAACTACATGAATAGATTAGAAATAAGAATTATATACAATTATGTATATATTGAGCATGAATCCATAATCACATTGGCAATAAGTTTGCTCAAAATACCAGTCATTTATTCGAAAATGCAGGTAAAGACCAGGTTTTAAATGCCAGATTTCTTGGCAAATGCACTTACCGCTGAAAGATTACTTAAGAGCTTTCTGGAAAAAAACAACATTGGTCTGCTTAAATATGGTAGAGCCAAGTAAAGACCTAAATACATAATTATCGTTTACAAGGGTATTTGAAGGACTATTGCTCACTGCAACTCATCCAAGCCCCATCAGTAACCACACCAATCTTTGGTAGACAGCCCACGAGTCATAATACCAGCGCATAGGACACAATGTAATATTTACATATTTTTTAAAAAATTACAAGTCTGTTTTATAAACTGGCATATACAGTACGTACACATACAACTGACAAGTTGTGCATCGTTCTGAAATGGAACACTAGACATAAAAGAGAATTAAAGGTTTGTTCCAGCACTCCTGGCCATACCATTTTGTCTCAAGACTTGAAAATTGGCATCAGTACTCCACTAGACCCCTTCTGAAAATACTATTCAATTTTCAGAAAAAAACTAAGACACTTTTTAGGCCTTATTTCGATGGGTTTTCTCGGGAATCTAGACTATCATTATTGATGAACAATCATAGCCATCAAAATGGTGAAGGGTTCTATCTGTTCCTTACATATGTGTGTATTTGCTTATGTGCGTGCATTTTTGTGTGTTCCAGTGCTTGTGGTCAGGCCATTTTTGTCTACAGATTTGGAAACTGGCATCAGTAATCCACTGGACCTCTTCTAAAAACTTTTTTTTTTCCCAATTTTTAGAAAAAAGATTTTGACAATTTGAGAGCCTCATTTTGATAGGTTTATTGATAACATCTAAATTCTGGAGTGTATCTTGGAGAATATACTTTCATAAGTGTTTAAACTAGACTAGCAGTTTGAATTACTGATTTTAATATAGAATATAGATTATGATGATATTAAAAAAAATTATCATTATTATAGAAAGATTTATTCTAATTTTGGAACTGATACATGTACTTACAATGAAATTTTAAATTTTTCATCTGTTGATTTGTGAAGCATTTGCTGATTTGTCATGCAAAACACTTAATGACTGTATTTCAGCAAAATTTATTTGCTACTCTAGATTAACACTACTATTAATGTCTCAATTCATAAGCCAAAAGGATTTATCATGTTGTTCTTTATGCTAAAAGTCATCAAGTTTCTCACAACTAATATATTAAATTTCCTTACTGAGATAAGCTGTAATGTTTATCAAATAAGAATCAGAAAAGAGATACGTAGGCTGGGCAATTTAGCAAGTCTTGGGAACTAGTAAATCATGATCAACTAAGAAGTATACTGTTCTGTCTGATTTGATTCAGGAAACAATTTTGTATTCCCCCCTACCCCGAATAGATAGAAAATTTTAAGCTCATGCCTTTCTCTGAGAGCATCAGTATATTAGTACAAAATAAGTGGCTGGTAGCTAGAATTTCAAATTGCCTCTTTAGCTTATTTTCTAATGTCTTACTTTCAATGCCATTTTGTGCTCCTTTAATTTTAAATATACAACTCAGTATTTCAAGATATATACATATATAAGTCATTAAAGAGCAGATACAAGTTTGCATTTGAGCTTCAAAATGATTATTTTTAATCCTGAGAAATATTCTCACAGCTGGTTTATCAAGTCTATGAATTGACTGTTTGATGTAGGATTTTTAGCAGAGCACTTGACTCCCACAAATCACACACAAAACTCCCTGATGAACTTTCTGATGATACAAAATATCCCTGGTGGATATAAGCTGAAAAGAATATCTGTGGTGATAGTCTCCAGTCCCCCTGATTTGTTAACTATAAGACTGTGTTCACAAACCTACTTGAAAGCACTATTATTCAAACTAAAAGAATTGATTAGAGTAGTGTTCAGAGCCATCCTTGTAGCACATGGATTGACTGATAGTACAAGCTAAACTTTACAGTAAGATTTGGGAAATACATAAAATATGAGGAAATATTTTGCTCTAATTCTTGAATAAATATAAAAAACAGTGAGCAAAAAAAAAGATACTTTTAATATATTGTAATAAATTTGCTGTTTAAATTTTGAGAAGAGTCACTATCATTCTAAAAGTTCTTTGGACTATTGAACACATTTTTTTTTGCATTGCTTTTGTTGTTACTACAATGTTTTGGACAATCAATTCTATAGGCTTCTTCTGGTTCATTACTAATCTTCACAGCAAAGATATCCTCCTCTTTCTCAATGGATTGTACTCCTGAAGAAGGCTGTTAAATGGATTGGCTGAATCATTGTTGAAACAACAAAAGCAATACAAAGAATGAGTTCAATAGTCCGAATAAGATGCAGTAAATTGTTACAACCAAAACCAAATACTTACTTTTTAAATGTTTGAATACCATATTTCCTGGCATCAAAATGGCTATTTTTTTTTCTCAAGATTAAGTCATGAAAATTTAACCTGTCATAGAGACTGAAGATTACTTTTCTCATATGCCTATTTTACTCCTATTGAAAAAGAATTTGTTGGTCGAAATTGGGATGTGTCCAATGCCAGGAATTATGGTAAACTTGAAAAAAAATCTGGCTTTTTATTTTCAGGTCTTTTTTAAAATATGGGATTGTTTTTTTAAAAACTCTACAAGATAAAAATATTGTATCTGTTAAATCTCATGACCAAAAATAAATTGGAATTTAAAATTCAAGTTATTGATCACGTTTATCAAATGTGAATAACACATCGAAGTATCTCATTGAATTTTCAATTGTCCAAATTTTACATATCCTCCAAGTTATACCATCAAGATAAAATTATAGTTCCAATCACTCATTTCCTGACTTATAAAAGGAGCATTGAAGTAAGATACACATTATCCCTAAACAGATTGAATTCTATCTTGAAAATTTCATCTTGAGAGTGAATATCATTATTTGCTAATACTCTATATGCTAGACTAAAATGTGAATGGTTTATAAGAATATTTGGAGGAAACTACAACTCATCCAATCCTCATAACTGTCCAAGCTTTGATAGATAGACCCCTAGTCATGATTCCAATGCATAGGACCCAGAGTAATATTTGTAGGATTAAAAAAAATAAATAAATGTCCATCTTATATATACCAGGATGTACTGTATTTATCTAAACATGAGACTCATGATAAGTGGTATTCTTGATGTACAGAAGAGCACATTTTTCAAACATTCACCAATTATCTGAAGATTTTAATGAGCATTTGTGCTACTCGATGGACATCATGAACCTAAAGGAAGTTTGGTACATTTTAAGCATATATTTATGTATAGATGAAAATTAATGGGTGTATACATACACGCACATAAGTAAGGAAAAAATCTATGGCAGATATTTTACAAGCATTCTGCAATACAAACTAGACTGTAATAGATTTTCACAGTTTGAATGGTAACCTCTGAATTCAAATCAGAGAAATGCAATAGAAACAGTAGAAAAATTGACAAACTTTCCAAAAGGAGTACATTACATTCAAAACTAAAATGAAACTAGCATTCCAAGGGAATTATGAATCACCACCACCCATGTATGCTGTGTTGGGGATAATCAATTAAAAAATAGAAAAAGGGGGTGATCAATGGATAGATAACTTCTGCTTTTTTGTTTGGCGAAAAAAATGTCAATTTTTCAAAAAACAAGCAAGCACGAACTCGTGACCAATTAAGCATTAACTTACATTGCATACTGACACCCCCCCCCAAAAAAAAATCGACTTATTTTGAAGGGTAATTTTTAAAAAGCAAAATGGTTTTCCCATCTCATTGAAGGATGAGTGTGGGCAAAATTTCAAGTTTTCTACTATGAGCAGTCTGGGCTGGATGAAGTCCAGATAGATAGATATATGTAGATATCAGAACACATGAATAACCTAAACCCAGCAACAGTGATTAAACCAGTCTGCTGTGGGTAGCACTGATTAACAGATTAATCACAATATACAGAGAAAGCCACTTATTGTTATCACTTTGAGACAGGATAACAATAACCAGCTGATAACATTAAATTTACATTCATTATGAATTAATTGTTAAGCTATCAAATTCATTACAAGGAAATTAATGATATAAACAGGTCTGGTTAGTCACTAAATAGAAATTATCATGCTATGTTGGAGGGTGATCAAATAAAAATTAGGAAAAGGGCTGATCAATGAATAGTTATTTCCCTCACCTTTTGTGAGATCACTAAAACGTCTGAATTTTCAAAAAACAAGCATGAACACAGACAGCACCAATTTAGCACAAACTTCCATTGTTAATTGAAACCCACTATTTGGAAGGAATTTTTATTTTCATAGACATACTAAGGAGTAAATGTTAAAATTTTCTGCTCTCTACCTTCATCGCTACAGCCTGTATTCATGATACATACATCAAAACCAACTTCAAAACTGAAGAAATCTTAGTTGACAGTTTCTATATTTTTAATATAATTTTCAATTCATTTTAAATAGATCTCAGGGCTGAAGAATTTTGATGATAATAACCACATGATAACATTCTGTGGTTATGTAATGAACAGCTTCTTTTGTATTGAAATAGACATTAATTTCTTTTCATGTTTTTTCAACAAAATTTAAGATATTTCTATCTTTGTAATTACCAAAATTTAATAGTTGGGATATATTGATAACAACAAAACTCTCTGAATTATACCATAATTCTATAATATCAAAAACTTTACATATATGCTGAAATGATAAGACAAGCAATGGGTATGCACTGTTAGCTTCACTGTCATACACTCAAGACAAAGATGAATACTGAATTCATATCTTGATATATATATAACTGTTGGAGTCAATTTTCAACTAATTTTTATTGAATATATTAGAAACCATCAACCAAAACTGTCAGCTTGGGTTTCTTCAGTTTTCAAGCAGGTCTGGCTGGCTATGTATGTATATGTTTCACATGCCTCGGCTGCATCAATGATGGTGGAGTGCTGAAAATCTAAATATTAAATCATTATATCTACAAAAAAGCGTTTTGTTTTTTTTTCACCCCCCTTGGATTTTTGCAATGTAAGCTCATATTAAATTGGTCCCTAGTTCATGCAAGAGAAGTAACTTATTCATTGATCTCCCCCAACACAGCATGCTGCCAAAAGATGTTGGTCACATGATGTTTCCCATTGAGTGACTAACCAGACCAGTAACAAATTTAATTTTACTCTGGTTATATGGATATTATATTTGCAAGTTTTCATTGACCGGTGTCCACCTGACTCCTGGGTTTTCTGCAGCTACCTCACATGACCATCCGGCATGCCAAAAATAAAAAAAACTAGCCAGAGAAAATGGATCTGCTTGGTGCCAAACTGCTGCTTTCAATGATATTATATAGATATAGGACTTAGTTAAAAGTACTACCCTATGATATTTCAGGTCACTCACTATAAGAGATGATGGGCATCATGCCTATTTCCTGATTTTCCTTATCATTTAGTACATATGAATATTTTGAGATTGACCATTTCACAAATGTAAATAAGAAATCAATACTACACTTCCCGTACATTTTTATAACAGAAAAATAAATATAGGCTTCTTCCAAGTCAATGCAATAAGTTGCTCGTAGATTAAAAAAAACGGGTACTTCTTGGAAACGTTTTTGCAGTGGCGTTTTAATTTATTAGAAATCTACCAATTTTCAAGCAAATAATTATCTCATAACTATGAATATTATAACTTTGTTATATTGTTATTTAAAAGAGTCCTCAGAATAGAAAAATAAGCATGACTTGGGGGGGCAAAACTAACCATATCTTTTTTCTGCTTATATTTTTTCCTGTCATTAATTGATAATTTATTAGAAACAGTCAAGCAAAACTATCAATATATGTTTATTCAGTTTCCAAGTTGGTCTGGCTGCCCATGTATACAGACTGCGCCAATGGAGCTAGTGGGCTGAAAATTGGAACATTTACTCCTCGAATCTACAAAAAACATTTTTTTTCTTTTTTGTGAAATTGCCCCCTTCCCAAGTTTTCAGAGAGGGGATCAATTTGCAAATTAAGTTTCTACTAAATTGATCTCTTAGTTTGTGTCGGCTTGTTTTTTGGTGATCACCAACCCAAAAAAGGCAAGCAAAGTGACATAAATTGATCACCCCTTTTTTAATTTTGTGATTGATTTCTCCTAACATGGCATGCTGCCAAATGACGATAGTCACAAGATGGTCTCTATTGAGTTACTTAGTAATTTCTTTAATATTTGATTATTTCAAGCCTATAAACGTTAATGCAAGTTTTGGTAAATCATTCTAAAACTCTGAGATTTCAAATTAAAGAAAAAGAATTTTGGTAAGTCAAGATTGAATTCCTATAAGAATGCTTATCATTAGAATGTAGTTAAACCAATTTCATCAGGGTTTTTTAAAATCAGTTATCCAATATAGTAAAAAGTTCTGGTGAGAAAAAAATGCTAGAAATAAAACTGTTTTGTGAGAACAGAGATTCAACTTATCCAACATATTCACAATATTAAACTGATAAAGATCTTTGACTCAATTATATCTTTGAACTATATGATAAAAAGTATTCTTTGAAGAATCCTCATTCAAATAGCTGTTTGGATCTTTTGACCATCCTCAAACATAAAATTTCATCATTTTTCCCCATTGGAAAGTTAACAAATCAGTATTTCAGATTTTGCAGGGTTTCTGTTCGTGGCTTAAATATTTCTTTATGCATTTACAACTAGCATATCCAAGGGAAAGATTTAGTGTCGAGTAAACAAAGTTGAAATTATATTCCAGCAAGATTATGCATCTTGCAACACATACTGAGCAACCAAAATTTCGCTAAATCTTGAAAGGATGAATACTTTCCTTGCTCCTTAACTATATAGTTTCAAAGACATAATCCTATAAAAGATCTGAAAAGTATTAGGCATATTACAACAAAAGAATAAGTTCAAAACAAACTTTTTAAAAAAACTGAAAAATAATATCCTATGCTCTTAGAAAAAAAAAGAAGGTTGTTGGGAGTAGAAAAGTGCCTATTGAAAACAAAAAAAATGATTCTGTTAACTTAATATAATAGTATAATATTATGAATACAGACTTGACGAATAAGACCAGGTTTTCATACAAATGACAATGTGATATGAATCAAGAAATTTGTAACTGGCAGTACATTTCCATTCTGAGAGAACATATTTGCTGACGCTGAAATTGCTCATTTTAAGTTTTGGAGAAACTTCAATTACACCACTTTTTTTTTTCATTTTTTCAAGCCTTCCTCTCCATGATGAGCTGCTACACTTACTTATTTCCTACTGTAATTTTCTACAGCCAATGAGAATCATTTAGCTGAAAGAAAAGCTGCACACAATATGCCATCAGTCATAGATGTGCAGAAGAGAACAAAACATGCATCCACTTGCTTGCAATTGCAAATAGGAGAGAAAAAACTAGCAGCCTTGTCTTAATATACTTAAACATTGCTTCTTTAGAAAAATTGTTCTAAGTTAAAGTTCTCAAGAAATCATAGAACTTCTTTTAATAATTAATATATTTTGTGAGGATGAATGTGTTTTATGAATACAAAATTTAGGTAATGTTGACATTATGTTTCTGAGCTGCAAAAATGTTGGAAATTTTTATGGTAAGGACAAATATTGATCCAGAAAAAAAAATCAAAAGATTGAATTCCTAGAAATAAAGCATACACATGAAAATAAACCTGAAATCAATTCCATCAGTTGATTCATGTCATCTCAAGGATTAGGCTTATAATTTTTAATGTAAACTTGGCTGTGCATCAGAAGTAAAACATAGATCAATTGTTTCTTTTTTGACATTCAAAATGCTTATTTACTATTGAGGTACAAGATCCCAAAGGTAACATTATACTATGTACCAACACTGGGACAATTACCCATATCTTTCCTTATCCCATTAGGAATGTCACTAAATCTCTTTCAAGTGGTCTGATTTCAACTTATCCAGGTCTTATCAGCATATATATTGGCAATAATATGTAACTGGTCTCAGATAACCTTATTTCATTCAAGCCTAGAAATCAAGTTGAATTCTTCTTCGTTCAGTATGGTACAGTGATCTGTTTCTTGCATATATGACTGGATTCCTGCAGCAAAGTTACATCCTATATAAATGCCCTTATTTGTCATAACTTATTTGCCTTTTGAGTGTAATTAGGCTTGCAATTTGAAGAGGGAGAAAAAATAGACTGCATATTTTCTCAAGAATCCAAAATTATTTCAACACCAGTGAGCACTACAAGGGGCAGTTCTGAAGAGCAAACTCACTAAAAAGATGATCAGATTATTTAAGCCCTGCTAACCCCACTAATTAAGAACCTTTAACCTTTGGCAAATTCTCAGATTATTTCTATAGACTAGGGGGAGAGCGCTACATTTTATGTAAGTGTCCATTCTTCAAGAAATGTGCATCTGGACCCAAAGTAAGTCTTCAATGCACAGTCATTATATGCATTATGCTTGACTTGACCTTAAATAGTTGAGCACCCAGTAGGGATTGAATTTACTAGCATTAGTTTGCAAGACTAACATGATAATTATTAGGCCACAGTGAGTGCCCTAGTACCAAAGTAGTCAATAGCAAGATAATAGAAACATATACAACAATTATCAACAGCCATTGATTTAGATTATGTGTCTATTCTCTACTTTTTCAAATCCCTTGATGATTTTGTAATCATCATACTACAAAATTGTTTCTTTTTCAGACCAGTATGTTCAATAGTTTCAAAATTACGAAGCAATCTGACTGCAGCAAGTACTTTCCACAGAGATTGAATAGATACCATCCATCACATTTGTATCAAACAAGAAAAAACATGGTATCATCAATATCTTACAGTTATATTTACAAATCTTTGAGATATTGAATGAAATTGATCTTTAAAGTAAAAAGGCAAAGCTGGGCTTGGTTTTATAACATTAATTTTGGTTAACCAGGTTCTCAGAAGACACATTTAAAAAAAGATGAATTCAAAGAATTAAGAATGATGCAGCCCCTGCCCGCAATATAAGACACTTTATAATAACAAGTGGATGGTGGACCCCAAAATAGCTAGATTTAGCTCCAAAATAGCTTAATTGATTGTGGCTCAGTTATAATGCGGTTGGCTTTCTTGAACACCTGTATTACATGCAAAGATAAAAGACATCAAATGATACAATAATTTTAACATTCAATAAGAAATTTAAAACTCATTCATGCACATAAAAGCATGATAAATGTATGTGTTTTCAAAAATTGATTTTTTATCACAAAGCTGTGTGCTATGAAAATGTTATCCAAGATTATAAAAGCACCTTCATTTCAATTTATCATTAATGTAGTTTTTTTAATTCTATATGAACAGACTAAACAAATGCCAAGCAAATTAAGCAGTTTTCAAATATAAATGTCAGATTCAGTAAATGTCATAAAAAATCAAGCTAGTTTTTTATAAATATATTCATTGATTATATTTGACAAACTCATGTAAAAAAAATGAGGAAAGCTAGAATGAAATACTTGGGATACACTAAAGAACAAACAAAAAACTAAGAGTTAAATCATTCACAAAAAGTGCACGTGACAATAAGATCTCTATCTACTCCATGGGAAATTAATCTTAGCACCAACTTCTCAATATTCACGAGTCAAGAAGCACAATTGCTAAATTTGTACTTGAATTGAAGTGAAACAATTCGGTTTGGTGACATTTCATGATGAAAAAACATTAAAATGAGGTGTGCTGAACCAAAGAAGATCTCTGTAAAATCAAATTATGTTTTTATCAACATATGAAGAGAAACATTTGAAATTTGCATTTGCTTACATTTTTTTTCTAATTCGTCAGTGCAATATAATTTCTAGGGATCTTTTTTTTTTAATCAAAAGCGAAAAAATTACCATACTTAATTTTGACAGACAACTTTTCCTAATCTTATTTTATGTAAGAATTAATAGACTTGAGAAAACATCATAAAGCTAAATACACATCTGTTCTGTGCACACAGATTTAATGTAAAAGATGCATCAACACATGAAAATAAGCTTTGATGCTTATTGCAAAACTTAAGCCGATGAAAAAAAATCATTGAAGAGGAGGCCAGGAAAAGAATCAGCTGATCTAACAGTTACAATGGACAAAATCTAACATGTTGTTAAGATTGAAAGGCTTGGATTTAATCATTCCAACAGAATTCTAATTTATAGTATCATCATAATATATAAAAAGCATAATAGCAACTGAAAATTCACCTGACATAAGTCTTTTCATAAAAAATATCTTTTAATATTATGGCAATCCATTGGATCAATCAGATTAACCATTGGAGAAATTATAACGAAATACATGTACGTATGTTGTGCTACACAAACATGGCATTTACAAGATTTCAGAAAAAGTGAACATGCTGTCTGTTGTACCTGGATTATGCAATTTTTTGTCATTATCAGATGACATAGCAAAAGGTTTAATAAAGTTTACAAGCAGAAAAAAGTAATAATCTCTCATGGTTTAAATAATGAAAACTCACTGATTGAAACATCATGAACTCCAAACACATTGTACAATCTAAACCAGTTATTAACAGCATAAGAAGAATCTGCAGTTGATGTGATATTCACTGTACATGAAGAATGTATTCTAGTTCATGGACATTAAATCTTGTTTACCAATGTATAGGAGAAGATATTTAGATAAGATTAGAATTAAAGGCTTTACTTAAAAACACAAGGGGAATCATGACAATTATTGTGAAATGAAAAGGAGTTGACCAAGGTTTTCTCAAGAACATGTCAGTGATTAGGCAAATATACAAGTCAACTACTTCTCAGACAAAGCTTATTTAAGAACGCATGTCAGAGTGCCAAATTCTATGAGATGAAAGGTAATATTTTCAAATATTATATCCATATACTGCTTTGTATTTTCATAATTTTCATAATCCTATGGTAGGTTGTAGTTTGTGTTTTTCATAAAAGCCAACGTGACAAAATTAAGAAATAATGAATCATAGAAGTACAAGCATTTTTTTCTGACATGACATCTCAGGAATCATTTAAGGACAGTGTAAAGAAATTGAAAATTAAAAAACAAAGTTATCAAAGAATATCAATGGAATCATATTAAAAAAAACACAGTTAATTCATTACCAACAAATTTATATTATGAATTGAACTCTAAATGTATTACAAAATATGTACAAAAAAACATCTTATAATAAGCATGTCTCTATTGTATAATGAATGCCACATGAGGTCTATAAACCATTTATTTTGACTGTTTATTTTCACAAGTTCACTAAGCATCTTTGTTGCCAAGAGGAGCATCTCAATTTTCCTGTTGAAATACTATGAATGAATTGATAACTATCTCACACTACTCCTTACAGTTCATGAACATACTGACTTCAAGGAAAACCTTGAACATAGATACAGAATAGTTGCTAGATTGGCACAGTAGCTTGTGATTGGTTCCTTCATGGTACCATGTGAGAATGGACAACTGTCATGTATGGGACAGCCATTGTTGCCAGTTTCAGCATTGGTAATCATGGTTTTTAAATTGACAATGCTTCTACTACTGCTATAAATTGCGTGTAGAAATCTAATTGTAGAATCAGTTATTCTGCAAGTTATTCTCAAGTAATGAAAGTACAAGGCAGTTGTAGCAGCAGACCGCCAATAATAGAAATGGTATAAATTGGGAGAGAATATATAGGACTACAAAGGAAAGGACAGAAAAGCCAAAGAGAGAACTGGTGGTAGGAGAAGAAGCTGAAACACACACACACACACACAAGACAGATGTTGATGAGGCTAAAAAGAGAGATGCTTTCAACATATTTTGATTCAAAAAACAAGGATATGTTCAAACTAAAATGCCAAAAAGGACTTCTCTAAAAATAATTGAGATATGTAATAAATCACAAAAAATGACTATGTTGGTGTATCTTGTTTGTTTACAGATCCAGGAATTATTTATTTTGAATCTCTTAGAACTAATAAACACAAAATTGTCATTATTTTAAACCCCAAGCCAAAGAAGGAAATTTTAGAAGGTAATATAATCAGGAACATTGGAGTAAAGAAAGAACAATTCTTTCAGCAGTTGACATATCATATTTGTAATCTTTTATTTGGAACTTGTACACTACAAGACAAAAAGAGCCAAAAAAGGCGGATAATTGTCCAATTCCTTAAATTCTCCCCATCATCCATGTGCGATTCCTATGTCTCCAAAAAACGTTTTGCTTTAACAGTTATTTCTTATGAATGAAAGAATCGGTTTCAAGTTTGGAAAATAAAGAGAACATTAACAATGTTTATAGAACAAGGACTAATATAAGTATTTTATGGCATACAAAGAGATAAAAACGATGTGATTATATTGTCATGTGTGAAGTTGAGATAGTTACACGTAATTTAGTGTGTAAGATAGCATGTGTAGTACTAATAATAAATAAATACACATTGTTATCATAGTTATGTATACCATTTTTACCAATAATGGTTTAGATCAAGAGGTATAAAAAAAAACTCCAGATTATCATTTAAATATGAGTTATTGATTTGTAGTGGAATTTTTTTAAATTAATTGATAAGAGAAAAAAATGTGGTCATTTTTCCATTTTTTTCTCTCTTCTGTATCACAACAAGATTTGAAAAAAATGCTTCTCACTCTAGTCGAGAGAAGCAAGATGGCATGTTGTCGGTTCGATACTGGTTAAGAAGATTAAGAAGAAGAATATTCTGGCTTAGGTATCATGAGACATCACACACATACACTAGAGAAATTAATCAAATTATTTTCAGATCGGGGAAAGAAATATAATTTCCGATCCCGTGAATCTTATTTCCATTTATTTCTAAAATAACGATAAGAAGGCGGGACCAAGAAAAAAAATAAATAAAAATAAAAAATAAATAAAAATAAGTCTTTTTTTTTTTATTCTTTTGTTTTTGAAAATCGAAAACGTAATCAAACAATAACAATCAAGAAGAAAAAAATATTAATTAAAAGAAAATTGATTAAGGTGAAAATTTTCAATTTCTTATCTCGTACCAAAGGGCATTTATGAAACAGAATGTGAAATCAGTGCAATAATTCACATCAAATGAAAACATCGTGTGGCATTTATTAGAGATGGATATGAAAACGAAGTTAGATGTTTTCCTCTGGTCAGTACAACTAAGGTGTTATTAAAGATTCAATGATGCCGAAAAGGAGATGAATATATACTTTATTGGCTAACAATAGCTTTAAATGTATAATTTTAGTAGTGTCAACGTTAGTTGGAGGAGGAGCAGGTGTAATAATTGAGTGGGGACTACAGAGGGAAGATTATTTACAGCAAGGTTCTTTCTTTCTGCTTGTAGTAATAGTAGTAGTAGTGGTGGTGGTAAAGAAGAGGATTTTTAGTACTTACCTTGCAGACTGTGTCCTACTAACGAGAAGCACACGCATGGTAAGAAGAGCCAGTAAGGGTACCTCCACATGGCATCAGTGGACGTTGGCTGGCCTCAGCTGCCCAATGCAGCTTAGCCACGGGGGAGGGCGACCTCAGCAGAGACACAACTGGTGTTCCAAGGAGGCTGGAAACTACTGACTACTGGCTCCAACTCAAGATGAGGGGCAAATATATACGATGATGATGATGATGATGATGGTGGTGGTAGTAGTGATGGAGAGTAGAAGGAGGAGGAGCGAGAAAAGTCTTATCCGGCCAGTGTGGGAGAGAAAAAAGGATAAATGTATGAAGATGAAGGAGGGGGAGAGAGAAAGAGATGATATAGAGAAGCAGTAGTAGTACTAAGAATCGAAAGCAGATGTAGTAGTAGCGAAAGTAGTGAACCGATCTTCTTTTCTCGTAGACACAGGAGGCTAATAAGAACGAAAATATATAGAATTGTAGAATTAATTAGAAACAGGCAGCATCAGAAATAATCCAAGAAAAATAATTTTTATTTTTTTGATTTTTTTTTTCTCTCCTGATAGGGTCATCAATGGTCATTTATTTTGAAAAACTAATCACATCAGTGTCGATCTCTTATTGAGGGCTGATCAAATCAACTTAGTAGCAGTACCTACCTTACCTATGTTTTTGTTGATGGATTTATGTTGCTATATACACAGTAACTACAAATATCAACTGTCATCCTTGTCAATTGTTTATTTTGGTTATTTCAACCATTAAAGAAATCTCTTTTTTACAACGTATAAACATTTTAGTTCTCATTTTCGGCGAAAAATGTCATTTTCTTTTCAGGAATAAATCGATTGCTAATGAAAAATTAATTATTTTCATTCATTTACATTTAACACGAGTTTTTTTCTCTTCTAAAAACATCCTTGGTTTATCGGAGCGGCGTATACTGAATGAATGAAACGATGTAGTAGTCAGTATCAGTTTTTGGTTTTACTTCATTTTCATAGAATAGATTTAAGAAATTAACAATTTTTATATCATTAATTCGTGGGTAAAGACTTAACTCTGGTTGATAAGCAATAATTATTATCTACTAAGTGAATTTTCAATAAAATTAATAATACCGCTGTATAGCAAGGTAGAATGAAAAAAATAAGACACTCAACTAGAATAAACAATGTATTACAATGTATTGTTATATCAGATATTTTTTATACACCAATACTCTGTTATATAAATTAATAAGTTTTTACCAATAAAATAATGATTATAAACGAGTTGATTATTTGAGTAGATAGAAATGTGTTAGTTACCAGGTTGAAACTTCTAAAGCTAGCAATATGCACATGACAGATACAATATCGATCTTTAACAATAACAAAAAATTTACGAGAAATTGAAAAAAAAATGTTTCTTCTAAAAATTTGAAAAGAGAGAGAGAGAGAAACGAACTAGAGAAAAAAGGGTTAAATTCCGATATGGCCAATAAAATATTCCAATAATAAACTCAGCTAACTTATCAGGATAGAGAATGAATGAATTAGTGAATTACTAGATAAATTTTTAAAGCATTTTTGTTTCTTCGAAGAAGACTTGGTCAGCTTTGTTGCGGATCGTCTGCTTTCTGCAACAAAGCAGCCTCAACTGCAGTCGAGCAGAGGAGAGAGAGAAAAGAAAGAAGGCGTATTGTTTCCCCTTTGCTGGGTGTTAGGGATCTTTTCGATTTCAGAACACTGTTTTCAACATTGGTGCTCCAATTGCGATGTCGTTGGTAACGATTATAACCACCGAAAATACAAGTGAGTGGATTTTTAATAGAAGTATCGTGGTAGCAAGTCAGTGCTGCGGCCATTGCAGCAGACTGCTTCTCCTCTACTGTCGTGATGTTTTCCAGTCTCGCGAGATTTCAAATAAAATAAGGTTCACTGCCCTATAAAAGCTTGTTTGTTTCGTTGAAATAAAATACTACTAAAACTACTACTTATAGTGTAAATTTGACAACCAATCGAATGGACAAGAGATTGGTTAACTATTTCAATTATAAGATTAGGTTTCTTGACATAGTAACAGAGAAAGCCACGACATACGTTCAAGAAACAATCCTGTACAATTGTTATATCAATGTAGTCCGTATGCATGGTGCAATACCCCACAACGCTATTGCTATCACATGACAACAACAAGGTAATAATAGTATCACAGTTATTAAATATCTGAAAATTCCAGAAGTGCTGTTCAAATGCAAAAAAGACAGGTTGACTGTATTTTTAATTCGATATTTGTGATTTCAATTTGGTATCAGATTTTAGAAGTAGGCTGATGCACTCAACTGACTCAATGGAAGTGCATAGGAATTGGGGAAAAATGGGCAACATTTTTAATGGAATGGCTCTTTTAGAATCCTAGTTAGCCATTCACTGGTAAATGAATTAATATCTTTAATTTGTGGCTATGGTTTCTCGGAGTTGGTGACGTGAATGAACTAATTTTAAAGATTTGTCAAACCCTAGTCTCAAACTGGGTGTATCTTTCCATCTTGATTGGTTGAATAATAGCCATTTGCAATAATTTGGAAAATTTTACAATTTAGGTTTCAGACAATCACCCACCCTAGTAATATTTTGAATTGGAAAGTTGAACTGAATCCCTTGTGAAATACCTTTGAATTTGAATAGAACATGAGTCGAAAGTAGGTTAACAGTCAAAGGGTTTCCTTTTAGCTCTTAGAAGTTTTGAAATAATGTTTAAATATAGACTTTTAAGGTTTCTGCTTGCTTGAAGACCTTCACAAGGAAATGGACCAAGATGTGTCATCTCAAATCTAGAACAAAAAATGTGATTCTCTTTGTTAGAAAAGCTACCTTTTTTCGCTTCAATTCATTTGATTAACTTATTCTGTTGTTTTCTCTCATTCTTAGCAGTTTTGCTCTACTTTGTTTGGTTTTTGTTGGTTTCTCTGCAGTTTTTTTAGTACTCTTTTAATGTAGTAAATATTTTTGTTTCATATAAGTTTTCCATGAATTAAAGAAATCATTTCAAACAAAGACTTTAAGCAAGTTTTGACTTTTTTTATTAATTCACAGAAAGAATTGTTCGCTGTCATCATCATCATCATCATCATCATCATCATCATCATCATCAGTCTTTTAACGTCCGTCGTTGGACATAGACCTTCCCCAGGATTCGCCACAATTCCTTATCATGGGCATCGTGGAGCCAGTATTTCCTGAATTTGTCAAGTTCATCTCTCCATCTTGTGTTCTGTCAGCCTCGGTTTCTTATGTGATCTCTGGGGATCCATGTTATGAGACGTGATGTCCATCGGTTGTCTTTCATTCTTGCAACATGGCCTGCCCATTGCCATTTGAGTTTTTTTAATAGTTTCTATGATGTCACGAACACCCGTTTTCTTCCTTATATACTGTGCTGTCTTGTGATCTCTCCAAAAGACTATTGTATTTTCTGTTGTTTTTTTTATAAATAGGTACTATTTTTAGTTTGTTCAAAATCATTTCCATATATCTGAAGATAATCAATTGGGAATTTGCTTGTCTTTTAGCTCCTTTAATAGAAATATGTAAAATCCTTTTAACAAGTACAAATATTTCTCATATCTTTTTATCAAATTTTTTCTTAAAGTTCTCAATAAATAGGAAATGGGAGAATATACAGTTGATATCTTGTTTGTTCTATTCAAAGCTATAATTTGTAGAGCCCGATATACTTCAGTCCCCCACCCAAATACTTGGCATAGTTTGATATTATAGGAACAATAGATCTTCTTTATAAAAGTGTCAGTATCATTCTTTCATTTGAAATCTCCTGAATTAAACAAGGAAGACATTCAAAAAACCAAACTGTCTTTTCGGGATTACATTTGATGACAATTACTTAATAATTTTGCTCTGTGTATATTCAACAAATGTTTTCTTCGAAAGAAGCCAAGATATATAATCAAAAAGAAACAAGCAACATTGTCTATGAAGACTGATTACCACTCTGGCATGACAGTAGTTATGGTCATTAATACTGTAGAAACTACATTTTATAGGTATTTTTTGTCTTCTAGTCTGAATCAATACCACATTTCCTTCTCACTGTACCTTTGTTAATGTATACACCAGCTTTTCAAAAGATTTTGAAGTGTGTCAATCTTAGAATGAAAAAGATGATACCATCAAATTTTCCAGTTAAAACCTAGTCTTTACCTGGATTCAAATACATGAACCGACACCAAATAAAACTAATTTACTCACAGATACGTGATGACCAATTTAAAGGAACAAATATAGGATTCATGACAACTTTGGCAAGCAGATATTTTAGATCAATGCAAAATGATAAATTAATCTCTTACTGAAGTACCAAGGGTCTTGGTTTAAAAGCCAGTTTTCTTACTCATTCATAACTTATAGTAGAAAAGTACTCAGCTGGTATCATCTGTTGAACTTTTGTGGCTATTAGTCTAGTGTCTTTCCAAGTACCAATTGGACGTAGGAGTGAATGAATTCAAAAAAGCCATTCATGATTGCTTTCAGTTATTAACATTTGATCCTTACACCAGAAACAAGTTTATTCCCCAGTGATTCTAATATTATTGCAATATGAAAGGTTGTCAACTAATATAGCACTGGTTTCTACAAAGCCTTGGTTCTGTCACCTTTCACTCTTTCTGTTAGACACGTTGAAATCAATAAATGCTATGGCTCTTTCGTAAGCAATATGAGTTTGTTCACATCTTAATTTATAATGCATTAACTTAGTTTACCCATATCTAAATTTATAAACATTGTATGCAACTTAAATGAAATTTTCCAGGAGACTGATATAGTCACTGAGAATTAGGTAAAAAAGTCCTCATGGTTTTGATTTACAAAACCTTAGGAGCCTTCAGTGATCCTTATTTTCAACTGTTGGGCTGTTCTTACAAATAAGTATTAGCCTGATGAATGTTTACTTTTTCTTCTCTTGAGCCAATGACAATTTTTAAAGTTTCAGCGATTTGTTTTTAAAGTAAAAAATACAGCCATGTTGACAAGAACATGTTTGAATGCGATTTGCCAGTGTGAGTCTGTAAAACTAACCTGATATTACATGAAAATACATATTTCTAATCAATTTGAGGTGATATTTCTTGTAGTTTTGGTCCAAGCACACGTTTTGAAAATAGGAAAACAATGACCGTATCTTAAAATGTTATATTTTACTCTGACCAGTTGGCACTATTGGAGCTTGGGTTTTAGCTGCAGTGAAAGTAAAGCTTTGGATCCAAAATCTTGAAACACTAAAGACTATTAGAGAAATCTGCAACAATATTTTTTTCCAAGGATATATTCGAAGCAAGGAGCAGATGGGCAGTAATCTGCCAACTTGTAGTTTAAATGTCGAGTGAGGGTTGTGTACCACAAGAATTCCAGATTATTTTCAAAATAGGTAGTTTTTAGCACCAACGAAACCTCTGAATTTCCATCAAGAAAATCTTACCAACCCATGGTACAAATGGAAAACTGATCTCAACCTGTTTCTACAAGCAACAGATTCTGATACCGTACGACTACAATTCTCTCAACATGCAAAGGGACTAAAGGCCACAACATTTTCTCAACTTTTACCTTTGACGAAAATGACAATTGGTACAATCTGGAAAAAGTGAATCAAAAAATTCAACTCATACTTTCAAACCAGGAAGAACTTCTAATACATAAATTCTTCTATTACAAACCAACAGATCGACAAAAGTTCAATGAATACGTCACTGAACTTTAACACAGAGCATCGCAATAAGAATTTGGATATTTCTGATAGTCTTATTAAAGATATCTTAAAGTGTGGTATCTTAGATTCCCACTTGAGAGGACATCTTTCATGGGAACCTGAACTAACTCTAGATAAGGCTGTACAGGCAGAACAAACTATTGGAGAAAGATGACGTAAGTTTAAAACCTTAGCTGCCTCAGCAAAATACAGATATTTTGAAAAGCATATTTAGAGAAAGAACTTGAAAAAATAAAAAGATATATAATATAAATGATGACCGTTTCTGGGAAGAAACTCACTGAATGGGTCAACCCGTTGTTGTTGAAAATTCAAATGGGAAACTAAGTCAAGGCATGAAACGAGAACACCATGAACTCCTCGCAATAGAAGAAATATTTGCTGAAATCATCATCATCACCAGTCTTTTAATGTCCGTCGTTAGACATAGATCTTCTCCAGGATCTGCCACATTTCTCTGTCATGGGTGGAGCCAGTATTTTCTAAATTTGTCTAGTTCATCTCTCCATCTTGTATTCTGTCGGCCTTAGTTCCGCATGTGATCTCTGGGGATTCATGTTGTGAGTCATGATGTCCATCGGTTGTTTGCCATTCTTGCAACATGGCCTGCCTATTGTCATTTAAGTTTTCTGATAGATTCTGCAATGACACGGACTCCTGTTTTCTCCCTGACATTCACTGTCTTGTTATCTCTCCATGTGAGGTGGAGCAAGATTCCTTCATGTGCACATTGCATGCTTCTCAGTCTGCGGGTCAGTCTCTTAGTTAAGTTCCATGTTTCAGCTCCATTAGTGACTATCGGAAAGATGCATTGATTGTATACTCTTCTTTTTAGGATTATTGGGATCGTCTTATGCATGGTCCAAAATACTTCTCCAAACTGGATACCTCAAATAGATTATAGCAAATCCCAGCTGACGAAGAAAGTTCCCACCCACTGATCTCTGAGACAACGTTTGAAGATGACGTTTCATCGGACAACCCTACTGAATACATAGCACTCTGCAAAGTGTTCCAAATCAAAGAAACAAAAATGATTGAAGGGATCGAAGGAACAAAAAACTCCGACAACGGCATTATAACATAGTATGATACTATAAAAAAGCATCTAGAGAGTTAGAAACTTATTTTTGACAGCTTAAGTAAATATGCAACGATATTGTTAATTCTACATATTATATTCCTGGATGAAGTAAAGCAACTAGGCGTATACTGGACTCACTCTGGCTAGAGGACATGAGTTCGATTCTCGCTGCTCTTTAATTTCCAATTACGCTGTTTAATCGTTGCTGTAAGTTTACAGTCCGATTCAAAGTTGTGATAAAAAGCAATTGAAAGGATAAAGGGAAAAAAAACTAGACAAAATTAATAATATTACGTAAACATGGTCTAAAATTGAACAAATCCAAATGTATTTTTGATCAATCTCAAATCATGTATTTAGGTAATCTCCTCACTAGCGGAAGATCTGGACCTGATCCATCCAAAGTTGAAGCTACCATCAACCTGCCACTACCCGAATGCAAACAAGACTTACAAAGATTCTTAGGCATGACAAATTATTATTTATTCCAAACTACTCTGAGGTAATGACACCCCTACGTCTACTTCTTCAGAATGTCATTTGTTAAAGCTCAAATCTTAGAAGTTACAAATCTTAAGATATGATTAGTTACCTCATTCTAAAGCTTTACGGCCTAAATTTATCTAAAAAAAAAGAAAGATAACAACTGACTCAAGCAAACGTCGAATCAGTGGTCTCCTTGAACGCAAAATGGTCACCGTTACATTTTCTTCACGTGCAACTAACACTACTACAACTGTCCCCTACAAATATTAAAAGAAATCATGAATTCATCAATGGAACCCATTTGACAATTGGAAATGTTCATAAACTATTAAAAACAAAATTTAAAACGAAATGATTCACAAATCTCTTCCGAGAATACAAGGATTCTTGTTCGCCTTACAATTTCGAACTGAATTACTTACCAGACCATAAACCAATTATTGCTAATACATTTTCCCGTGCTCATCTCCGGGACAATAATCCTGAAATATCTAATAAAGATATGAAAAGTTACATGCACTCAACTGTAAATAAAAATTCCCAAACAAGGAAATTATACGAAAAAAAAAAAAAAAATAATAATAATCAACGTAATCCCCTCAGAACAAAAGAATACGTACAAATAACTCCGGATATCGATTATAAAAACATCATACCAAACCACTACAGACCCACAACGATCGTGACAGATCAATATCAACAAATCAGAAAACTATAAACAAGACCCAACCAAAGTAAATTGGAAAACAAAAACAGAAATTATCTTCTTTACTCTATTCAAAAATTAAAAAAAATTCTCAACTCATAAACAGCACTCATTCGCGCAATCATCTTTCTCACTATATTCTGAACTGAAAGACAAAACTCATCCAAAAATATATATAATGTACAGTATTGAAAATTTCTTTTAACTGAACACACGCTTGTCACTTATCTATTTATCTTTCATCTTAATCCAATCACAACTCATCCATACAATGTCCATCAACAAACAAGAGTCACTTGTCTCAACGAGTGACACGATATGAGCTTGAGGATTGATTTAGTTTCATCTGTGCACCAAGGTAATATTCCTGTAATGTAAAATTTATGATTATCATGGGTAGAATTAAAGGGGAAAATATAAATTTTTTGAGATTCTTAGAATTCCTATAGCTTATTTCGATGAAAAATTGCGAAAAAAATCAAAGAAAAAACACGAATGTAAAAGAAAAAACAACAAAAACGTACGCCCGTTATATATGCATATAATTTGAGTGGTTACATCTTAAGACTCTAAACATACAACAAAATTTCATAAAATGAAAGATAAAGGAAGCACTTGAAATGCAAATAGCAAAAATTAAAAATAAAACACTCGTGAATTGGGATGACAGGAAGAGCGCAATCTTGGTTTCCGCCCACGATAAAAATGACTAAACAATTGCGTCACGAGAACGACAAAACAATTCTTAAAAATAAATTTTGTAACGTTCCTAATCCATTGGCCAGCAAAGCTGAAATCAAATATATATATATATATATATATATATATATATATATATATATATATATATATATATATTATTACCATGCTGCTAAGGATGTTATTAAAACAATGTATGTATATATATTTATCCCATATCATTGACAGAACCAATTCAATCTGTAGCCGATCAATCAAACGTAAACACATTCCCAGGCCATTAAAAAGTATATGCTGAAAATATTATTCAGTAATCGTATCATTCTTTTAATCAAAATGCATAGAATAGTGAGCTGTTACTTGAATTACGCAATGTAAGGAAAATACATTTGTGCTGCAAGATAGCAAAGCAAATTTGCCTCCCATGTCAAACGCATATGAGGCAATGACTTTATCTCCATCGAACGATCCATGGAGACCCAATCATTGTCTGAAGCAATTTTGGGTTTTTACAGGGCCGGGCTCCTGGGCCAAAGAGCTCTAACTGTCCTACTACACATCTATAGCTGGTGAAGAAGTGGGTTCATGCCTTTTACAAAAGGTATTAGCGCAAAGTGAACGCAAACTACCCCAGTTGGAGTTTTAACTCGGTTTGCTGATTTCATTCTCCGTACCGTCAACGTTCAGGCCAATTGCACAACCAGTGGGGAAGGACATACCCCCAAAACTGACATCGCCCAGATAAATTGCAAAGAGCGCGCTATGGAGACATTTACGATGATTGAAGAACCGGGGTTTCTCGAAAAATGAGATGCAACTCAATAGGAAAAGACGACTCGGAAAAAAAATTAGGTTATGCGCAGTTGTTCTGATGTTTGAATAGAAGTCATAAAACTTCGTCATTCAAAAGACCTTGGGTTGCTTATTCGCTGAACAAATGGGACAATTTTCTTTGTATCATAAAAACAGTTTGTTCGGAATAAAAGTAATTACCTTTACCGGATTGAATTGCCCTATCAATTATTTGCAAAAAGAGGCAAACTTGAGGATTGGAATTCTTTAGGCCTATCCTCCAAGCGAAATACACGACAAAAAGAGTATATATCCTTTTTCCGGTTGTCGCACATGTTACATGCATGTATTTGGGCACATACTAGTGATGGTTTGCATGTCAATTTCGTAGGCAACTGCTTATGAATTCAATCCTCGGCGAATGTCCCATTGCTGTGGCTCGGCGTCAAGCTAAACTGAGCTCAGTAAATATTCCAGTGGGTGCCTCCCGTAGAGCGATGGTTAACAAGGTAGTCTCACAGGCTATGACTAGCCTTGTCGGTTCACTATCCATTGGGTGTTAAACCCAGCAGATATTTACATAGAACAGCAGCCGTTGAGCCGTGTTTTACTGGCTAATCTCGCATGCCATAGGTCGCGAGTTCGATCCCGTTTCGGTGTTCTATCATAACGATCTTCGGTCTGACTGAGTAGCGTTAAGCAAACATCTACATTCACGCATCTGCGCATACAGTTAATCAAGTGAAACAAAAGTAGATTTAGCTTGTTAGAAACTAATTATTTCTAATGAATGACCCTGTTATTTGTTAATTGTCCTTGTCAAGGCGCTTCCTAATTGGAAATTCTTCTCCCCTCTCTCTCTCTAAGTCAATAGCTCCGCCCGATGAATGAGTTAGTCTACTTAATCCTTCCCCGTAGAGCGAGGCTGGTCTTGCAAGTTTCTGTTCTTTGAATCTGTCTCTCTATGATATCGTGAGTGTCACAGATTTTGCCAGCATATAGAATTCAAGCAGGCATCTTGAAATATCATCAGTAAAATAATTCAGAGTTCTAATTTATCGTTAAAATGTAATATCAGCTTAATTTGTCCCATTAACAGAGAATGGAAAGTATGGATAGATCTTATGTAAACCTGTCACTCAAGGACGCCCTGCTAAGGATGCCCAGGCCCTTCGGCTAAAACTTACGTAAACAATGTCACCTGAAACTTCACACGTCGCTTACAACTGACTTTCAATGCTGGCGTATAAAGAACATTCCGGAATGTGTAACGTTTTATGCTTAGTTAGCATAGGTATATCATAAGCCAATTTCTCCGATTTTAGTTGTCTGCTGTATAACTCTTTACTCCATAGATGTCTTAAGTTTTGGAGATTAAAGCAGAGTTGCCAAAATCGCCGCTAGAGGCAGAAGGTGGCAGCTGTGTGTGCTGCATACGTTTTGAGCCGGGTACTTTGACCCCAGACAGGGTTGTTTGAGGCCAGTGAACTTGAGTCGAAGCCTGCCGATATGCTGCTTTCTCAACACTTTCAATTATCAGAACAGGTAAACGGTCGTACTGTGAAGAATTGTGAATTATAAGAACATCCACAAGTTCTTATAATATGATTATACTACAAAGAAAATTGTTTATAAGAGTTATGTACTGTGGTGAAAATAAACATTTATTATTGTTGATTTTACAATTGGCACCCGAACTGTTCCTTCGATACCGACTTGCTTTGTGACCGGACGAGCTCAATTTGAGGAAGTTTCAACCAACTTCGCCAACATCTCTTCTGTAGATTTTTCAACACAACGAGGGTGAGGAAGGTTTTGGCCGAGTGAAACATGTCCGAGCGGGGTTGGGACTTCATCATATTTAACGGATATCCACGGATATTGCTTTTGGGATAAAGATTGCTTACTCCTGCCTATACATATCTAATCTTGCCACAAGCTATAAGTTGAATATTGGCTAGCGTGCTTGTTTTGCAAGCTCTTGACAGTAAACTAGAGCAGGATGCCGATAGCAGTTGTCGACGTCGTGGGTACTTCTCGAGGGTGATGATGATGGTCTGCGTTCCGTTGAGTGCTGACCCACAGAACGAAGACGCCCATGTGAGTGTGTGTGTGTGTATTTGTTCAACGTGTACTTGTAGTTCAAAAAGCACGCGATACTTCACAAATCAACCAACTGCTTCAAGGATACGATTGGAGTTGATAGAGCCATCATCATCATCATCATCATCATCATCATCATCATCATCATCATTCTTTTAATGTCTGTCGTTGGACATAGACCTTCCAGAGGATTCGCCACACTTCTCTATCGTGGGCCTCGCAGAGCCAGTACTTTCTGAATTCATCTAGCTTGTCTCTCCATCTAAAACTCTACCGGTCTCTATTGTGCATGTGATCTCTGGGGATCCATGTCGTGAGTCACAATGTCCATAGGTTGTCTGCCATTCTTGTGACATGGCTAGCCCATTGCCATTTGAGTTTCTTTAATAGATTCTATGATACCCCTGACTCTTGTTTTCTCCTTGAGAGATTTTGTTGTCTTGTGGTCTCTCCATGTGAGGTTGAGCTGTTATTTTGATTTTAAAAGTCGCAATTTCTTTTTCATTTCATCCGTTTAAAAAGTGTTATTTTCTTCGCGCTTCGAAAATGATGCCCAACGTCTCTGGTTGTCAGAACCCGGTACGAAACCATCGATGATTTTAATCTAGGAACCGGGAAACCCCACCCAGAACAGTATCTCTCTATTGCAATGAAAGGATAACGATCAGGGATGAAGTCTGATGTCTGCAGCAAAAGTCAAAAGACCCAAGTATTTTTGGAGACTACCCCACATTAAGAAACACTGTGTCGTATTTTGCGTCCGTGGTTATGTCTTGCGTCGGTATTATCAAATTAAGGAGGACGAATCGAGGTCAGTAATTTGCAGAGTCAGACCGCAGTTAATAATTGTAAATGAAGTCTGGTCACTATGTTAAAAAGGTCGGTAGTATATTTGCGTGGTCGGGTAATTGGCACTCTGCTTCTAGACGCCCCTTGGGAATGTAGCAACAGGCTAAGTTGGGAATAGGTTACTGGACGAAAGTGGAACAACAATAACAATAACGAAAGAGTTTTTATTGCTTGTTGTATGGTGTGCTGAAAATAGTGAACAAGTTCTCAATAGAGTTGATTGTAGTCATGTAGCGGTCGAGTTGTGTGATGTATGGTTATTTGCTGTTGAATCGCTGCATGAGGTGTCAGTATTTGAATCGCCGCGTGAGCAGTGAACATTTCAATTGCCTTATTGATTTGTGTCGAGTAATGCCGGTTTGAATGGGACTGGAGAAATTTCCCGTTTATTCAAATGAGCATCATCTCTACTTGTGAGCCAGCAGAGGTACCACATGTAAGAGCTGAACGAGAGCAGACAGAAGATTAATCTTCAGCAGCCTATCTGACTGGTCGGGAAATATTTGTTTTATTTTACCATAGAATTCTATTGGCTACAGGAATTTATTGTTTTAATCCTATATTTTTGCAAAAAAACTACTCTTGTCATTTTGCCTTCCGTACAAAATAAACACCCAGGATCTTTGCCGAGTTATTCTAGAGTATTCAATTGCGCCGAAGTTGGCTCAGTCCACGAATAGACCAGTCAAATTAGAGTTTGACCCGGACGTACATATACCATTAGCAATCATCGCATAAATGGTTGCACCATTTCATGCAGAATGACAAAAAAAGACCCAATATTCAAATGTTTGTGGAAAATGTTTTACAGCATTTTCAAAATTGTAATATTTTTAGTATTTTCAGTCAGTCAATAATGATATAAATACTGCCACTAAAGTAGTCTAACTTCCTCAATATGTAACATAAATAGATTGCAATCAATTACGTTGACATTCATTGACAACTTTTTGAGATATCGTGTAGACAGGGGTGAACCAGAGATGTGGGAAGGAAAAGAACAGAACAATACATCTCAATTAAAAACAAATACCTAGATCTTCCCTCAAAGTCAATCACTTTTTACTCTTTGCCTCACCCTTCCACAAAATTTCACTGAAATTCATCGAAAAAATTTTTTCGATAAATTTATTAAGAAAAAACTCCAGAAACATCTCTTATTCAAAAACAAATCCCTAGATTCACCCCAAAAACTTATCAAAGCTTTCTTTATGCTTGCTTTACCATTCCAGTGGATATCATCAAAGTCTTTGAGAACTTTTGGAGATATTCTGTATTGAAAGGATCAAAGACAGCAATGCATCAAATATTTGAACGGAAAAATATCTCACAATCAAAAACAAATTCTTAAATCTGCTCCAAAATTCAGTGATCCCGTCCAATGTCTCACCGTTCCACAAAATCTCGGAACTTATAGCGTTTGGATAGAGAGGGGCGAACACAGAAATGTATTTTTCTAGAAATGCAAAAACATCTTCCGATCACGGACAAGTTCCTGGGTTGCCAATAATTTTATCAATTTTTTTTTATAAGGTGGCACGCCTGTCTATAGAATCCCATTAAAATTCATTGAGAACTTTTAGAGATACCGCATGGACAGACAGAAACGAACACAGAAATGTATGAAATATTTAAATGGAAAACTATCTCTAAATCGAAAAACGAATACCTAGATCCGCTCCAAAACTCAGTGACTTCTATTTTCAAAGTGCCTTATCGTTCCACAAAATTTCATTAAGATTTATCCAGAAATCTTGGAGATATCGTGTGGACAAACAGTGACGAATACAGACATGTATCTTTGAAAAAAAAAGCAAAAGTATCTCACAGTCAAGGACACATTTCTGGATTAATCATCAATTTTCATCAATTTTTCCTTACAATGCGGCTCATAGTTGCACGAAATTCCATTAAAACTCGTTTGGGAACTTCAGAGATATCGTGTGAACGGACAGAAGTGAAAACAAAAATGTAACGGGAAAATATCTTCCAATCAAAAACGAATCCCTGGATCCGCCTCAAAATTAAATCACTTCTCCCTTACCGTGTGGCTTATTGACAGAATTAAACATGAAGAAAAAATATCTTTCATTTCCCCCCATAAATTCTTGTATTTTCATTCGATATCTCTAAAAATTCTCAATAAATTTCAATGAACATCCGTGCAAAGGTAAGCCAAATTGTAAGAAAAGAGTGATCAAATTTCGGGGTGGATTCAGGAATTAGTTTTTAATTGAAATACATTCGCATTTTTTTTTCTTACATTTCCGTATTCGCTCCTGTCTGTCTATACGGTATCTTCAAAAATTCTCCATCAAGTTCTGTGGAAGGCTGGGTAATCGACTATGGAAAAGTGATTAAATTTCAGGACAGATCCATGCAAAAAGGCTTCAAAGTCGTCCATTTTGAATTTCAAAATGGCTGCCCTTAGAGTTCATAGAAAAACTGTCACCAATGCTTTCCTTAATTAGGATGGGTATTTTTGTTGTAAAATAAGAACAATACTATTTTTTTTAAATTACGTATTTTGCTCAAACAATCTGGATAGCTATTTTATAGTCATTTACAGAAGCTTTAGCCATTTTTAGCCTACCGAAAGGCTATTTGAATTATCTGCCATAAAATTTTCATAAAATTGAACATCACCTCAAATCATTTCTTCACTCTTAGCTTTGTGGCCAGTCATTCTGAATTCAGGATGATAATGCTGTTTTGGATTCCTCTATTTTTGAAAAATAACACTCTTTACATTTGTGCTTATAAAAGAATTTCCCCGAAGGTTCATCCTTGTTTTTTCTTCAGCAATTATAAATAAAATTGCGCTTCGCTTGGTACCAAATTTGTTAATGGTGTATTCACTTCTGATTTGGTCATTTTTTGGGGTGATGTGAAATTTGACTAGGCTGTGAGTACGTGGTTAATCTTAGTGGTTAGTATATGCCCAAATGCAATAATTAGTGCGAAAATCTCGTAAATTATTGGCAATAGGATACACAAAATATATGAAGTGTGGTGTCGTAGTCGTCATGTAGCCCAACATAGATTCATTCAATATTATCCAGCATTAAGGCCTTTAAATCATACTTGAACAAGATTTTCAGTCAGTCAATTTTTCTAGGATAATTTCAATTTTTTATTAAATGATTACTTATACAATATACATAAATTAATAAATTATTCATTATAGAGTAAATACTCGGGTGCAACCCGGTATAAAACGTGTTAATTTTGCAAAAGCAAATTTGATTTTCAGTGTTTTTTTTTCCATAATGGTCTTGAGCCAGACTCAGTCCCATTCAGTAATCATTCACTGCGTAAGTCGGACTACCGTATTTACTTACGTACAGTGCATTTTCTTCAGATTTTAAAAAATCAGGAGAAAAATTGGAAGGGAGAGGCAGTTAGCATTAGTGTGTAAAGTCAGATGCCTAGGAATTTCTAAACGTTATCTTTCTTTCTTTCACTGATATTGATCAATATATGATGTGCGTGCCGTCGTTAATATCCATGTAGTTTTCTGAATTCAAATCCTCTGAGCAAAAGACACATAGGACAACGAAACGCATTTTCTTCAGAGTTAACCCCAAAAGAGGGGTCAAAGTTAGCTGTAGAACTGACCTAACACAAAGCACCACAAAACTTTAAACTCAAGAGAAAATCTTGAATGATTTCATTATTTGTCTAGAATAAACTCATAACTGTCTGTGATTTTCTAGGTTTGTCATTTATGAACACTATCCAGTAGTAAAGAGTTAAGCGATGGCCATGATTTAAGTTATTTTAATGATCGGAAATTTTCACTGCGACTAAACTTTAAACTCAACGACAATGGACGTAATGTGAAGGATCAAAATTCAATTAATCCATTGTTGAAAACAGTGTCCTAAAAAGAAGAGTATACAACCAATGCATCCGCCCGATAGTCACCTATGGAGCTGAAACATAGGACCTAACTAAGAGACAGACCAGCAAACTGAGAACTAGGCAGCGCGCACATGAGAGAATCATGCTTAACCTCATATGGAGAGATCACAAGACAGCACAATATATCAGGAAGAAAACAGGGGTCTGAGACATCATAAAATCCATCAGAAAACACAAATGACAATGGGCTGGTCATGTTGCAAGAATGATAGACAACCGATGGACATCATGACTCACAACATGGATCCCCAAGGGCCACATGCGAAACCAAGGCCGACAAACTACAAGATGGAATGATGAACTAGACTAATTCAGAAAATACTGGCTCTGCGACGCCAATGATAGAGAAATGTGAAAGATCCTGGGGAAGGTCTACATCAAACGAAGGACGATGAAAGACTGATGATGCTGAAAAACAGTGTCTAGTCTACACTGAATGGGAAAGAGAGGAAAGCAGTTCGATTTCGAATGCGGAAAGATTATCGGACTTCGATATTTGGGGGTATCACAACGTGCAATATCTGAGCGAAATATTTGAAGTAAAATAACAAAGAAAATTTTTGATAAGATCGAAAAAGTTACGAAGTCATGAACACGGGTACTAGACCCAAGAAGATGCTCAATCGAGTTTAGAACATTTTTCTTTGTATCCGTTGAAACAAGTTTTTTTCTTTCAGAAAGGTTGCGTTTAAAGTTTCTTTGTTTTTTTGTTTTTTTTGGTAAAGGTTATCATTAATGTCCTAAATTGCATTTAAGAAAGTTCTGGTTGTGGTAATGCAATGGTGTTAGTAGCAGCCAGAAATTATCTCAGGTCCACGTGGTTGCAGCAATTCCATGTCAGCACCGAAAGACTGTGACATCACCGTTAATGGAAGTGAAGAAGAAAGGTCGATTTGTTTGATATCAGAAATGGCGAGACCACGTGGGTTCATTTATGTAAGTTCCGCTTTGATTTTTTTTTTCTTTCCCTTTTCATCATTTTCTTCCTCTTAGTCGATGTGTTCCGGGCTTCAATTGTATTTTTCTCAAGAGAACGAACCCATGCTCTCTTCTCTAAATTAGGTCTCTTCTGTTTTTCGTGTCCGATTCAGACCGGACTCGCAGTAATTGTGCAGATTCGTTCTGCTGTCGGTACTCGCCAATATTTTCTTTGCAGATTGTGCCGGCGTTGGCCTCGTTTTGGCTTGATTCGCTTTTGAAAATTTCTCAGTTTTTTTTTTACATTCCTCGATGAGGTGATCTACCTCTTTTGATTTTTTTTTTAAAAACTAACTCCGTTTTCTCAGATATCAACCGATCCTTGGTTTTGATGAGGCGTTGTCCAGAGGAATTGAATTTCCTCTCTAATTCTAGACGTTTTAGTCGGATGGTTGTTTGCTGTTGTTGATTGTGCGCACGTGCAGAGATTGGCTTCGAATTCTCCCCCCCCCTACCAACTCATCAGTCTTAGCTTGTTGTGGGCGTACATGGGTCTCCAAATCTCTGGCATCTCTCGTCTTTGATAGATAACGTATCCAGCCGTTTCACGGTACGTTTTGCTGGAAATGGCATCATATGTAAACACATACTCAGCATCACTGCCCGATTCGGGGCTGTCTCGTCGGCTTTCCTCATCGTGGTAGCACGTTCCCGCTCAGTCTTAGATGGCGTTGTGTTGGAAGAGGCGTGGGGACTTCTGTCTGTCGAGGGTTCCAGCGACAGACGGAGGCAAAGTGGTTTAAATTTTTGCAGTTGTCGCACTGACGATGGTATGCAGGGTAGCTCTGTTCTCCGGAAAGATGGGGCCAGGAGCCACTGCAATTATAACAATGCTGTTGTGACTGGCTGCGATGTTTGTACCATAAGGTGTGGGTGTGGAGATAAATGTGGACGCTGGCAGCTTGCTGGAAAACGGCCGTGTTGAATATGGGAGGCTGCATCATCATCAAGGGAAATAATGGTCGGGGCCAGATTGTTCAGTTCATTGTAAAACTTGTCCATCTCGTCAGTGGTTCGTCTAAGTTGCCAGAAAACGACTTTTTTTTCCATCCCACGTTTTGCTGTGGATGGAAATGGTTTTAACGAAACTGTCAAATTGTGCCAGGGGTTGGTAATGATTCCACTTTGTCATTTAGATGGTCAACACCAAATGTCAGAAACGTCTATTGAATTTCATCTTTGATTAGATGGGCAACGAAGGAATTATTCAGTCGGCATATCTATTCTATCCAACGAACGAATTTTCCTTTTGATTGACAGTCAGAAGTTGGGTAGTGTGTTAACACCACATTTGCTTTGGTGACACGTCGCCAATGTAATGCTCTCAAGCTTTAAGCGTATCAATAGTGTAAGAAATAAGGAAACACGAAGCAAGAAACACGTAGTCAAGTTGCTGTTGGCAAAACAAGTATTGACGTCAGCTACCAGAACGAGTCCCTCGGCTACTCATTTCTGGTATCGGACCGAGGCTCTCAGGCTAGTACTTCTGAAACAGTTACAAGAGGGCGCAGTGGTTTCCTTTCATTTACATTTAAAATATACGGACATTAAATGGACATTGCATTATTCACACTGGAAGGTTCATGCAATTATTTCTTCTAGAGCAAGAGTTAAAAGTTTTGGTCTAGCCAACCGACAGCTCAGATTTTGAGATCACTGAAAACGTATGCAGATGGTTGACAAGAAAGGTTTTTGAACGTATGAGGCAATTTAATCCGGTTCATGTCAGATTGGATTGTCAAATAAGTAACAGTGATGATGACGTAACAAAGCATTAATAATACAATTCTCATATAAAAACAAATAGTGAAATTCTCTACAAAATAATGAAATCAGCTATTAGTTGAAAGTTTTGAGATAAACAGATTGATATCTCTTACCTAAATAGTCAATTTTGACCTTTTTTTCAAAACAATTTTGTTAAGGTACATGATCAGGGATGATTCATTTAAAACATTAGAACAATGAATTAATTGGAAATCTTCACCTGAGTTTAAAGTTTTGTGATGCACTGTATATGTCTGCGTCTGTGTGTGTGTGTGTGTCTGCATATTCAAGTATGTGTGTATGTGTGTGTGTGTGTGTGTGTGCTGATATATTTTAATGCCCAAGCACCTATCATTGGCGTTCGTCCGATTATGCATATACTTAGCTTATCCCATACGCCTAGACACAAAAAAATATTTATTTATTTATTTATTTATTTATAAAAGTCATTTTTCCAATCCTACTAACACCATTTATGGAATATTTCCCCTTGGCGGATTTTTTCTCCTAACTGCAAATACCAGTATAGCTTTTGACCTTTTCCATTGCTAAGGTTTCCATTAGAAGCAAACCTATTCGAGATACCGAGGAGAATTTTCCACGCTCATAGTTTGTGGAGTCGACACACACATATACATACACATACTCACATGCACACACAGACACTCGTTAAGGCAGGTAGTTATAGTTAGTATATATGTATATAATCTCATCCTCTGTCTCTCAACCGAGTACATATCTGACACTCTATATAATCAGACTCAAAACGCAAACGTACGCAATCAATACAAGGTATGTGCGTTATTTATGGCCGTTCATAAGCTTGAACTTAGCAGGAATGTTCCATATATATATATATATATATATATATATATATATATATATATATATATATATATATATATATATTGATGAAACTGGCAATAAGCAGGTGAAGAGAAAAACTCAAGACAAAGTAGTGTTTCGTCTCAAAATTTCATATCAAATTTTGCTCTCACCTATACTCTCCCTCTCGTACTAAACAACCAAACAACACAGGAATATCCACAATCCTTTCCTCTGCCTCAAATGTGTAAACAACAAAATTTCCTGTGAACCGCTGATAATATTTTCTCTGAAAAGATGACTGGCACCCATCGAAATGCACCAAAAGATGCCCGTGGATTGATAAAAAAATTAAGATGTAACACCTACTTTCTCTCGAGTTTTTCTCTTCTCCTCCCAAGTCACTTTCATCAACATTCTGTCAGATCCTTCACATCCACCAAACAAACATATATATCAGACACCTAGGCTCGAATAATATCAGCTATAAAAGAATCACCATTGTTGAAAGATATTCATCTTTGAGCTTTTTATATATATATATATATATATATATATATATATATATATATATATATATATATATGTATGTATATATATTTATATATATATATATATATATATATATATATATATATATATATATATATATAAGTGTATATATGTCTGTGTGCGTGTATGCATAAATGTATTTATGAATTTGTCATAATGCCAAAATTCTACGTCTGTTTTTCTCTGTTCTATATTCATCGTTTTTTTTAGTTATTAGCCTGTTTATTGTGACCGTGTTTGTGTCATGGAAATAAAAATAAATATAAAACAACCGCCTATTTCGTTTGGTGATCTATATCGATTCGTTTTGAACCGATCAAGCCTGAAGTGATTTCCCACGCAACGAAAGGTCCAACAGAGAGCCTCGCCTTATGCAGATCACACGTTCAACTAATTACGTGTTACTTTTTGTGGGTTTTCTCTTTACATATCTGAAATCCATCGGAGTTGAAACAATATGTGCACAGTCGAACATTGAAGATCTAGTTATTTACGTTGGTATATACCTACAGTATATTCGCCACATCACAGAAGTAACCGCAGACATTATCTCAAAGAATGTAAATCCTTATCGGCAATAAACAAGTCCAACACGTACTGTCTGCTCCGAGGTTGCAAGAGGGATAACATTTGAGATCAACATCAAGATTGGGATATAGTTATTGGGCAGCCGACGTCGCCACTGATTAAGGAAAAAAGTGCGTTTCCGTTTATAGCAGACATGCCGTTGTAACGGAACTCTCCGCTGGGAACGAGACTAACCCTCAAAAATGTTTTATTGCCTTTTACAAAGAAAAACGAAAGTGGCTTCAAATGCAACATTACTCTACCCAATCAGAAGTCGGAGCTGTAAGACATTATCTTTTAACCAATCAGTTTTCGCTGTGCTTGGTTGGTAATGGGATCCTATCATTGGATATAAAAAGGATTTCGAACTCAACTGCGGTCAGTCAATTCTTACGACCTCTCTAATAAGCCTTCCTATTCGTCGATTCTGTCAGTCGGTCCTTACAGACAACTCAACAAAATTCAGAGAATAGCCCGGCTCTTCTACGTATCGTACTGACCAACGTATGAACCCTCTCAAAAATACCATATGCGTTATTGTCATAATAAAAGCCAGCAAAAGTCTGTTGATAATATTTTGACACGTTTATAGATAGCAATTATAAAGCATTCTATTATTGTTTCCATATTTCTGTGTTGGTCTCCATGTCTTTGAGACATGCACCACACACTATTCTGGTTTCCTCAGTTGTTGGTATTTTTTTTCTTGTCATATCATGTCAACTGATCTTTGTAACTTAAAAAAAAAGAATTCCACGTTAGAAGATTTCAGAATTTACTAAAATACTCACCGACTACACAATAAAGTAATGTACTTAATAGTGTTCACAGAGAGGGAGATTTGGGATACGTAGGTAGGTGTTCGGCGTATACCTACTTCTCAATGTTTGCAGGGTTTCTTTGTATGTTCAATGTCTACAAATGGAGAAATTATCGTACACATAGTTCTCAAAATTAAACCTTACCGTGTACCTTGTTTCTAAACCCATTTCCATCAGGATTTTTTTTTATCGAAATATTTCGTTAATGTTTGTCAGGAAAGTGCCAGTTAAAGATTTTTTGATCGAAATTTCTCGTCAATGTGTGTCAAGGAAGTATTGGGTGAAGATTTTTTCTTATCGGAATATTTCATTAACGTACGTCAGGGAGGTGTAAGGTATAGATTTTTATCGAAATATTTCGTTATAGTATGTCAGGAAAGAGTCTGGTATGGATTTTTTTCTATCGAATTATTTCGTTAACGTGTGTCAGGCAATAGCAGGAAGTGGCAGGCATAAAAAGTATCGCCCCATTTCCATCTCAGAGTGTAGGATGGCGTAAATAGGTTTTTTGTAAGTTCTCCCTTCGTGTATTTCTTTCTCTTTCTCTCTTTCTTCCAATATTCCTCTTTAGCACTTGAATTTAAATGCAGCATTTGTTTCCACAATTTGTTTCTTCAAAGCCATCTTGGGAAAAAATCAGTCATTTTTATCAATCTTCAAAATATATGAAGTCTTTAATCCTTAACCACCTATAACTGTGATATCTGAATATCTTTTGCTCCTCACAAGTACTTATTGTCCGCTCTTATGAATGGGATAATCATGAAAACATTCTTAGAGAGAACTATATCTTGCTCAGCACCGGTGTTATCCAGTAGCAAATGGAGCGACCTCAGATCACGTAAATGAATAAAGAAAGAGCGTAATGCGGGGATCGAACCTATGTCCACCAGGAAGCAGCCTATATGCAGCTCTGCTCTTACCAACTGAGCTAACAACGCTCTGGTGAAGCAGGAGTTTTACAACCGTAGACACACACACACACACACACACATATATATATATATATATATATATATATATATATATATATATATATATATATATATATATAATGGTCAAGAGCGACGCTACGTTGAAGCAGTTAGTCTCTCTGTGTGTGCGTGTGTTCGCGTGACTGTACTTACACACTTATGAATACTTACATCATTGAATGCATTATTGCCAAATGTGTCACAGTGGAGAGGGTGTTCAATTGACAAAACTTGGGAGGACTCGGGGGGCAATGAAGAGAGAAGATATATTCAGATGGGTTTCCTCCTCATGAAAGTAATTTTTCTCATTCTGATTGGCCTTCAGTCCAGTGTCTATATATATATATATATATATATATATATATATATATATATATATATATATATACATATATATATATATATATCAAGTGATAGTAATGGGTTTCCAGAACTAGGTATACGGTATGTCTCTATTGTTTTGCTCACTACTGTAAATAATCAGGCCCGGGCAAAATTCAGTCCCCCAACTGTCTTCCCTTATTCACATTGTCGGATATCAACATCCATTACGTATACTGTTGACATAGGAACAATAATTACGTAGTACTACGTGAAAACACAACTAGGTCTGAGACTAGGAGAACACCTAAGAGACCAGCGAGTGGAAAAGGCTGTTGGTCCAATCTTTTAGCGCAGACCTGGGCTACATAGGTGCTCCCATGGAAAAGGGTATGGGTTCGAATCCCACCCAATCATTTTCTGATCATCGCCATTGTTCTCTTCACTACCGTAAATAATTAGGACCAAGTGATATTTAGTTCCTAGATTGTCTTCCTTTATTCACATTAGTAGACATTGAATATACAAAAAACTTTAAAACTGAGATGTGGGTATACGCTGTACCCCTGCATACCCCTTTACCATCCCTGGTTATATATTTTTTCAGTGTTGGAGACGGGCACAAGGGCATATCAATAAGTCTGTAGATTGGCACGCGAATATTGCTGAATTCTGTTCTGTAATTTTCATTGTATACTGTTCAATCTGTGTGATTAATATTCAACACTGAATGACGAGCATTGAAAAGGGAGAAGATCATGTTGAAAAAATATATATTCATTCATTCATCATTAGGCTTCGTACGTATTAGAAGAAATCATAAACTTTACCAGTTTTGATGTAATGATAATTCAACATTCAAAATTTGGTCTTTACTTGAATTCGAAAAATAATAATGACGCCCGAAGCACATTACGACCAATATGTCTACAGAACAGAAATTCACCAACCGGCTTTACTGGACCACGAAAGAAAAATGCTATGGCTTTGACAATAAAATATTTCTACATTCAATGAACCAATTAATCTCTTACCATTAAGTTTGCATTTCAGAGGCATTGAAGCTACGAACATCACGTTTTGAGTCCTGCTACAACAAGACGGACATACGTAATATTTTAATTGGGTCTCGTTTATCGGTAATCGATCGCCAGTCTAATGGAGGAACCTATCCAGATCGCATAAGCCCAGTCAATTAAACGAATCAATATTTTGCGAGGAATTAGATCATTAGTGTTTTTTTTATTCGTCTAATCAGCTTCAAAACCATGTCGAACGTCCAATACAGGGGCGAACTGTAGCTTACTTTCTCTTCCACTGGAACATTTGCGGGCAAGGGTTATCGTCTGCTGCAATGAGGTTAAACCTCTGCTATTCTAGAGACCCAATTAATATCGTTCGTATGAGGTTCAGCAGCAACGTAAAAGAGAGACAAGAGGTTATATTAGCAATCGCTTAATAAATCGGCGGGACTGACCCAGTCTTATCATTCCCGTCTTTCTCGGGCTTCAGGGCGAGTGGTTTTTATTTTTAAAGTCGGGACTTTCGAACTGCTGGTGACAGTTACCATCCAGCCTTTGTTTATGCCTACAGATTCTTCGTGGGTCATAGGGACGTGGTTCCAGTGACAAGTAGATTTTACGGAGTGGAGTTGCTAGCCCCAAGCCCCTACCCTCTTTATCCAGGATTTGGACCAGCTGTGGCGACTGCCGAGCAGCATTTTTTTGTCAGAGTAACCTTCTCTTAGATGGACAGCCTTACAGGGTCATAAGGCTCCAAACTGTCCTGCTATTTAAAAATGGGGGAGAAGTGGATTTATGCGTTTCACAAGGGCATATGTGCTCGGTCCGTCGATTCGGTTTTTCCATGTTGGTAAACGTTACGCCACTCCTCACCTCTTCATCACCCAGCACTTTTAATTCATTTACTCTGCGTGGTAACCGATACTCTTTTAAATTTCAAAACGAGGGTCAACGGGGAGAGTCAGTCTCATCCCTGCTTTTTTTCTCCATTCTGTGGTTTATTTCATGTTCTTGTAACTCATCCTTGTGATCCGATTCTTCAAGTGATCTTTTCCCACGTGCATGTTGATTCATATCCCACTGGTGACAATAGTTTTTAACCTTCAAATTTCTTTTACTGTCTAGATTTTACAGTTTTTTTTTTAAATTTCTGGCGTTTGAAATCTTCTTTTCTAAGTTCCGGTTGATTTGGAAATTGACCTGTTCATATCTAACAAATAATGAACGCGCCTATTCAATGTAATAATGATGAAATAGATTTTTTTGTTTCTTTACTGTATTCCTCTTCAGTCCTAAACGCTGTTTGCTCCCAGAATTCGTTTCCCCTCAGCCATTTTGGATAAAATTCAGTCATTTTCCTCAATCTTTGAATTAGATGAAGTCTTTTAGAGGAATCCGTAACTACTCGTAACTGTGATGATTTTTTAATCTTTTTTGTCAACTCTTAAGAATGTGATAATCATAGACATTCTGGAAGGAATTACATCATAGGTCCTGTCGACATTGTAGCCGCAGCGACCGTCTTCACGCCTTGAAAACCAGATGACAAAAAATAGGATTGTCAGTAGCGACTGATCTCCTGGGGCCAACAGATTTCCTAGCTCCATTCACCTTCTCACCACTCATGCACACATTGGCACCACTTGCGAAACTCTAATTAAAATCACATGAATGCAACGATTCAAATATTCACTACTCGTGCGGCGAACTATCAGCACACGTACAACTCAACATCGACAGAGCTATTACACTTCCACGAACTCTCCTAGTCCACTTTAGAGAAAACTCTTCAAAGTTGTCATTAGTTTTGAGAAGGGTCATTAACATTCAAAGAGTTTTTCGGATGATTTAACTTATTCTTGTTGTTTGTGTTATTAACACAACGTTTCGATCGATTCATTGTACTGGCTTATTCAGGTGTACTATCCGAATGTGGTATCACTCTGTTCGTCTGGGGCAGATGAGGAACACGTGTTCTTGGCGGGTGACAAAGCCTTTAATAAAATGTAAGTAACTGCATACACTTTTACCGTCACAATTAACATGGAAACATGAGGACATCTAAAATGCACCAGAACTCTTGAACGTTTAGCATTTACATTCAGAATGATTACTAAAACGTTACAAAAACATTTGCATACAAAAGACTAAATTTTCCTTTGTTCATTTGAATGAATAAATGCTTTGTTTTTCCTAAAGGTTGTTTTTTTTTCATTTACTATTATCATCGTTGTTTTCTCAACCCTTACACTTGGCTGTATGTGAATTGGAATACTCCAGAGTAACACGCAGACTCTGTTTTGACACGATGATATGACCAGTTATTTCTCACCCATTCTCCTCCTATCATAGACAATAAATCCTTTGTTTATATTGAATCGTAAACATATGATCGTAAAATTCATTCATTGTAAGTGCTCCATCGACAACACTAAATCCCTTTCCCCCATAAATCGTAAATATACCCACATTGCACTAATTTAAAAAATAAAAAAAAGTCAACTGGGGTTTTTGCTTATAATAAAACATCAAAGAAAGGTCTGTTCAATTGCTCAAATTGTCTTCCTTTGTTTTCCAAACAAATGAACAGTAGACGAAGTGAAAAATCAGCCGATCAACATTCTGGGTAACAGTGTTCGGGGGAAGCGAAATTTAGGACTCTAAATCCCCAAAGAGTCTCCCTTCACTTTCATCTCTTTCAGTATATATAAAAGCCTCCCCTCACTTTTGACCCTCAATGTTGTGATATAAACATATGAAATAAGAAGTTATGTACAGTAGATAGAAAGTAATGTTCCACTTGAGCATTACAGTTATATTGTAAATAGAACTTCTCTGAAACCCTTGAAATTTTTATATGTAAGGAGCTGAAGTACTTAACTACACTGAGTAGAAAAAAAAGGGAAAATTTTTCAGACATGTAAAAGGTTTCCTTTCACTTTCGACCCATTCTTGGGGATTCCCTTCACTTCTGACTCCTTGGAGGCAAAAAAGGTTTACCTTCACTTTTGTTCCTTTGAAGGAGTTAAAAAGTATCCTTTTTTTTCACCCCTTTATGGGAGAAAAACTTCCCTATACTTTTGACCCCTTATAAGTTAAAAAAGTCTCCCCTTGCTTTTGAGCAATTTAAGTATAGAAAAAAGCCTCCTGTTCAATTTGGACCCTTTAAAGTCAACAAACATTTTTAAAGTGAAGGGATAGTCCCCATTTCAAGGGGTCAAAAGTGTAAGGGGGGAAAGTCTCCCTTCAATTTTGATTCATTAAAGGAGAGTCTCCTTTCATTTTTAATTCATTACAAGGTGGGGGGAATGTCTCTCTTCACTTTTGACACCTTGAGAGAAAAAGTCTCCCTTTACTTATGAAGGGGAACTCTTTCAGGGGGGAAGTTTCCTTCCACTTAAGACCCCTTAAAGAATCGCAGTACTGTCAAAATTATTGTATACTTTTTCCAAAATTGACTTATTTAATATTCAAAGTTAATTTAAACTATAAAAATGTGAACCTTAATGTTTTTATTCATTTTTGATGCTGTATTCATTTTAGTATCCTTTACAAGGAGAATTTAAACTATTGATGACCTCAAGTAACCAGAGATTGACCTCAAGCAAACATGATCTCATCCTGAACCAGGATTGTGACTGATCTCAGTTGAACTAACATACCCTTTCAAGACTCTCTATTTCCTACAATATGCCCATTTAACCTCATTTATAGTAAGAGGTTAAAGTAACAGGTCTCAAATCAAACCTGTTACTCTTGTAGTTGGGATTACCATGCTGGCCTCTCCAATGTTGTCACCATAGGATCAGCTAAAGATTTGAATGCAAAGAAAATGGTCTAATTGGAAGTTTATCTGAAAGATACCTTCTTAAGTTGTAAGGAAACTGGAAGAAAAGTGAAAATATCATGAAGTGTATTAACAATTATGAAGAAACAGTAAACTTGTCTCCTCTGAGTATCAGTAAGTGTGGATGAAAGCATGTTTCAACTGAAAGGTAAGATGGAATGTTGGTTGCAATTTACAAAAAGCGATCAGCATCATCTAAGGATTATAGTGTGCAGTGTATTCCCCGTACTGTAATGATATCAGATGGTTTCCGTGCCTGCTGACCTCAGAGGGCACTTAGACCAAGAGAGTGGCTTGGTGGAGGGCCTATCAACATTGGGCATCTGAGGATTGGAAGATAGTAATTATTGATAGTATTGCATAAAAAATGTCTATTAGTCACAATTAATATTATCAATTTAAATATGTTCGCCATAAGACCTTGATTTTGTTATTAACTTGGAAAATACTTGATATTCACATAATGAACTTTGAATATTTTCATTTTTCTCCTTCACAGTTAAAGCAAGTACTCTTTTTAAATAGCTTCTATAGCAAACTGAATTAATTAACGTCACTCATTTTGCTACAGGGAGCATTTAAAGGCATTCAATAGATTTGTCAAGTCCTTAGATGATGCTGATCGTTGTTTTTGGCGAAGTGCAACCAGCATTCTGTCTTGTCTTTGAGTTGAAATGCAATTTTGACAACACTTCCCTGTATTCCAAGGAGACAAATTTTCACCATTTTTCAATTTCTTCTTAATGTTGGATACACTTCTTAATATTCCCACTTTTTAAAAATTTCGTCACAACTTAACGAGGTATCTTTCAGATAAACTTACACTAGGACACTTTTCTTTGCCCACAAATCTTAAGCAGATCATATCTTCAACTAGAAGAGTAGCACATTCGATTTGAGACACATAGTAGAAAACAGAGGATCTTCAAAGGGCATCCTAGTTCACCTGAGATCAGCCACAATCCTAGCTTAGGATGAATCAATCTGTGGTCACATGAAGTCAACAAAAATTTAAATTCTCCACGTAAAGGATACTAGAATGAATGGAGAATCTAAAATGCATAAGGACATGTATTGCAGTTAACATTTGGTAGTTTAAATAGGGTTTTAAAATTCAATTAGTCAATTTTGAAAAAGTGCACAATAATTTTGACTGTACTGTATATATAAATATATAGAACGAGAAGATGTATATATTGGACAGAAAGTAAGGTTTTACTTTGGCAGTAGAGTTATACTGTAAATAGAACTTCCCCCTAAAAACCCTTGTTATACACAGATACCTGAAATATCCATCTATGCTAGCTAAAATACTTGAGAAAAAAAAAATAAAGGCTGAAAGGCTCCAGACTTGTAATAAAAAATTCCCTTCACTATTGACCATTTATTGGGGAAAAAAACTTCTTTTCACCCCTGACCCCTTAGAAATGAAAAAAAGTTTACCTTCAAATGATCCCTCAAAGGAGAGGAAAAAAGTCTCCCTTTACATTGATACCTTAAAAGAGCGAAAGTTCTACAGTCACATTTGACTTTTTACAAGGAGGAAAAAGTCTCCCTCAACTTTCAACCCCTTAAAGCAGGGAAAGCACTCTTAGAAGAGGGAAAAGTTTCCCATCAATTTTGACACCTTGGAAGAGCAAAAAGTCTCCCATCATCTTTGACCCTTTACAGGGAAGGAAATGCCTTCCCTCAATATCGTCCTCTTAATGTGTGTGAGTGTGTGTGGGGGATGGCGGTCCCTTCTCTTTAGACTCATAAAAGAATTATGCATCTTTATTATACATATCTTTATCTATATTATAAAGTAGTTAAGCATATATATATATGTTCATGCAGTAGGATGTCAAGAATTATGCATCACATAACAATAACAAAGACATATCCAGAGTAAGCAGGTCTCCAATTACCTACAGCACATATCTTTAGTTCAAATATCACCCCTCAGAATTGTAGATTTTTTGGTGTCTGTGTTAGCACTCTCTGAAAAAGTCAGTCTAAAAAAATTTATTTTTGTCTTTTTTATCTAGAACTAATTTTTTCCCTTTTGGCAGTATCAGCAGGTCTCAAATTACCTTTAGCACAAATCGAAATTTGCGAAAAAAAATTGTCAATTTCTATGGGATCTGTGCTCAGGCTCACTGAAAAGAAGTCTGTCTAGGAATGTTTTTCTTTTGTATTTTTCATCTGGGATTTTCCTCACAAAATATTAGAACTAGATCCATAAAATAACAATATATATATATATATATATATATATATATATATATATATATATATATATATATATATATATATATACATATATATATATATATATATATATATATATATATATATATATATATTTGAATTAGCATCAACTGGGAAGTTTTTTTTCTATCATTTATTTGAATCTACATATGTGTGTTGGGGGGGGGGGTAATTCCTTTTGAAAAAAATTCTCATCGAGTACCAATTTGTAGGCTTCAAAATCATGGTTGTTCGATAGAGGTTAGAGACATGGAAAATGTCATTGGCTGACCAAGTTCTAACATGAAGAAAAAGTTCAATTCTTTTCTTTCAATTTTATATGCCTTCCAAATTTTTGACCTTTAAACCTTGTAAATTTTTATAACAAATTCTTGTAACAAATTTTTTTCAGGTTTTAGAGGGGGCTTCTATTAACCATGTAGTTGTAATGCGAACCTTCACTTTCCATTCATCATCGTAAACTTGCAAAAGCGGACTTCTCTTTCTGTCAGTGTTAATGTAATTTTAACACTACCTATATTTCATAAATAAATGAAGCATATGTTTGTGTTAGAAGAAATTCGAGAACTACATATCACAGAGGAAAAACGAAAGCATATCAGAAATCAGTAGGTCACTATTTACCTACAGCACACATTTCCCTCCTTTTTTTTATTTCAGGATATCTCTATGAGATATCATTGCTTTTTAGTGTTGTTAGAATTAGATGGATTTTTACCAGCAGGAAATGCTGGGTACCCCAGCTAGTATATAATAGAGTAGTTGTGTATATGTGTTTGTACTCCTATAAGTAAAAAAACTATGCACCATATATAAAAAAAAAAAGCAATGGCATGCTCAAAATCAGCTGGTCTCAAATTATCTGCAGCATACATTTTCAGATCAAATTTTGAAAAATTAAAAATGTCTGGGGTCTGTGTCCACGCTCGCATGAAAAAATAAAAATACACCAGCATTAAGAAGCTAGATAAATACAATCAAGAGAGCTAGCCCAAACATTTTGATTTTTTTCCCTTATAATTTCATGTGCTTCCAATCTATTAGACCTTCAAATTTGCCAGTTTTGAGAAAGGCGATACTTAAAAGTTTCCTAAGAGTAGGTTCTATTCACAATAAGGCTATAATGCTAAGCTACCCTCCTACTTTCCATTTCTTATAGAAACTATTGATGTGAATCTGACCCTAACCTGACTATAAAATATGGTTTTCCCAGAGCAAAAAATGGGTCCGTATCAATTTCTTGAATCTCAGATTACTGCTCCCCATAAATTAATAGCACATTTACAAATTTTACAGTAGATGTCTTTCTTTCATAAATCGTAAACATATCCCCATCGTACTAGTTTTAAAAGGGGAAAAAACCCCTAATCCTCCCTCTCACTCTAATCCAAACCCAAATGCAACAATTTGAATTCGATAGGCCACTTTGACTTGTGAACTACTTATGCCAAGAGTGAACACATGAATTTTCACTTTTGAAAAAAATTAATTTTCAAGGTTTTAGGAAGGGGTACGCAGACCTATCCTAGTTTGTGGGCTGGTCTGCACTGTTCTGTCTCGGAGTGTGTGCTGGCCTGACTGATGATGGGGTGAGGAGAGGATGTGTGTGAGCACACCCTCCACCCCTCATTATTTGAGATCATGAAATCTCTATGAAATATAATTTGCTTTCCAGTGTTGTTAAATTCAGAGGTTTTCCCCTAGGCAACGCCAAGTTGCCCAGCTAGTGAACATATGAAATAAGAAGATATGTGTAAGGACAGGCAGCAAAGTCGCAATTTGACATGATATTTACATAAATTTTAATACGATCCTCATCTAAGATCCTTAAAAAAAACTCTCTCTTGGTCTATTAAGCATGCCTGCCAGATTTGGTTGTGCTTCACCCATATTGAGGTGTTTTTTTTATGTATGACAGACAAACAGACAGACAGATAATGTGACATCTCTTACTTACATATACGAGAAGAAGATATGAATATATGAGTTGGGCCTGCTTCAGGTCTGAGATAGTTACATATTTTCCACTAGAGCTAGAAGTCAGCGTGAGTACAGGTAAAGAGATAGGATTTAGAATGCTGATTTTCAAGGCGGTCAGGCCCTCTCCACTTGAATCATAATCAATTGTTTGTGTCCTGCTCGGTGGGTGAGATAGTTACAGATCTAAAAATTTTCAATGAAAGTGAGAACCAATCACCAATCATGCATGTGCCAAGACTGATGGCATAAGTTCATATGACGGAATTCCGGTATGCGCATACGTAGTGATTGTGTAGTCTCCTTGGATATTCACTCGCGACAAACACCTTTTTCATTCTATGTTTACCACGTTGTGTTTTTGTGCGCATTTCTGCCATAACCTCTAAATGAAGGGCACATACAACATCTCCTTCAAGAATGTGCAAGAGGAATATATTGTCTCTGATGACAAAGCTGGAAGAGCAGGACTGAGCTCATGGAAAAGTACGGTCTCTAAAAGATGATGATCTGTGACATGCTGAAGGCAAAGGACAAGATTAGGGAGAATATGAAGAAGCTGGAGTCCTGACCTAAGGGTGCAGAATTTCTTAGATCCAGAAAGCTAACCTTCAAAGGCATAGATGAAACCGTCTCCCAGTGGTGCAAGCAACAATGAGTTGAGGGAGTGCCAATCTGAGGCTTGGATATTTAGCATGCTGCAGAGGGGTTGGCTGTTCATTCGGGCCATCAGTATTTCAAGTGGAGTAATGGCTAGCTGTGGCATTCTTGAAGGCAAAATAGCATTGTTAGCAAAATCATAACCAGAGAGATGCTGAATGCTGTCACAGAAGCTGTGGATCCTTCCGTAGATCAACTGAAGTAGCTTGCTGAAGATGAGGAGCACTACCATTTTTCAAAATCTTCAATGCTGATAAGAGTGCCTTTGGGTCTGAGGTAAGATTGAGAATAGAACAAGAAACAGCTTTTGGATTAACCAAATGATGTTCATTAAATCTGATGAACTACCGAATGAAGGGCAGTCATTGGTATAACAAACTTTCAGCTTTAACAGCTCCCTCCAATTAGTTTTTTATAGAGAAGGTTTACTATACTAATGTGTACATGTTTGAGTATGTTTGAGCATGTGTGTGTGTGTGTGTTAGCATCTATCAAGAGAGAAATATATAGAAAGATAAACTGATGTGAGTATGTGTGTATGTGTGTGAAAGAGAAAGAGAGAGAACGAGTGGGAGAATGGTAGTTTTTTGTGAATAGCAGACTACAGATGCAGTAATGAACAGCATTTGATGTAGATTAACTTGGAAAGCGATTCTTAGGATAATGGCCAATATACAATCTTTGTCTCAGTCCAATGCCTGAGGTGAGAACAAATATCAAAGGAAAAATGTCGATATTGTCTTCCAAGGTGTACCCAATGAATATAGATCTTGTCTACCCAATGAATATAGATGTGGTCTACCCAAAGAATATAGATAGTACCACATGACATTAGGAAGCTCTGGCTTGATGTAAAATATATACTCACCCTTACAGCCTGTTCTGGATTAAGTAAGGTTTTTACCAGTGTATTTTTAATGCATGGGAAACCTCACTTCAGGTACACTATAGACCCGTTATAATGCAGAGGTCAGAGTCCATAATTTTCTAATTATTATATTTTCTCCATTATTACAAACCTTGATCAAAGTCAAGACCCTCCCGACTTCTTCAAGTCAACCTTCGCGATTTGTGCAGAAATGATGAGGAAACTGCGGGGCTGGGAATAAGATGAGGCTAGTCCGGCAGGAATACAAATATGAATATAAAAATATTTTTAAAATGACACCACACAAGGAAGTTACATTTTGACAAAACTCAGATACATATGTAGGGAGTGTCTATAGCAGAACTTTCACAATATGTTATTATTTTAGCGACAGATGAAAGGGAAAGGGGTGATGAGTTTTGTCTATAGACTACTGAAACGTTTTTGTTTAATTCATTTCCTTCTTCCTGTTGGCGTAACCTGATTCGTTCGGAGTCTTTCTATTTTTGCATTTAGCAATTATTTGGAAGGAAAATTTAACATTTTTAAGATAGCCATCTATGCTCAAACTGTGTTATAAGTTATTCTGCATTTTACCAAGAAACATTACAACGGGTCTACAGTGTACCAACATTTAAGATGGATTTCTGAACACAACACAACCCATTGTACCAGACAGGACTTTGAAATGTCAACCAAGAGGCATTATTCATCAAGTTTTTTTTAATACTATTTCCATTGAAAGTAGAAAATTCATCTCTTTTTAAGTTATCTATTTATTGGTTGAAATAAGTTCTGCCCCTAAGCTTTTGGTGAACTGTCAATTACAGTGAATAGCTGTCTCCAATCATGTCTAGTACAGATCTTTTTGGTAATTAATAAAGATAGCAACCGTAACATAGGGTATCTCCCTATGGAGTAGTGATTAACTAGTCTCATAGACCATTACTACCGAAGAGATTAACACTAACGTGAATAGTATAGAGAGCTCTCAGTTGTAAGGTAGTGGTTAGTTAGCAAGTTAGTTGTGCAGACCTAGTGAAGTGAGTTTGAGTGCCCAACACTTGTGCTGTACCAGTAATAGCATAAAAGGAACCTCACAGAGGAATTTGAAAATAATTAGGTCTATAGTCAAAAGAAAAGTTAGCAAACGAACAAGACACAAAAGACTAACTCAAAATATAGTAACATTAAGCAGATCAATGGATTTTTAAATTAACGCCTGGATAATTATATTGATTACTAGCATAATACCCATAAAAAATGATGGAATTATTTTGCATGGCTGAATTATGTAAATTTTAGAAGAAATGCATTTATTGCAAACAAAAAAAGTGTATACCTCAGACGTTATTTATTTTTCTGTTGATTTTCCATGATTGAACAACCATAGCCATCAGCAAAGGATTCTATCCATCTTTTCTATGTTTGTTTGTTTATGTGTTCCAGTGCTCCTGGCAATATTGTTTTGTCTGCAGACTTGAAAATTGGCATCATTACTCCTCTGGACCCCTTCTAAATTTTTTTTTTTTTCTAAATTTTCAGAGAAAAAGTATTTTTGACTTGGGGGCAGGCTTATTCTGATAAGTTTATTAATAACATCTAGATTCTAAAAAAATTAGATACCTCTAAATGTTTTTTTACTCTATTTAGGAGGTTTTCCAGTGGATAACATCAGTGAGGTCATAAATAGAACTTATTCTGACCATATTTATTCTTGGATTCAATTTTTTTTAAGGGGCTTCAAAATTTGATGCAACAGTTGTTCAGTTATTAACTGTAATGGCTAGTCTGTATTTTTTGTACTTAAATAAATTTTACATTAGAATTGGGTAAAAACAAATTTCATTTTTCAATATGAGAAAAAATTCAGTTTCATTCATGAAAAATAAGTGATGCTTATATTTAGTGGAATTATTTCCATCCTACTTCTGAGACATCATCAGCAGCAATAGTGATGAATATGTGAACACGCAAACACAGTAGACCTTTGCTTTACTCTATTCTTTTTGGTTTGCTTTAGTGTACATGAATGCAGACACTACTGAGAGAGTGGAAAGAATACATCTCTCCATCATAGAAGTACGTGTAACAGGTCTGGTTAGTCACTCAACAGAAACCGTCATGTAAGTAACATCTTTAGGGAACATGCCGTCTCAGGGGATGATCAATTACAAATATTGAAAAAGAGTTGATCGATGAATAAGTTATTTCTCTCATCTTTTATTGGGCAGTGATCGCTAAGAAAATCTGAATCTTCGAACATCAAGCATGAACACAGACACACAGTTGGGATCAATTTAGCATAAACTTACACTGGATTGAACCACTACTCCCATCAACTGTATTTAGAGGGGTAAATTTCAGCCTTCTACCTCCTTTGGAGCGGCCTGAATGCGTGATAAATACATCCATAGCCAGCCAACCAGACCAACTTGAAAACTAAAGTAACCTATTTTCACAGTTTTAGTGTCAGTTTGAAGGTTTCCGATAACCCACTGTTGGTGAGGGTTCTCGGGGATATGAATGAATGAAAATCACTATAGCAACATTACTACTTAGGAGTGAAATTCGATGATTTAACCAATTAATTATGCAATTTTTTTCATCCAAAATCTTTCTGAGCAAGTTTCATCATTCAATCTGTATGCAGTGCTTTGAAAATCCTGAAGAGAGGGATTTTCAGTAGTCAGGAATCAATACAAGTATTATGGGCAGGCAGTATAAGACTATTGAACAACCATAGCCATCACAGATGGCGGAGGGTTCAACCTTTTTTTATGTGTGTAAGTGTTTGTGTGTTCCAGCACTCCTGACCATACCGTTATGTCTGTAGACGTGCAAATTGGCATCAGTACTCCAAAAAATATTCTTTTACTTTTAGAAAAAAATCTTTTTTGACCTTTTAGGGGCCTTATTCTGACAGGTTTATTAATAACATCTAGATTCTCAAGAATCTAGATATTTCTAGATGTTTTTTTAAAACTCTATTTTAGATGTTTTCCAGTGGATAATACCAGTGATGGCATGAATAGAACTTATCCTTTCCATATTTTTCTTAGATTCAATTTTTTTTTTACACTACTTCAAAATCTGACACTATCGTAGTTTAATAATTGTCTATGATATTGAGTCTTCATATTTTTTGTATTTCAATAATTTTAAAACAATGATGCAACAGAATAGGGTAAAAACAGATTACTTTTTTCAATATGAGAAAAACATCAGTTTTATTCAAAATTTGATGCTATAGTTGCTCGATTATAGTCTGCGATGGCAAGTTACATGTATAATTATACTTATCTATCAGAATGAATATTTGTAATGAAAAGTTCATGGCTGATAGACACAAGCATTTTTCTGCCTGGCCCAGCTCCAAATATACTTCTATGATCAGCATTACATATTCATGGTTATTGATTGCAAAACCCAGCAACTTTTAAAAACAGTACAGCCCTTCGTATGGAAATGTCTCAAGGGATTTTTGATGGACATAATGAATGTTCATCTCGCTAATCAGTAATAGGAGGCAGGAATCAACAATTATATAAGTTCTGTCCAGAAAGTATCAAGCTATTTAATGTTAATGAAAAAAAATAGCCTACCTAGGGCAATGGCACCTTGGTCCACTTCAAAGTGCTCCCCTTGGGACCTTACACAATTATCCCTGCATGCCTTCCACTTTCCGAAACAGTTTGCTAAGTCTGCCTTCGGGATCACCATCAGCCTCATCGCATTATCCTTAATCTCATCCATAGTTAGAAATCTACTCCTTATCTAGGGACTGAAGTCAAAAGTCACAGGGAGCAAAATCTGGACTGGAAGGATGAGGCTGACAAATTTTGGTGATATGATGCTTTGCAGAAAAACCCTGCACAAGACCTGATGAATGGCAGGCTTGATCTTTGAGAATGCAATGGTCAAGCAGTATGTTCACTCAATAGCACCTCACTGCTGACTATGAAACATACCAGGTAGGTTTCTGTTCAAGGATGCACTTTAAGGTGCCCTCTGTTCAAAAATGAAACATGAAGCTGCCTCTGAGTTACAGTATTTCCTTCTTATAGTGAAAACTTAAAAGGTAAACTACATCGTCTTAAAAGTAATAAATACAATCAATATGAATTGCCAAATATAGACTGTACCTTTCGGACAAAAAAAAATATATTTAACAATTCATAATAATCATATTTGGTACTTTTAAGACGGTGTAGTTTTCTTTTTAAGTTGCAATCAACTTAAGAAGCAAACAACAGAAGTTGGAATAAATAATAAATAAGCGAAAACAAAAGCAAAAGAATTAAATAATAATAACTGAATGAATTGAGAAGAGCCATTGATATTCCAACTTGTTTTCTTTCTGAGTTGATAGCAACTTAAAAATAGAAGAACTGTCTTAGAAGTACCAAATATGGTTTATAGGAATTATCATTCATATATATATATATATATATATATATATATATATAGACTGTACCTTCAAACACAAAAATTAATTCTAATTTTTGTAAGAAATTGTTTCAACTTTAAACTCTATAGTTAGTTTACAAATTCATTTCACAATAAAATGTAGTACTACGAAGTATAAGATAATTTCAATAGTTTTACTCTTTGTTTACAAACTCATCCAGTCATACAGCTAAATTAAAATAACTTGAATTATTGTGATAAATCATGTATCAAAAACTATCAAATTGAACTACAGAAATAAATTAATTTACTTAAATGATTGAACTAAAAAAATGAATTTTAATTTTTGAATCTCTCTGGATTGTTTTAATTCCATAGTTTGTAGGTCCTTGAGCTGAGATGCACCAAGTTATTGTGGACAGAGTTATCCTTGTGCCTAGCAGTCGTGCACTGAGAAGTCATGTTCAGTTGTCATTGATTAACTCTTTCAAATTTTTTGATTGATCGCACATGCTGCCAAAAGACCTTGGTCACATGATGGGTAGACTTGTGCGGAGAAGTCGGGCCACGTTGGCACTAAGCCATAAACTATTTCTAAGCAGATATTTAAGCCCTGAAATCAAATTATCTTCAACTTAAAGAAGCTAATATTGCATTCAGCAATTTCTGATGTACTCAACCAATTCAAGTGTTCCTCAGAGGATTGAAGAAATCTTCCGTCTTTCACATTCCCTCCCTTTCTACTCAAATGGGATAAGAACAGATAAATTCCTCTAAGGAAACTACTTCTTTCTTTCTGATTCTGTGCTGTTTGCTCTCGTTAAAGAGTCTATTGAGTGTTATAATGTAAAGCAGCAATAAGATGGAGAAAAACTGGTAATGAAATATTGACAGTTAGCATGCTCCATCAAGAAAAATTAAAAGAACATAACTTGATACTATTACTATATAGAAGTTTTTTTTTTAAGTATGAAGGTCCCCAGCAGAAAATGGTTAAAAGTTGAAAAATCAATGTCACTTTTTTGCCTATTTGTTTGTTTGTTGGTGGGTTGGTTTCTGTCATGCTAAAGCAAACAGAGAGGTAGTGGGTAAATCAAGGCTCTAGTATGTCTGTGTTCGCTTCAACGTAACAACTACTGATGTTTTAGTAGTAGCATGGAAAACAATTCCATATGATATGAATATCTTGGATTTTCTACAAAAACTGATATTTTTCTCATATCATAAAGGAAATTCATCTTTCATTTTTCACACATTCTGTTGGATATTTGATTTGTTAAAATACAAAGAATATGAAGAGTTAAAGAAAATTGAAAGAAAAAGAAAATTTTGTTGAAGGTATGTGTCTTTTGTAAGCAATAAATACATTTATACTAAAATATATATTTGTATGATTTATCAATACGTACATAATCCTGTCAGTTTTGACAGGTACTGAGCTAGTGAAAAAAGTATTTCTTTGCAATTCAATGGAAATAGATAATTTTCAGAGCCAGGCTTTTGACAAGATTGGAAAATGATTACTACAACAAGTATTTAGCCACTGACAATTTTATCTTGTTTTTCCCTCAATAAAAGATAGAAAGTGTATTTTACACAAGGGACATTCTATTTTGTGAGATTGTTGAAAATCAAGGATATTTTTTTCAGTTTTAAATTCATAAATGTATGAAATCAATAATTCTAGGCAGTAAGTATGATTTTTTTTTCTGAAAAGTGGAATTATCATTTTTATACATGGATATTTAGACATATCCTCATCTTCGTTGTTTTATAGTAATGTTTTGACCATTATATCCTCTGACCCTCTTCAGGAGTTTCCCAGAGTGGGTAATCTATTACTGAATTGAAGAGCATAAAAATAATGTAGGGAAACAAAGATAAAAGAAATCTCACTAGTTTTTTTCATTAAAGATGGCCACATAACTATGTTTTATGTCGGGTAATTTCCTTTTGCATGCAAGGAGGATGACCAATTTTATGTAATTTTTTCTCTCTTAAAACAAATTATCTTGTGCACTTCTTCAAAAATAATTTTCAAAACATATATATATATATAGTGTATACATTGATTATAAGCACTATATAGTCTGCTTTTTTTTCACTATCTTGAATATTTTTTCAATTTTGAGAACAGATTTTAGAAAAGAATTATATGACGATCATCACAAGAAGACTATCAATGTTCTCAAAAACAATTCAAACAAAATGTTCATGCAATATGTCAAAAAGTGAGAAAGGAAGCTAAATCAAAATTACTCCATGCAAAACAAACTCAACAAAAAGGAAGAACAGAATTCAAACAATTTTTTTTTTCTATCAAAATGAAATAGTAGATTTATTTTATTTTGAGGCTGAATTTTTCAATGAAATTACAAAACAATTAATTTGAATAGACTGTCAATTTGAAAGCAAAATTATGAATCTTGAAAAATTGTTCGCATGCACATACTTGTAAACATTCACTTATTTTTAATTTTAAAAAGTGGAATATTTTGATAACACCGGATTAAGAAGCAAAAGTAGATCTTCATAAAAAAACATTTTCTTATTTCTTTTAAAGTAGAAAAAGGTTTCATTTTGATAACACCGGAAGAAAACAGAGCAGAAGTAGATTTCGTTAAAAATCACTACAGCTACTTTCGCAGTTGATTAAATAAGTCAGTTAGCACAAAATGAATCCCAAATATGAGTTAGGATTATTATTATTATTATTGGCATTTCCTCTAAGTTGAGGATGTTTCAAGGTCTCTTCATCGTATTGTTGTTAATGCTTCTATTTTTCATGACTATGCTTACAAATGTTTGAAATTAATTATTGATCACTAAATCGCCAGTGAAGCTGGGGAGATGGTCCTTGTCCCACAAGTTATAGTTGAGCTTTTTTCCTTTCTTCTGATTCTTTTTCCCCTCAGCTCGCTAATGTCAAACGAATTCTGCGGTGATGCTTCCGTCTCTGCATGCCCACCTGCAGTTCTCGTGGTCTGTGGCTACTTTTCAGCCTTTGTTCAATTGGCTCTTAAATAAATGGTTTTCTTGATTAGGTGCACCCGTTGGGTGTTGGCTAGAAGTCAGTATAATTTCTTTATTGATATGGCTATCCAAGTAAACCTACATATATGCACTTTTAGATGCAAACTGACATAGGTCGTCTCTATAACAAGACGAATTTCCAGTTTGTAGCCGTGGAATAGAAAGTTACTGTGTGGAAGTGGGTCCCTAGTTTATTGAGATGATTTTTAAGTGATTAAAGCAAAGAAACGTTTTGTGGATATCCTAGCTCAGGCTTATTTGATTTGGTAAGGTATTAGGAAGATACATGATCTTAAGAACATGTTCAAGATATTTAATTTGAACTCATGATAATAAAAGTGTCAAGTCAATTCGATACACCTGAGTGGAAAGAAAGGTAGAGCATCAGGTATCATGGTAGAAGTTTCAAAGCATTGTCGGGCTAGTTTGTCCGGAAATGTGATAGGTAAAGACAGAGTACACAACAGGTCACAGGTATAAGATTCACTCTGTAGTCAACGAGGGTGGGAGATAATAAGTCAGTAAGGAATTACTAATAAACTTTTATTTTGAAAGTTCAATAGCTCAAGGGCACAATCTATACTCAATATAGAACCGGTATGTCATGGTTTTGCAAATGTTGGCTTTGAAGAATGATGCAAAATTTACCTGAATTTAAGGGAAATCAAACGCTGAAGCTTGACAGAAAAATTCATGATTGACATATTTTGAAAAGTTAAATATGTAAGAGAGAAGCAAAAGGTATGTTTGGCTATGAAGTATTAGGTCATTCCATAAGTGATGTCTAAAGTCTGATAGCAATAAATTGAATGATATTTTCTGACTCTAAATCAGGACATTATTTTGTGGCATCTGAAGAAATAAGAAAAGTCAGATCTTTTGGATGAAGATTCCTCTACGCTTTGATATCAGTCAGAGGCTGATGTCAGCCCTTCCAAACTTGATTATAAAGACAACCAAAAAGTTCACAGATGTGAAAATGAGAGCACTGTATCCAATGTTTGAAAAAATAAAAATTAACTCTGGTCTCTGAGGCAGACTACTATGTGATTTCAATTACTTTATCTGGCAGCCTCATGGATTCCAAGGGTATTTGGGGGACTACCACTTACTGCAATGCACCCAAGCCCCATAGCTATCCATTTTGAGCTTTGGAAGATGGTCCCAGTTCCTTGGCATAAAAAACAGCATATTGGATGCAGAGTAATGTTTGCATAGATTGGTTCAAAACTTTAATGTATTTTTTACATACTGACAAGTAGAGTAAATGTTTCTACAAAGAAAGCATAGGATTTTGATTTTTTTAAGGGAAAGGAGAAATTACAATGCACTGGTATCATAACTACAAACCATTTACCAGAGCTAAATATGGATATTTATGGGGCTTGGATAAGTTGCAGTGAGCAGTAGTCCTTCGAGTAGCCTTGTAAGAGATATGTCTTTACAGATCAGCATATACCACAGAATGGAAAATTTCTCCCCGAGCTTAATGTTTCCCCAAGCAGATGGTTTTGCACAGAAGAAAACAAACATTGCACATAAATACTTCCCTAAGATGGAACGACTTTATAGTCTGGATTCCATTCTGTTAGGATTCCTATGTAAGTTGATATGATGCCAAGAAATCCTAAAGCCCCCGCAGAAAGATCTGTGCGCTTTAGCATGGCCATTGGTAAGGGAACGTCAGCAGCATTACGAATTAGATCAAATAATAAGGGTTTGTTCTTTAGCAAGCACATAATGACAAAGTCAGGGCCACTGTGGTCTTTCAGCTCCTCTTCGTCAATCATGGTCCACAACTGGTAAATGTCCCTCGAGATACTACAGAGGATGCTGGCCAACCAGAACTTGGCTGAAATCTCTGACATCCTAGCACGGTTTATCTTGATCAAACCAACGCGGTCTAACCAGATGAGATTGTCAAAAAATAAGAAAAGAGCATTGTTTATTTTTGCCATAGAGACAAAAGTCCGTAAAGCAGGATCCTTGATGTGTAAAGATTTTAATGTACTCTGGATGACTTCAAAGCTTTTGCCCAATCGGAACACTGAAAAGAAAAACATTTCATATTGAAACAAACTTAGACTTTGCATTCAACTTCTGATAATGTTGATTTATCAAATATTAGGGGACCTTCTCGTTAGACCTCACAAAGTTAATGTCCATAATTTTAAAGTGCAGAAGTCTTTAAAAAGAAAAAAAAAAGATTGAATTAAATTTTTTTCCCCTCACTGAAAAAGACTTATAATGCAATGTCTTTTTTTTCTGTTAGACCCAACCATAAAAACTCTAACCCTAAGGTATATTCTAGCCTTGTCAAATACAACAGCACATTGCAGTGTACACCTGAGACCATATTGCAGGATTCATAAAGAACAGCAACAATTTTAATTTTCTGCTGAATTTGAAGAAAGTCAATAGTACTTATCTATACTGTTTATTTTGAATTTTTTTCATTGTACTTGAATTACTGAAGAGCGTAAGAATTCATTTCTCTGAAATTTTCAAGCACACATTTTGATAAAGTTTATCTATATCTCTAAGATTCCACAGAACTTGACTGTTCACCAGGGACCCTGCAAAAATATTTTCTGATCAGGCCCTGCAGCTTCTAAAGCCAGCCCAGCTCTAAACCTAAACCCTGGAGGGTAACTACAATAGAAACTTAACATATCAATTACCACTGATATGAAAATTTTGGTCCAGTTCCGACTCATGAAAAAGCCCAAAAATGCTATGCCATATATAGCTAATTTTTTTTGAATTTCCAAGTTCTGATAGCGTCAGCTTCTTTTGGGGATAAAACTACAAAAAACTGACAGACTGATGTGGGACCCAATCAAAAAGGCATACAAGACATTGTATGTTAAATTCTGACTGATTGAGTTCCTAGTTGGCAAGAAAAAGAAAATGCAAATTAACTTTTTTTTTTCTATCATTTATGTTTCTAACTTGAATATCATGGATGTCAGCTTTTGATGGCAGCTAATGAAAAAGCCTAGATAATAGAAGTCATAGGTAATCAAGTATAATTATCTACAAATATGTTTTCGGAGTTACCTTGATTTTTTTTTTAATGTTTTAAACCTGTCTCAGAGAAAAAGACATTTGTTTACAGCATTTGAACATATTTGTTAATTTTAGACAAACAATATAATTCTTTGACAATGTTAAAGTAACTTGAAAGTATGAATTTTTTTCTTTGATATGAACACTTGAATTTTCACTTTGTAATTGATTTTAAAAGAAAAAGGTAATGTTAAGGTAAAAATTGATTCTTTACTTACTCTTTCTTGATGTACTGATGGAACTATCTAAGGCCTTTAATTTTTGGACAATGGTGTGCTGGGAGTTAGTTTGTTGAAGGTGCCACCAGACAAATTTACTGCTGTACTGGATCAACCTATCATGAAAAATATGTAACAGAATAACAACAAAAGTAGGGAAAATCTATTAAAAGAAAATGTTCTCTAAAAACATTACTCTTAGAAACATCAAAGTGACATCAATAAAACAAGTAGTTTTATTAGCATGGGTGTTAGCAGAAAGAATTGCAAAGACTGAACTTCAGTGTGGCCAACTCAAAAAAATATTTTCACGCTAATTTGAATGCCAAAAAGCACTAAAATACAAAAAAAAAAGGAAAAAAAAACCCAGAATGCCCAAAAGATGCTAAAAATGGCCAAGAAATAATCAAAATGTTAAAGCATGCCCATGCTAATTTGGAAATCTTTGCACTGCCAAAACAAGGAACTCATGTTTTATTTGTCAGAGATGGAGTATTAATATCCATGTATTCATGATAGATAAATAATGATTTCTTTGACTAAATAAAAGTTCCTTTTTCTTTTAAACAATTGGATTTCTATGATGTACTAAGAATATCAGGAAAGAGAAAAAAAATCAATCATATTCCTGGTTATCTATGACAATCTTTATCAGATTAATAGCACTTATTTTCTACACAAATACAGGTTTGGTTATTTTCTTGAATCTTTTTGCTATATGGTTGTAGTTTTCTTCTTCTTGGTGACCCTAGTTTTACCACAAGGTAAAACCAAGTGAGCAGTGGTTTGAATACTTTGAAAATGCAAGGACCCCTTTGATAAGAGAAATATTCTGGCTGACCCCTATTTTTAGCATTTAGTTTTTAGACTGATTAATGAACAACAATAAAAAGTAATTTTTGACCTTTAAAAATCATATTTATTTGAAATCAATTACATTTCTTCGAATTATAACATATGGTACAGGTCTGTGCGCAATAATTGTATTTTTCAATAGCTTTGTAATGAATGATAATGATCTTTCTCTGCCACAAGATTTGCAATGTCAAGTTCAGAGGGATTACTGCTGTGGACCCATAAGCATTATTTGACAGACATCCAGTGGTCTGCAGACCCCAATTTTGAAACCACTGTGATAGAGCAAAGGAACTTGGCTACATCAGCCAGCCTAGTCCGAAAATTTAAAAGGGATGAAATGGTATGGGTCAGTCTATAAGGAATGACGATGGCCTGACATTCGGTGAGCAGGTGATGAGTCGTATGTGTGGGGAGTGTAGGCAGTATGGAGTGTGATTTGGGTCCAGCTTGTTGTGGTGGTAGTGGACGGTATATTTATTTGCCTCCTTACAAGGGCAAACTCAACAAAAGGTCAGGTTTATGATGAACCTCAAATGATTGTGACGAACCTTATGATGAACCACAGCAAACTTTCTCCTTAATTACCAAACTAAGTTTGATAAATATGGTAAGCACATTGACCAAAAGGAACTGGGCATTATCAAACCTTTTATGGCCTTTATACAGAGATCATAGTTTAGTGTCTCTTCTTCAATTGTCTATTATCAATCAAGCATAGCATTGACTTCCCGTTTTCAATTTTAGATATTATTATGGTTGGGTTTCAATAGTTTTTCTCATGAATTGTAATTTAATTTGAATATTTTTTAACTGACAGTAACAAAAGTTGTTATGAATCTTATTTATTGTTATCATAGAAAACCATGAGACTTACATTTCACACTGAAATAGTCCAGTAATTTGATTTTACTAAATCATTTTAACTTATAATAACTCTTCATAACTCGTTTCCAACTTATCAATTATTATCAAATTTTGAACTAGAATAAACTATTGTTTTATATTTATGCAATTAAATTGTGTTCCGTTGGTAAATTATTGTTTCATAAAATATACCCATTATATATCTTTTGTTCATTTTTGTCAACTGAAAAAAAAATTCAAATTATATTAAATCAAGTTGAAATACAACTATGATAATGTTTCATATCGGAAACGGGAAGTTAATCTTATATTTTGGTGACGTAGAAACAGAACTAAATTCTGCAAAAAGCTAGACCATGTAACTAGAATAGTACAACAAACTTTCTTTTTATATAAAAAAGATGTAAGGTAAGGATGACAATAGAACAAGGTGCATTAGAACTGTCTTTGGATTTACCAGAATAATTTTTGTTGAATGCAGCAAACTGAACACCTCATTAATTGAATGAGGGACAACCATCAGGTATAACAAACTTTGAGCTCTTACAACGAATCACTCCCTGCAATCAATTTGTTATGCTGAAGATGTGGAGCCCCACTAAATCCACAATGTTGACAAGACTGCCTTTGGATTTATCGAACGATGTTCGTCAAATGTGGTGGACTACTAAATAATAGTCAACCCTAGGGTATAACAAACCTCTAACTTTGATGACCCCCCCCCATTCCAATTAGTTTGTTATAGCGACGGTTTGCAGTATTCCAGATTCATAAATAGCTTTAATGAGAAAACAAAGAAAAAATATATGAACCATGTGTAAGTGTTTTAAAAAGCAACAGAAATTCATGGTATCCATAGCTGAATTATATTCTAGTTAATGCAATCTTCTAAATTCCATAAAATATTTGCAATACACTAAAGAAGCAACCCTTGAGTTCAGATTACTCGTATCTGTTCTCTACTCAAATATAGGCCCAGGAAATATCTCAGCAAGATAACATAACTATCTTAATTGTATGGACAGAGTCGCTTCCCCTGTTAGGAGCGCTTGAAAAAATGAAAATAAATTACTGCTAGTTTGGCTATGCCAGGGTCAAACTCTCTTCTTAATTAAAATCTAGAAGGTACACAAAATAGAACTCTTTTCTTCATGAAATGTCCCTCATTTAAACTCCTTTATTGCTAGTTCCTGTAGATAGGGGTTCACAAATCTGGGAATGAATTTGTCATCAGTTTTGGTGTACGTCACTAGCAGAGTTATCCATGCATGATATCACTGGTTTTTAATATGGTCATTGTCATTGTCATCCGCTCTTGTTATTACACATGAAAATAAAGTCAAAATTCAATAGTAAGAGTTTCTAAGAAGATCCTTACGTGCACTCAAAAAAGATATTTTCTCGGTCTGTCCCATTTCACTCTGTATTCTATGGTCTTGATTTTTTTGGTTTGGGGATTAGACTTCTAGTCTCAGAAATAGTTTTTAACAGCAAAAACTAACACCGTAATGAAATATTGAAATTTTCGTTTATTTCAAAGTTTTAAAAAAAATTGATTTTTGACACTTTTTTCAATTTGGCCCCTCGTGTGTGCAGAAATTATTTTTAGAAATTAGAACAAAATTTTTATTGCAAAGTTAGACTCGAGAGCAGCATTACTCTCAGCACCATCTTCAGATGCATTCACAGAGGGCAGATCATGCAGTTCCTCTATTACAGATTCTGGTATATCTTTATCTGCAATAGTAGATATGAATTTTCAAACTATTCAATTCTCAAAATCATTTTTTCAAATTAGTTAATCTTGTGTTCCATGGGGCAAAAATTTGATCTATATTTTCCAGCCTGATTATTTCTATATCTAAATCACTAATGATTTCTTGGATTACAAATTTTTATTTAACCCTTCATGCAGAAAGCTTCAACCCTTAATCAATTATTTGTGCTAATTTGTGAATTGTATAACAAAATTAAATCTGCAATTCTTTGTCAGAAATGATCAAAATATTCTTTGAATCTTTGTATTTTTACCCTATTTTCCTCAAATGATACACTCAATTTGGTATTTATTGTAGTTGGTATACCTATAAGTTTCAAAATTGCAACATTAAATAGATAATTTACAAATGAGCAGAAATGTAAAGATTTACTTTTTTAAGACATTCAAAATGGAAATAACATCCCGTAATTTCAATATTTTCAGAATTTCTCCTAAAAGAGTAAGTAGAAGCCATTTTGAAAACTGAGATTGAATATATAGGTGAAAAATATGAGAGAAGCTCTTTAATTTTTTTAACCACTGAATCATAATGACAAGTCACTCTAATTATATGAAAAAAAAAAAAATGAACATTTTGTTGAACATTTTTGGTATAGTAAAAAATGTTTCATCAAAACAAATATTCCTAATTTGTATAGATATTTGTACTATATATGTTGAGAAGAAAATTGTGTTATGATTTCACCAACAACATAGAAACTTGTAGCAATATTCAATTTTAAATTAACAATAGATGGAATTGATCAAGATTATAAGGTAACAGAGAGTACTTTGTTAGTTAATAATTTCCCATCATTTATCTGTTTTTTTCAAAATGTGTCTTAACAGCTGCTTCAGATACATTTGTGTATATAACAAAAATATCTCTGGATGGTCGAACAAAATTTGCTGACTCGGATTCCAAGAGTGACTCTATTATAAGAGTATATAAATTGTGAAAAAATCCTTGATGATAATTAAGAGGAACACATAGATCAAGAAGTCTTTTGTATACTAAGAATAATCAAAATAAACATCATTATGAAAAGTAACACTCTTCAAACACAAAACTTTAATTGTTGCTCAACTAAACTAAAATTTCAAGAACTAGATGTCAGGAATTTCATTTGGTAAAAAACCAAAGGTTTAAAACATTACAAGTAATAAATTCATCCCAGAAATACTGAATATGTACTGAGATTATGCAAATATCCTTAATGATTTAAATACCTCAAATATGTTGCCTTCATAAAATCGCTTTTTTTCATTGAAAGTATTTCATTTACATCTTGAAATTTAATTACAAATCAACCGAAATTTTTCGGTCTTGTAGTAATATTATTACCAGCAAAAATCAGATGATCCCAATAATTGTAAAAAGGAGAGTATAAAACCAATGCATTCTCCTGATCGTCACTTATGAAGCTGAAACATGGAACTTAACTAAGAGACAGACCTGCAAACCGAGAAGTATGCAACATGCGCATGAGAGAATCATGCTCAACCTCACATGGAGAGGCCGCAAGACAGCACAGTATATAAGTAAGAAAATGGGTGTCCGTGACATCATAGAAACTATTAAAAAACTCAAATGGCAATGGGAAGGCCATGTTGCAAGAATGAAAGACAACCGATTGACATCACATCTCACAACATGGATCCCCAGAGATCACATAAGAAATCGAGATCTACAGAACACAAGATGGAGAGATGAACTAGACAGATTCAGGAAATACTGGCTCCGCGACGCCCATGATAGAGAATTGTGGCGAATCCTGGGGAAGGTCTATGTCCAATGACTGACATTAAAAGACTGATGATGATGATGATGATGATACAATTTAGAGAAAATAGTTGTAAAAATAAAAATTAAAATTCTTTTCTCCAGACATTTAGTTGTCTGGGAGAGAACAAAGAATGAAATTCTGTATTGAGAAAAAAATTGAATACTAAATCTTTTTTTTTAGCTCCAGTATTTGGTCGAATAACACAATAAAAATAAATACAGTTATCTCTTGCTATTCATGGGTTTTTGACGTGTGGTTTCAATAATTTGTGGTTCAGATTCAAATAATTTTATGGGAATATTTTTTTGAGTTTTGAGGCATACCACGAAAAACTGCATCATTAAAAATATGCCGTAGAATATAAATGTTTAGGAAATCATAAATACATACATATTCATGATATTGTAATTACCATAGACTTTTGACAAAAAGTGACAGGCATCAGTAAAAATGTCTGGAACTTGTAATCTATTAGTTCTAGCATAATAATCCTAGGTATTAATAAGAAGAAAGATTGTAGAAAATTATCAACTAAAAATTATCTTTGCAGACAATATAAACCAAGAAATAATCGTAGTTGAAAAACTTGTTAATACTCACAAACCAGTTGTTTATGAGACTAGAAAAATTGCTTGGAGATTTAGTGCATTTGCACCCCCCACAAATACCACAAATGGCAAGGAATAACAGTTTAGTTATAGCAGATAACGATGTTACCTTTTGCTGTTCGATCAAATTAAGACACTTTTCCAACCACAAGCTTAATCCTAAAGCCATAAAGATGAAAATCTCACAAAATGGAGTGAAATGAGAAACTTTCTTTGAGTGCATTTAAGGATCTTTCGTAAATTTATTTTTCGACTTATTGAAAATGCTTCTAACAGGGGAAGCGACTCTGCCCATACAAGTAGCGTGATTATCTTCTCTTACGGAATTATTTCCTGGATCCCTTGAATATATATATATATATATATATATATATATATATATATATATATATATATATATATATATATATATATATATATAAAATAATAACTATAGAGAGTAAGACAGACTTTGGTGTAAAGTGAATAAAAGTTAGGTTTATTTATCTGTGAATGTTTTTATTAATGGTCTAGACATGTTTTGGGAAGTATTACCATTTTCAGTAGTGTGTGCACTTTTAGAGGTTACAGGTTTGATGTGGAACACGAGTCCATATATATATATATATATATATATATATATATATATGAATGGTAGATAAGAGAGAGATTCATTAGTTGCTTTTTATCGGAATTTTTACTCTAGCCCGATCTCCCTCTCGTAGTTAATAAATAGCGTTCGATCGGAAAATAAAGGTAGCGTTGGCAGAGGTACGCGCTTCCTGAGTACTTTTTATTTATCAATTTTGTAACAGTAATATCAAGAATTACGCATTAAACATCTGCTTTTTGTTCTTATCAGTCAGGTTTAGCTTTGTATTGTGTAAAATGAGATTTTTCAAAAGAAATAACCAGTCGATAAAACTCACGAAAGCCTATGTAAAGTAACTAAAATAGAAGAATTTACCGATAAAAAGGTGTAATATAATCAGAAACCCAGTCCAAGTTTTCATGACATGAACTAAAAACATATTCAACGTCAGTAACATAGCATTCAAGTCTACGTATCTAAAGAGAAAAAAAAATGTTTCTAGTATCGTAATCCTTACCTCAATGTTTATCTCAACTACGGCATTAGTCACCTCAACAATAAAAAAAACCCCGAAGTTGGCAACTCAGCTCTTGTGGCCATTAGCATAGAGTTTTCAAGACAACTGAATAAACCCCTTTCATTGTTGTTAACAAGACATTTCGGCCAATCTATTCCAAGGAGAAGGTCATAGAACCGATCGGTCATAACATTGCGTCGTGTGGACAACATGAACCAAAAAGATTTCGATCGTCCGAGAAATTCTTTGAAGAATAGATCACTTTGAAAAAAAAAAAAAAAAAAAGGTTTATTTTTCTAAGGGGGATATTTTTTAAAAAATTTGACTTATGCCGGTTAGAGACAATTTACAACAAAAACACAGAATACTTGTAGCATAAACTTCAACGTGTTCTAACTTCTCACTCGATGCTTCCGCACTGTACAAACCAAACAAGAATTATTTCGCCAAAACTAAAGAGGGGTTGTTTAATATTTCGATTTAAGGGAAGATGCATCACGCACATGAAAGCAAACACATGTGCCAACAAGTTATATCTAACCATTGTACGCGGTTTAATTGCATTAAATCCCATGTGGTGTCTAACATGATTATTTTTTCACCACGTTTCGGGCGTGTACCCCACGGCCTTCCCCGGGTGTCGGTCGTGTTATGGAATGCCGTGGACGAGGAAAAATAGTCAGTATAAACTACATACAATGTTTGAAAACAATCCGTCCAACAAAATCCAGACAAGAAGCTAAATCTACTTTCTACTCACTTAAAACATGAAAAAATATTAATTCATTGTTACACAACAGTAACACATTTTTTTTTTACCTGCATAATTTATCCCTGCCGGAGGTCTTACCAACAAATTTAATGTACTGAGTGGTAAAATCTGGTGTTGCAGGAGGCAATACTACTCGCTCCATTGTGCTAACCACAACACTCCCACCAATGCGCTGGATATTATTGTTGGTATCTCCCATTATTTTGTTATCTGACTGTTATTTGCTCCAACAAGCAAGTACTTAATCACTCAAATGCCTAACTTGCTCCGACCTACTAAGTGACATTTAGAGCCAGTCAGCACCGGCAAAATACGAAAATCTCGCCTTATCGCGTGGTAGATTTCATGTTCTTCCCCTTTGCAAATATGTCCGGCATAAATACACTACTGGTTTCATGTTTGTGCAGAGTACAGTAGTTTTAACCCCCTTGATGAAGGCTTCACTACTTATAATACAAATATCAATGTTGAATGCCTCGTTTTAATGCAGTGCAGTGGTTAGCAAGCATGCTCTCAGATTGTTAGGGTGGTGAGTTCGATACTCACTACACTGGACATGGGACCTTGTGCCCAAACCAAGCAAATAAATATATACAAATACACATTTAATTCTACACACTGAGTGTCGCAGAAACTGCACTCCAAGCATTTATGCCAAATCAGTGATCATTCGTAACCACTGATCCAGCAATTAGAAGTGTAAGCCTAATTTCTGGAGACCCATATTCCGGGCAGTATCTCTCCATCAAACTAAACGGGATCGGGCCAGGGCTATCCCTTGGGTGATACCTCTGCACCAATATGCTGATGGAACTGGGCAATTTTTGTACCTATCCATGCACAGATGTGCATGGGGTTTCAGCTTAAATAACGACCATGTGAGACTAGAAAGGATAAAGTTGACATCAACTACAGCCAACAAGGGATGCCCTGGCCTAGGACATCCTTGGTGAATGGCATTTTTTGTGACACTCAACACAAAAATGACAAATGAATGAGGAATAAAGATGGATTTCATTAAAAAGCTAGAATTTATTTCAGTCTTTTTGCTATATCAAATACGAAACTTGGTAAACTTTTTGCCTACACTAAAGTGTTGAAGTACATTGCTTTGTCGAATATGCGGCTATGAATAATAATAGCACCGAACCTAATGTTTTCGGTTAACACCGGTTTATTCAAATCGAAGCTGTGGATGTTCGATATTTTCCCCAGAAGTGATGGATGCCGATAGTATTCAACAGAGTATACAACTTTACACATTGCAGGTAGATTATAAGTTGGATAAAATGACAGTTTGAAGCGATTTATTGCCGTATGAGCAAGGAGAGATGTTAGTTTGGCCCCCCAAATTAAACTGACATGTTTGTTTATGTTTATACTGTTTAAAAATAAACCTACTCTTAGTTGTAACATTCTTTTATTTTGTTAAATTTCTGCTTAATCAGACCTGTTCGAGTTTGTCAGTGATTACTCAGATTCTAGCACAAGTTGAATTTATTGCTTGACGTGTTCGAAAAAAATAATTTGAAGAATGAATGAGAGAAAATAGGTTTGTTGTGTGAATCAATTCACTTCGAATCAAGTAAATAAATACGACTATTTACTATTTAAGTGTAACGGTAGTGTTGCCTGAACAGTAGCAGATTTTTTTAAAGGATTCTTAAGGATCCTGGATTTCCAAAACTACGATTTGAAAGAGAAAAAAAAATTAAAACCTTGGTTTTCCTATATAGGCACTCCTAAGCTTCTACTTCAATTTTACGGCTGAATGTTATTTGAAAACAATTTCGTCGAAGCTATCGTTGATACGAAGCCTCATTTGGAGTAAAGAGATAATTGTAACATATTTTTAAAACTAAAAAAAGTTAAACTGATCAGCAGGTTCTATGTTTCACCTTTTTTAGGAACTCCCTTTCAAGCTAAACACATTGAATGTCTTGACATTTATTTTTATTTATCCAAGCTGAAAAATCAAGTGACGTGATTTCATTTGTCAAGCAAGGTAATCTCTGGTTTGATGGGTCCAAAATACGGTAGCATAAGACAGGGTTTGAAAATGGCTGAAATCGGCTAGATTTTCCGGAAAACTTTTCTCTGGACATCAAGTGCATAAGTTGCCGAAGAAAGCCATATTATTATTAATGAGTCATTTTTTCGATTCCGAGATGAATATTATTTTCATTATTTTGACTTGTTTTCTCCATCATTTTGTTGCTTTTCAATGTTTGTCATTCTGAAAAAAATGGAAGTTAGTAAAAAAAAAATGTGGTTCTTCAGCTTTGAGATAAAATATCCATTCTTGTTATCAAACTTAATTATAAATAATGAACTGAAACATCTATGCATCAATTCATGGAATAGTTGTCTTAGAAAAGAAAAACCCGAATTTCAGAATCTGAGCAGCGAAATATAATAATATCTATTTAGTAACTGCTACTGTAAATCCATGAATAGTACTTGTACAAGAAAAGACCTAGAGGAGGGTTGGTCATTGCTCATTTTTTAAATATTCTGTATGCCATATCTGAACACTCTGGACTGTTAGTAGTACCTGATGTGCTACTGCACTCTAATCATGCATTCATAGGCCCCAGCGTTATGTTGATTGGGAAGGTAAGGTAGTTATTGGAGAGTGGTTTACTCAAGTTCTCATTCGCCCACTCTTTTCTCTGTCAGTCATCCTCTTATGCCAGTGATGAAGCATTTTGTCAAGATATCTTGCAACAGGACAAAGTGCAAGGAAAAGTGAATTTGTGCCTTTCTGTTAGCATTAGTGAAAAGTGAACGTAGGACTTCCTCAAAAATTTGAATTGTTCTGCCGATTTTGTTTTCTGATGTGGTAGCTGTATAACCTTGAAAGCTTTAGTTGTTAAAATGCTGATTAGAATACGTGATTTGGTCAACAGGTTGACCAGAGAAAACAAAGAAACAACATATTTACTCATGAAATCTCTCAGAGAATTGAAAACCTGTTTTGCCCACTTGTTGATCTCCTTTGTGCAAAGAAATCCGAGATACATGTCAGCCTCTCTAGAATCTCAGGGGTTCCCACCATTGAGAACTGATGTGCTACCATTCTCTAATTATGCATTGATAAGTCCCTGTCAAGGTTGACTGGGGCTTATCAGTGTACTTACCCACATCTAGGTATAATACCTATTTGATGATAATGAAACAAAATTAGAGTGTGTTCTAAATCCTTGTTTGATGCTTCATGACCATCATATCCTAGTTGATGCACCTCAAACTATATTCATTCATTCATTTTGCATATTAATTTTGTTATTAGACATTATTGACTTGGTTTTAGTTGATGTTTTTTTAGCCCTAGATGTGTTTAAAATCTTCATTCTAAGGTTTTAAAATGTACTTTATCTTTAATGCTCTATTTTCAGTTAAATCAAGTTGAAACAGCGATTCAGGCATCTGATCCTGATGAGAATTTGGTTCAGTTGAGAGCTGATTTAAAGGAACTGATTTCCTTAACTGAAGGTAATTTCATGTTTTTTTGTTTTTTTCTTTATCGTATTTTTTCCAGTTATTTTTACGAGACCTTTGATATTTTAAGACTAAATACATCAATCAATCAAGTGATGGTTCCATTATGGAAGTTGATAGAATTTCTTGACTTTTTTATGTTTAACTTGGAACATTTTTTCAAGTCAAATACTTGAAATTAGTTGAAATGTTTCAATTTTTTTTAACCACTATTTCCTTATTCCAGAACTGCTGAGGAGATATTTTGTTACAAATCTCTATGATCTGGAGAGCCTAATGAGATATTTTACCAATATATCTCACATTGGTGATGGTAGTATGTAGGAACTTTAAGGGTAAGAACCCACAATATCCTGCCTAGGAATCAAAAAGAGTAAAAAACAGGTCTGGTTAGTCACTCAGTTGAAACTGTTGTGTGACCAACATCTTTTTGCTGAATGTTGTGTTGGTGGTGATAAATTAAAAAAAGGGATGATCAGTAAATAAGTTACTTCTCTCGCCTTTTGTTGGGCAGTGATCAATAAGAAAAAGTCTGGATTTTCAAGAAACCCATGTGAACACTGCTGGACAAAAACTAAGGGACCAATCTAGCATGAACTTACATTGTAAATTGAAACCCTCAACCAAAAACTTATTTTGGGTGAAATTCTCAAAAAACAATTTTTTTTTTCTCTACACATAATAAAGAGTAAATGTTTGAATTTTCATCCCTTTAGCTTCATTGGTGCGGCCAGTACACTTACATACATACATGGTTAGCCAGGCAGTCCAACTTGAAAATCGCAGAAACCTATGTTGCCACTTTCTAATATCTTAATTTCAAAAAGTTGTTATGAAATAATAGCCACTTGAGTAGTTTAAGACATATATTTTAACCTGAATGACTAGATTCAAACAAAATAGTTGCATTTGAAATGGTTTTAGAAATGTTTTGAAATCTCGGTTATTTTCAGTCTATAGTCTTGAAAAATCACATTTTTGCTGCCAACTTGTGAACAATTGACTGAAACAATATTTTTAAGCTCTGAAGCTTTCTGTAAGAAACTTATTTATATGAGTATCGAAATGAAATTATCTTAGTATAATGCAAAATTAATAATTTATAACACATAGTAATAGCTACTGCGATGTGTGCATTTGATAAGAAATAAAAATCTTGTTCATCAGACAATTTTAACCCATAATGTTCGAAAGTGTGTGAATATTGATTTACTGCAAGCATGTTTTTCAGAGTTACTTTTGTCTTTTTAAAGTGAAACATTGATGGAAGACCCGGAAATAATGTGAACATGATCACGTATATACTTTGGGAAAATGGCCATTTGAGGAGATGGTACTGATAAAGAATTTCATAAAGTCTGATATCTTTAGTTGTGAAAGAAAAGCTTTAATGTTCAGTTAATGAATGTAAACGATATTGGTTTGGATATAAAAAGAATCAATACATAATTAACATAGATTTAGATAAAAGGGTCAATTTATGAGGTATAATAGTAAAAAAATGTTTAAGGGTTAATCATTATTAAATTTTTTAACCACTTTTGCTTCATTTCAATTTCAGTTGCTTTTTGGTGGAACTCTTAGAGCATCATTCTATGCTCGTTAGTATGCAATGTAGATTGGAAATAAAGAATAAGCTGCCAACAAGATTTGAACCCGCATCCTTATTGATGGCTGTAGAATGACTGAGAGTTGTAATAAAAAACAACTGAAATTGAGATGAATGAAACATTAGTCAAAAAATGAATAATGATTGACAATGGTTCATCTGAGAAATTAAAAGTAGCTGGTTGGTCGTTTGATTGAAGCCGTCATGTGACCAATGTCTTTTGGGGCTGAGCAATAGAAACATTGGAAAAAGGGGTGATCAAGGAAAAAATTAAGTCTCTCATCTTCTTTGGGTAGAGTCTGAATTAAAAGAGAAAAATTAAGTTTGAATGCTTCTGGGAAAAAAAACAAACAAGCAATCAATTTAGCATAAACTTACATTGCTAATTGCCCCCCCCCCCGAAAAGCTGGTGTGGGTGAATTTTCAAAAGACAAAAAAATGTTTTTTTGCAGGTATGATAAGGAGTATATGTTTAAATTTTCAGCACCCTAGCTCCATAGTTGTAGTCTGTATACAACCCATGATACATACATACATACGTAACCATCTAACCGAACTTGAAAACTGGAGAAACCTAGGTTGACAGTATTAGTAATATTACTACTAATACTACTTATTTAAGAGTTAGTCGCAGAATATTTGGGTTTCTATTCTGCATGGTATAGACATTAAATCGTGATAGTCATTCAAATGTCTGAATAAGTCTGCAACGAGTGGCAAAAGGAATTGAATGATAATTATATAGATTGCAGTGGAAAATAAGAAAGAAGGGAGCAAAAAGATATTTAGTTAATGAATGTGTATGTGGCCAAAAACATTTCAGAAAGATGAAATATCTTTGTATCTACTTGACTCTTGTAGATGATTCAGAAAATGGTTTTCGATTGGATCAAAAATCGTTAATTGTAGATTAAATTCAGAATTTTGTTTGAGTTGGGATATGATTTTATGAAAATTCTGATACCAAGAAAAGGAGGATACTAGAGCCAGTACACTTTATTCACCAAACATGCACAAACAGTTTCATCCCATAAAGGAATCATGAATGATACTGATGGAAACATAAGTAAATTTTAAACTTTCATAAAACTAGTCAACCTCTCAACAATTTTGTGATTCAAGTGTTATGATTCATATCATCATATTTTTTAAAAATTTAAGTTCCAAATTATGTACAATATTTCACTGTGAGAGAAAAAAACCATGCATATCAAAAATACTTATTCTATCAAAAGTGGCCTGTTTTACTCGTAGTCTTCTGGACAGACTTGTAGTGTGCAATATTTTAATCATGAATTCATTTTTTTTTTTCCTAGAAAATCTTTTGGCACTCCGGAAAAAACAATTACTGTCTGAATTAGAAGCTACTGGTAATGAACAGTCAAATCTCGATTCCTCTGCAAAGTCCTTGCCTTCAGAGGAAGCAAAGGACATGGATGCTGAATATGCAGCTTTCAAGGTAAGTTCTTAAATACAAGATAGTTATTTCTGACATAATGATTCTAAATTTGTGCAATTGATGTAATAGAATTTATAAAAAATGTGAATGTTTCTTTAGAGGAAAATCTTCCAAAAATTGTCAATACTTGTGTTGTGTGTATGAGGTTAAAATTTACTGTAGATTAGTTGAGTTATTTGAGAGATACAAATATTGGTATTTTTTAAATCACTGTTAATAGAAGTACTACGTAGGATTCTTGAATATTTTTTTTGATCTCAAGTCCCTTTTGGTTAATTTTAAAGTTGCATTTTAAGAATAAAATTGTTTGCTTAATTTTCAGTGAGTCACCAATGTGTGCAGTATTCAAAAAGCTATATAACTTGCAGCTGAATAAATATTCGTGGAATTCAACCGCAAAAAAAATAGTTATTCTTAAACAACTATCTCTTTCAAAGTAGTCCACTGAGGCTTGTGTACAGCGATTTCACAAAG